>CAWUFW010014825.1:0-87500 GCA_963921515.1 Calotriton arnoldi | reverse complement strand
AGCCTGCCGAGGGTCCGGGCACTGGGGACGGGGGTCCACCGGGGCCCGGGGAGGCTCTCCCCAGCCTGGCTAGGGTTCGGAAGCTGGGACCGGGCCCGGGGCTCGAGCTCCGTCCCAGGGTGCGGGAGCCCCCCGTCCTGCAAGCCAGCCGAGGGTCCGGGCGCTGGGACGGGGGGGTCCACCGGGGCCCGGGGAGGCTCTCCCCTGCCTGGCTAGGGTTCGGAAGCTGGGACCGGGCCCGGGGCTCATGCTGCGTCCCAGGGTCCCAGGCTGCGGGAGCCCCCCATCCTGGAAGCCAGCCGAGGGTCCGGGCGCTGGTGACGGGGTCCACCGGGGCCCGGGGAGGCTCTCCCCGGCCTGGCTAGGGTTCGGAAGCTGGGACCGGGCCTGGGGCTCGTGCTGCGTCCCAGGGTGCAGGAGCCCCCCTGTCCTGGAAGCCAGCCAAGGGTCCGGGTGCTGGTGAGGGGGGTCCACCGGGACCCGGGAGGCTCTCCCTGGCCTGGCTAGGGTTCAGAAGCTGGGACCGGGCCCGGGGCTCGTGCTCCGTCCGGCGGGCCCCGGGGTGTGGGAGCCCCCCATCCTACAAGCCAGCCGAGGGTCCGGGCGCTGGGGAAGGGTGTCCACCGGGGCCCGGGGAGGCTCTCCCTGGCCTGGCTAGGGTTTGGAAGCTGGGACCGGGGCCGGGGCTCGTGCTCCGTCCGGCCGTCCCGGGGTGCGGGAGCCACCCGTCCTGCAAGCCAGCCGAGGGTCCGGGTGCTGGGGACGGGGGTCCACCGGGGCCCAGGGAGGCTCTCCCCAGCCTGGCTGCTTTCAGAAGCAGGGACCGGGCCGGGGAGCAGGGGTGGCTGGCTTTATCCGCTACGCTGGCGGAGCGGAGTTTTCTGCCCACCCCTAGTGTTGTCCCTTCTTGTCTTTGAGGAGGGGGACCGTCTTTTGGAACACCTTGCCTTCCAAGGTTCAACGGATCTCATATGATTCCGATGATTAATGTTCAACAGGACATTTTTATTTTTTTCTTCTTCTCGTATTTTACCGCTAATCAACCTTATTCTGATTTTGATTTTATTGAACTTTGCCCCTGCTATGCTCAGTGCTTTGACTCTGCTTACGACTTGGACCTTGTTTTTTCTATTCTTCTGCAACCTGGCCAGGAGGAGGGTGTCATGTGGATTTAAGGGACCCCGTTGACATCTTTAGGTTAGAATGGGTTACAGGCTTATTCTAATGCAAGGATGTTTTCGCTGGTAACATGCGAGCCGCTGGCTGCGCTGGTTCCCTGCTTGTTCCTGGAGTTTAGTCTGTGCATCGTGAGCAAGGTCAAACAACACCGTCCCTTGTTATTTTGATCTGGTCAGGCCCTGGCACATAGACGAAACATACCCTGCAGCTGCTGTTTGTGGGACACGCACCTTTTTCTTGATATTAGGAGAATGCATGTTACACGCAGACACACTTGAGGAGTGACTTTTCAAGAATGAAGAGCTGTATGGAGCTGTGATGTAGAGACACGATCTATGTCTTAGAGGTATGGGGTCTGCTATACAAACCCAGGGATCTTCTATGTTGTCATTTTGGTTTTCCCGTCCATGGGGAGGGAGTGTAGGTTTAATAGTCCTGTCTCCAGAATCAATATACGATGATTTCTCCTATTATATTGTATGGACTTGCTACAATGCTGACAATGTTTGTATTATGCATTCTAATTTTAGTAGTGGCTCGTATGCTGCATTTCAGAGCACGTTAGTTGAAATAAACATTTTAGACTGACTCAGTGACTCTGTCAATCTCTTGTTGTGGATGAGTACGGGAGTCTGAGCGATAGGGAATAACCTGTTACCACGATCTCTGAGTGATTAGGGGAGTGTTGTGTTCTGGGTTGTCTAAACACCTGTTTCTCTATCTGTGTATAGGGGGGCAGGTGGGACACTATAGCTGGCCGGTCGTGGGCTTGTGGGTACTAAGGCTGTAGGAAGGCGTAGCCCCTATATACCGAAGTCCCGCATTGCTGTGCATAGTTCTGTGTATGTGCAGAATCCCGACAACACTACATTGCAACATTGTCGATTAGGGGCCGGGTGGCGCCGACACCACAACAGGGACACACGCCATAGTTGCTTTGGTGGCCATCTCGGAAGTGAACCACGCCCAGAGCCCCGGGCTGTTTATTCACACTCCTGCGCTGGACTGGCATACGCCGGCCCAGCCCACTACGCTTACGCTTACAGGGGGCACGACATAGCTACATGTCCAAGGTCTTCCCCACTGCCTGAGGTGACATGGTTGCGTCCACTGTCCACAACACTACAGGCACCAGCAGTATATGTCCACATGGTCATGTCTGTGCTCTGCATACTCAAGACTGTCCAGCACATCACCGCCACACTTGGCATTGTGTACATTCTTATTCATGGGTCCATTGCCTCCTTCGCACATTCCTGGTTCCCACCTCTCCCCACCTTCTGCAATTGTGTGGCAGAGGGGCTATGCCTTTGTGGATGGTTTGTCTACATGTCTGGCCCCTGTTGCCACAGTTACTTGTGTTGTCTTGTCTGGTAGGTGGGCATGTTGGTTGGCATGTTGTATGTGATTTTGTTATGTGTGCATTCCCACAGTTGTGGTTTGTATGATTGTGGAGTTGAGGTGTGTGGTGTGTTCCGTTGGTACTTACCAACGAGCAGTGCATTTCCATAGGTGCCATCCTGAAAGCGCTGGTTTATGATGGACTGTCGGAAGATGTGGGAGTCATGCACACTGCCTGGGTAATGGCGACGGCATTGGTGAACAGTCCCCGGTGGTCCACGTTTGCCTGCACATTGATGGGATGCGTGTGCTTTCTGTAGCGCAAATTGTGTGCAGTGTCGGCAGGGGGCACAAGTAGCACATGTGTGCAGTCAATTGCCCCCAACACGTGCGGGAAGCCAGCTATGGCGTCAGAGCCTTGCTTGGTCTCCAGCTGTTCCTACGCAGTGTGGGGGAAGTGAAGGTGCTGGGGTATCAAGCTGATGATGGCATCCAAGACAGGTGTGAGGAACTTTGATAGGGCTGGCTGTGAGACTCCTCCAACTCTGGCAGTTGTTGGTTGGGAGGTACCAGAGGCCAACAAGTGCAGCACAGCCAGCAGCTTTGTCTGCGGAGGGATGTTGATTGTCCGCTGTGTTGGTACCGTCAGCCTGTGGGCAATGTGGGTCAGGATACGGAGGATGGTTGTCCTTTTGAGCCTGTAGTGGGCAATGACATCCTCTGGCGTTGAGTCTCTGAGGCTGGTGCGTTTTCAGAAGGTCCACTGTCTTGTTCTGCGCTGCCTCGGTGGCAGTCCGGGGGGGGGGTGGTCCTGGGGGTGGGGGTGGGGGTAGTCCTGGGGGTGGTGGCGGTGGGTGTTGTGGCCCTCTTGGATCTCCAAGCTGCATGATTAGTTGCTCTATGGCATCTGTTGGTCTTCAGATGTGGCTCTGGGCTGGGCTCCCTTTATGCTGCAGGTTTTCGTCCTACTTAAGACCAGGAAAAAGGAGGTCTTAAGTCCCTGCTGCTTACGTGCTTTTTCGCCTGTTTTTGGACCGCATCGCCGATCTGGCTGGTCGTTGAGAATATCGCGAGGTGGTGTTATCGTGAGTTTTAGCACGGGAACGCCTACTCTGCATATGATTAGTGTTAGTTGTCGCTGTCAGCCTTGGCGATGTTTTTAGCGCCAGCTATCGCAGGGAAACTGACGATGTGGGCTGTTAGCGCAGGCTTGTGAATAGGGCGATGAGTCTATCGCCACTTTCGTGGGGGTAAAGTGCCACTAAATCGGCGATGAGTCCTTGAGAATATGCCCCTTTGTCTATTTTCCTGATCCCAGTACTCGCTTATTTGAGGAGCTACCCAGCTTAAACTACGTAGGACACCTCAATAGTGAAGACAACAGAGAATACACCACAAATCGTTTATTAAATAAAATTGTAAAGCATTGCTTTAAAAAAAAAAATAGAGGTTAAATTAGATGAGTCTACATGTAAGCTATTTAAATGATAATGGGAAAACAGAAATTTTCGGATTAGCTCAAGTGGAAGCCTTATATATTGCAAAGAGGGGAACTGTTTTAGCTTTGGCGCATGTCACTGCTACACCTCTGGTGGAATGACCCTGAATTCCCTTAGGTCCCTCTTGGCCTGATGCTGAATAAACTTGGGAGACAGCCAACCGTACTTATCTCCTTGTGGTTGAAATAGAGATTTGTTTCCGGTTTGAAGGACATTAATAGGGCATTGTAGGAACACAAAGATGTAGTTCTTTTAAAACAAATCGAAAGGGCTCTGTAAAGATCTAGAAACTGATTAAATTTGACTCATTCTGAGGTTGAAAAATAGGATGAACTATAATTGGAGACGTGAATTTGAGAAAGAACTTTGGGAACAAAACTTGGACCAGGTCTAAGAAAGACCCTGGGGTATATTCACAAGAACGTGCGATAAACATCGCCAAAATAGCTTACCGCAACTTCTCACATCGCAGTCCATCGCGTGAAAATAACGCCTTGTTAACGTAGCATTCACAACACGGCGATACCGTGCGATATTCGCACGATAAAGCGTCAAATGTCGGCGAAACAACTACCGCGACGGCGATAAAAATCCAAACCCTAACGCGAAAAAAGCTGCGATGCGCCCAATGGCGATGAAACAACCGTGATAACCAGCAGGAGGCCAGCAATACCCATGCGCCATGCGTGAAGAGGCACCATAAAAGCACCCAAAAATACACACCAACAAGTAAACAAACTGCGTAGCACCATGGAAGCACCTGGCCCGAGTGCTGATGCCAACTCGAACCCCACAAGCACAACGGAGGACCAGCCCAGAACCCCGGGTCGGGGAAGGGCAAGGAGAAGAGGAAGAGGAAGGCGGGGCCCCACACCGCAGGAAAACCGGATCCACCGCACGGTGTGGACAGAACACCATCAACAACTGTCCGTCACCACCACCGTGTCATTGGCAAGACAAATGGAAATATGGCAGTCCAATGAGATGACTGTGGAGGACTGAACTAGCTGTGGGCACATTACCCATGAACAACATACTCGCAACCCCCAACGTAGCCCAACGTCCATGTAGGAAAGAGGTCTGTGTGAAAAGATGTCAAAGTCGGTAGCAGGCCTGAAGTTGTGTCCACCATCACATGTCACAACAGTACCTACCGTCGCATACCCACCCACACCCACCTGGGCAGACACAGACTGTCCAGAATGATCACAGTGACCCACATGCCAAGAAATCTGACCCCATGCCCACAATGGTGACGTCACGGAGCTGCAAAGGTCTACCAGCAACTATCCCAAACCACAAAGTCTGGCGCACAGAGGTGGACCTGCCAATAGGGACTCACCCCTAACTGAAAAGCGTCATCCAGTCCCACCCTGTGTACGGACAATGCCCAATGAGGCACACAAATTGCCATCCTACCCAACACCCATCACAGTTGAACACAAGTGTGGCAGCGCAGACTTTATTGGCATGTGCGTGGAACCACAGGCAAGACAAGGGCCACAACATGCAGAGCAAGGCATCAGACAATCACAGGCAGCATAGGAATGCAGCCATGTCCACTGTTGTTGTGGGAAATGTGGACTCATCACCAGAATGCAACAAGGTGTTGGGACCTGTGCCATGGGTTACCATCAGTCGTGGCTGCTGGAACGTCGTTAGTCGTCCATGAAAGCGAGCGCAGCTTCCTGTGCAATCAGTTCCAGGAGTACGTCGTTGTCGAGCTCAAGGAACACGAGGGCGAGCCAATCCATCAACTGGTCCGGACAGATGTGCTCCGTCCACGCCGTCTCACCAATCAGCAGAACAGCCCAGTAGGGGGGCGCCTCAATGTGGTCACTGCACACGAGGAATCGTGCAAACTCCCATGTCCAACTGCCAGCACATATGCCAAACATCCAGGCATCCCATGAACGGGAATCACAGTTACACTCCTGGTCGTGGGCCAACAGGGGGCGCACACACAAGTCATAATCCAGTTCAGCTACCGTTGCATTGGATAGGCAGACATCCATGGGCCACTCGAAGATGCATGTTCGACAGTGGAACCAGGGCTGGATGCAGGTGACGTACGCAAGACGGAAGCTCAGACGGTAGCTGATGCGCAACACTGCAAGTGGCAGGGCCCCCAACATTTGCAGCATTCGGGCACGGTACAGTCCCACGTGACTGGCGTTGTGCATGTGCCCGTGATGTTCGACCATTGCAGTGGTGGCACTCGTAGAACCGCCACTCCACTGACCTGCGGCAGTGATGTGGATGAAAAGCCACAGCTCGGAGCAATGAGTCATATGGGTGTGCGACGTCAGGATGTATGCGCTGTTGTGTACGTGAGTGTGAAGGCCATTCCATGCAGGAGTACCCCGGGCAAGGGCCTCTGTGTGTGGGGTGTGGATACGTTGGTCCTTCATCATCACTGTGTGAAGTGTGGGAGTCGTCTACATCTGCTAGGATATCTCTCCCAGGGGGTGTCTGCCGCACGCTGTATCCAAGGTCGGAGGTGCAGATGCCCGTCCGCCTCCTGTGTGGTGACAAAGGAGCATTCATCCCTGATGTCAGTCTGACTACTGCTTGCTATGTGGAAATGTGATGTGGTCTACATGCTGCAATTGAGGCTAGGCCTTAGGCCCATGGCGCACCAAGATCCATACACACGGCAGTTGGCATGCATGAGCCAAGAGCCCGAGCGGACTTGCGCACCTTGTACATTCACACGTGCGCCCTCCGGCTGCATGCAACATTGCAACATTGCACATCACGTCCCGTGTTGCGCATACACTGCGACAGAGGCACACACATATGTACATTTCCTGCCCTGCCCAGCACAGGACCACGCCCAGATCCCGGAGATGATACTTCACACCCCTACGCTGGACGTGCGTACGCAAGCCCAGCCCACTCCGTATACGTATAAATGGTGGGACGACATTGCTACATGGACCAGATCTTCCACAATGCCCGAGGGGACAATGCTGTGCCCACCTGCCATGTCACGCGACGCAATCATAAAGGGACCATGACTTGCGGGGCACAGAGCCGAACTGTGTGCGGCACGGCCCGCGCGACACGGGAAGGTGACATTCGTTGCACTGGGTTAGTGGCACCCGGAGCACGTCGGCCGGCACGGGCATGCCGCCACGGGTCGGTGACTCATGGGGCACTGAGGTAGGGCCACCTGATGTGCTGAGCGGGTGCGCAGCCTGCGATGATGCCCCGTCCTGGCTGTCCGGGCTGGTGAGGGTTGGTGTGAGCCCTGCTGGACCGCAGTGTAGGCCGGAGCCTGCGTGCGATGCGGGCCTACCGCCACATGGCGTTTCCTCAAGGTTCACGGAGTTAGTGGCACCTATGATGCTGAGCGGGTGTGCAGCCAGCGTTGATGACGTGTGCACTGTTATGGACTCTCCCATTCTGAAATCAAGGCCCAGATCCAGGTGTGTGACCTAGTGGCCCACAGGGCGGGTCCGCGTGATGTGGAGTCTGCCAAGGTCACGTGTCACGGGCTCGGAGCATGCACCGGCACGTGGTTGGAGACACACCGGTGGCGGAAGGTGAGCAGTGAGGCCTGGGGGCGCATGGGCGGACAATGTCCAATAGGCGGCGGGAGGGGCTGGGGTGCAGAAGCATGTGTGCGCAGGGGCGGGCGATGTTGCCGTGTGCAATGGTATGTACTCTGCCATTATTACATCTGGACTCCATTGCAGATGGAAGGACATGGTGGACTGCAGTGGATACCGGCACGTGGTTGGAGACACACCGGTGGCAGCAGGTGGGCTGTGGGGCATGGGTGCGCAGGGGTGGCTGTCTCTCGCCCTCTCGTCCTTTCGCTGTCTCTCTCTCCCTCTCTCTCTCCCTCTCCTTCCCTCTCACTCTCCCTTTCTTTCTTTCTTTCTCTCTCTGTCCTTTAATGTGCGCATGAAACAGGTTCTCATCTCGGATTTTGTCTTGCAGGCTGTGGCTTCCAGATTGTCCGGAGTGGATCCGCAAGGACTAATCATATTTGTTGTTTTGTGTTGTGTATTAATAAAGTTTTGTTATGGGAAATTCACAGTTGAATGTTTGATTCTCATTATTCTGACCACACATTTTTGTTTGTTGTTGTATGTGTGCGACATCAGGGTCTTTCTTATCTCGTGATTTTGTGAAGTTGCTGGGGCATGTCTTTGTCCGGGGTGGGTGGGCCGGGGGAGGGCCCAGGTGTGTGGGGGGGTCTTGGGGGTGGTGGCGGTGGGTGTTGTGGGCCTCTGGGGTCTCCGAGCTGCATGAGCAGTGGCTCCATGGCATCTATTGTTCTTCAGGTGTGGCTGTGGGCTGGGCTCCCTTTTGTGGTGCAGGTAGTCGTCCTGCTTAACACCAGCAGGGAGCAAGTGTAAAATCGCTGCTGCTAGCGCGGCTTATCGCCTGTTTTTGGTTCGCATCGCGGATCTGGCTGTTCGTTGTGAATGTCGCGATGTGGTGTTTTCGTGTGTTTTCGCAAGGGAACGCCTACTCTGCATCTCATTAGCGTTAGTTGGCGATGTCAACCGTGGCGATGTTTTTTGCGGCAGCTATCGCTGGATATGTGGCAATGTGGGCAGTTAGCACCAGCTTGCGAATGGGGCGATAAGTCTATCGCCACTTTTGCTGCACTAAAGTGCTGATAACTCAGCGATAAGTCCTTGTGAATATGCCCCCCTATCAGGGAAAACTGAAGCTACGGAGTTGAAATAATCAAGTAACCTAATTCTTTCAATCGGAGAGCTGAGAAAGCAGGTAATAGAAAGGCTATTTTGGAGACACTCAAGAAAGAGGGGCAGAAGATAAAGATTTAAAGGGGGGTATTGAAAAATCTTTAAAACTTTAGCCAAGGTAGGTCAGGGAGTGCAGGACTGGTTTTTGTTTTAAAAGCTTCTTAGAAGCCTTGAAACTAAAGAAACATTTATTTTAAGGATCTACAAGGCTCCCTAAAGTCTCAAATCTCTATGCAAGGGGTTGTCAAGGTAGAAGGAGCTAGACCCTGATTGAAACCATAGGGGAACCATCTCTAAGAAAATGGTCACAAGATGTGGTGTTGAAACACCTTGATCTTTGCACCAACTTTCAAAATGTACAACAATATAAAGTGAATGGTTGATTAGACTTAAATATCTAGGGCAACCTTTTTAAAACAGCCCTGAAGTTGAAATACTACCTCCATGACAACAGGCGAATGGGGGACAAAAAGCTTGAGGGAATGGAATAGGAAATTTAATTGGGGAGCACTAAAGAGGACGATGAAGATGTGGGGCTTCTGCCAAACTGAGACGTGAGGGAAACCAAGGTCTGTGAGGCCAGAAAGGGGTAATTAGAAATATCAAAAATGCTTCCTCCTGAATCATCCTGAGAGCTTTTGAGAGAAGAGGAATGGGAGGAAAATCACAGAGGACAGTCATCCACCTACAAGCTTTCTACGCCTTAGGCCCTCATGACGATGCAATTTGGACCGCAACCGACAGCTTGCTGGTTGCGGTCTGAACCGCATCGACTGCTGCGGTCCGACTGATGCATTAGGATGCGTGCAGTCGGACCCAGGAGTCAGATGGACTGATTAACGGCTTCCGGCGGGCTCTTGGAGCCCGATGGTCAGTCAGAAATTCCTCATAATCCCTTTAGGACAGCGTTTCCACTGTCGCGATTATGATGCCGGTTTCCAACACGCTTTCATGTCGGCCTTTCTGACATGGAAAGGCTTTCCGAAAGCCCCTAGCACGGCCCCCTTCAACCCGCTCTCAGCATCTGGGCCTGGGGAACACCTATGGTACTCACCTGAAAATCCCTGCACGGTGCCTGCCACATGGTGCAGGGATTTTTACAAACTCCCATTTCTCAATGGGAGGTTGTGCTGGGGGCGGTTTCCGCCCGCTGTACAAGCTCCCATTGAGAAATGGGAGGTTCCGACCGCACTGTGTGCAGTCGGATCGTAATTCGGTGTCCGGAACCGCCGACCAATGATCGGGTGGTTCCTACACCGAAACGGTGTCAGTCCGAGGCCACTCCGATGACATCGTAATCAGGGCCTAAGTCTCTGACCAGAGCAGAAGTAGAAGAGATGTCTGTTTGGAGGCAAACAGATCTAGCCGTGGTAACTCTAACTAACCTAGAATCACATGCATGAGAAGTCTCCTTTGAAAGATGGTAATATACAGAATATGGGAAATACTCTGCTCAACTGATCTGCTTTCTGATTTTCTTTTCCTAGAATGTAAGCTAACTTGAGGGATAATATGTGATGTTCTGTCCAAATGCAAACCTTTGTGACAGGCTCTAGGTGCCCCCTTCCTGCTTGATAAATGGCTTTGGAACCTGATTGTCCATTTTATCAAGCTTGCTTTCTCTTGAATCATAGATTAAAATCCTCAAAGAGCTTGCAGAATAGCTGATACCTCCCTCCAATTTGAGGACTGGATTTGTTTGAGTTGAGACACTGACCTTGAAGATGTGGATCTTTCTGTGTTACTCCCCAACCCAATGACTTGTATCCATTGTGATTATCAGTGGAGATAGAAGAAAAATATCTTTCGGAAGTTGTTCGGGAACTAACCCCCAGCCTAAAGATTGATCAATATCTGTTGTCACAGGATCATGATATTGTAAGGTTTTATGATTGGAGACCTGTGCTTTAATAGATAAACTATCAGAGATTTCATAAATCAATGGGCCCAGGGAACAACCGCATTTGCAGGAGCCTTGTGTCCCGGGATTTTTAATCAGTCTCTAACAGGAGTTTGAGAAAGTGATTACAGATGTCTCAGGCGCAACCAATGGTAGAGCCATATGGTTTGCAGAAGAAAAACTGATCCGGCATTGATTCAGAAGCTGACACCAATGAATTGTTGTGCTCAAGCTGGACAAAAGTTGAAACTTCCAGGTTCAGTAGGAATCCCAAATCCTCAGACAGCGGTAGACCTTCAGAGCATCAGAGTCTGCTTTTGAAAAGAAGGAGCATAGAATATTCAGCCATCAAGAAATGCAAATATGTAAATGCCTTGTAAAGGTAAAAGCAAAGATACCAACACCGTGGTAAATACACTTGGAGCTAAGGTAGACTATATGGAAGTGTTCTGAACTAAGAGTGATGATTTCCATCATCAAATCATGGAAAACATTAACTTGACAGATGAATCTGGATACAAAAGTAGATATCTTTTATGATTGAGCTCCCTAGATCATCCCCTAGAGTATTAAAAGGGATCACTTGCTGTAGTGTAACCATTTTGAATGTCACATAATTCATGAATTTGCTTACGCACTTCAGGTCTAAAATTGGGAAAAATCCTCCATCTGGCTTGGGAGCTGAAATAGTATTGCGTAGAACCCTGCTTCCTTTGTTTTTGATGAACTAGTGCTATGACTTGTTTGGCCATTAATGAATCACTTTACATGCGCCTGGTGAAGAACCTTGTCTTTTGGGAGAGTAACTGTTCTGACTGGTGGTTCCAGTGGAGGATGTTGGAACTCAATAGAATAACTGTTTCATACTGCATCTAGAAAATGCTCATCCTGGATGTTGGGGAGCCAAACCCCTTGAAATTGTTGAGCTCTGGTTGCTCCTGGAACTGAAGTGGCAAAGGCAGGCTTTTGGAGGTAACTATTTTGGCTATTGCAGCTGACCTTTAGTCCAGGGGTTTCCAGACAGAACAACCCCTCAAGCTTGCCAACAAATGGGATGTCAAGTTTCCTGACTTACGCTAGATGATCTGCAAGAAATGAGAGATGGAGTATCAGAAAACCTGGCCTAAATGGCTGTAACAATGTCTGCTCTTATGCAGTTTTTTGTATTAATCCCTTGATGCTCTGGGCCAAAGAATTTAGAGCCATGGCAGATCCACAGGATATTCCTTCGTCAGCTATGGATACTCTACTCAAAGAACTGTTGGACATTAACACCTCAATCACTTCAGTAAATAATGCAGTAACCACAAATACTATGAAAGTGCAATCTCTAAGGGGCGAAGTCAACCAATTCCAATGATGCTTGCAAATAATGGATGGTCGCCTCACTGAGGTTGAATCGCGACTTGACAAACTCCCCGAACATAGCCAGGACATCTGGTTCCTCCAACAAAAACAATTGATTTGGAAGATGGAAGTAGAAGAAATAACATCAGAATTATTGGACTGTGGGAGCAACAAAAGAAGAATGATATATTTCAATTAATCACTAATGCAATTCCCACACTGATGAAACTTACTTTTTCCCATCAACTCAAATTTTAACGTGCCCATTGAGTACACTCATGAACCTCTACTCATACTTCAGAGCTTTGTCACATCTTAGGTTGAAGCTTACTTCAACAAGCATGACAAATCATCACAAAAGCAAAGAAACAATTCCCATTCCTCCATGACAAAACCCAGATTATCCTTACCGCAGACTTCTCTGCTCAAACCAATCTCATACGGAAGCGATTTCTAGCTTTATGACCTAGATTAAAGAAAGTGAAATCGAATATGGACTTCTGGAACTGGCAACAAAGATCATAACACACCAAGGAAAAACTAAGGGATATCTAGACCCACATGACCTGGAAACTTTCAGAAATTATTTGGATGATGCTGAATCAACGATGGAGTATAAGGAAACATCTCTACCAGTTACACATGAACCGAACAGTAATCTGGATGAGTGTGGCAGATGGGAGACTGTGATTCAGAATTGGACCTATGGTGGCAAACAGAAAGCTTGGAAGTTGTAAACATCGAGAGATAAATCAAGATCCCCATTAAAAACATTACTATGGAACTCACAGAATCCAAATAATATTACAAAGACCTGTAATGTATTACTTATGTTACTTTTCTTTCTTCAATTCTCTTCTGAACTACAATAGTTAGACTCACTATGCTGTATTCTGGTAAATACTGTATTATTGACACTCTTCTCTTTACCGTTTTGTGTGACAGGACCCACTAATAGATTGTTTGCCTTTATTTTATTATTGCAATTCTATTTATGATGTTCAATACTCAGCTTGCCTACGGGGCCCTGTTATTTCGATCTCTTAGGGCTGTTGGTCTTGCCTCTCCTCAATCCCACGTCGTCTCCTACGCACCCCCCCAGCTAAAATTAGAGAGTACACCATTGTCTAAGCACTTGGTGTTGAACACACAACTCAAATATTGTTCCTATTCTAATTCCTCCCGTAACTATAAGAACAACTGCACTACGTATTATCTCTTTAGTAAACTATTTTACATTCAGTCTACTGACTCACATTGACGATACAACCCACACTATAATTAGGATTACATCATATAGTCTCAAATACACGGCTGATTACATACTTTCTTTCTTCCTTTAAAATATACATATACTCTTATCATACCAACTAAATGTTACCTTTTTTAACCAACCTCATGCAATCAACACGCACAAGACTGCTTAAAGTTGCGTCTTTGAATGTAAATGGTCCAACACATTCTATTAAAAGGAAAAAAATACTGACTTATATTGGCTACAACAAACCGGATACTGCACTGCTGCAAGAAACCACCTTAGCCCGCATGAAAGTAAATAATCAAAACAAGATTGGGTGGGTCAGGTAATAAATGCAAGTTTTACATCCAGTACAAACTCCAATGACTCCAGACCACAAAGAAAAAGCAGAGTAGCCATTCTTTTAATAAGTATCTACCCTACAAAATATTTCAAGAATGGGAAGACACAGAAGGGAGATACATCTGTGTTAAACTTCATATTCGCAACACTTTTTTAATATTAGGGTCAATATAAGCTCCGACTGATTCTAAAACTATCTTTATATCCCAACTTAGGGGTCGATTACGATCCTGTTCGGAAGTGCTCTGAATCGGATTTGGGTTTGCCAAATCCGATTCGGAACCCTCATTTCTGACTGAATCGTACACAGTTCCCAACAACCGTTTACGATGCCTGTAAACTGGTAGGTCTGTCCGAATCGATTCTGAAGGCATTCGGACAGCTTGCATCTTTCGGAGCCGAATTGTACAGCTCTATGGACTCGGTTTCTGAGCGAGAGATTACGATGACTGATTCAGACAGCAGTTCCGATTCGGTTTCTCCGGAACTAATTAGCTGCCGGAATCTGTCTTTGGGGGCCCATAGCAGGCCCCCCTTCACCCGGGGCCCTCCGAATCGGGTCAGTGGGGGTACCCAAGGGACCCCCCTTTCCACCCATGCACAGTGTGGCAGGCACCATGGGGTGCCTGCTACAGGTTGCAAGGTTTTCCCCAACCACCCCTTTCTTCAATGGTAGCCTGTGTTCTCGTTCGGAACACAGGCTCTCATTGAAGTCAATGGGAGTCCGACTGAATCATATCCGGAATCATCCGGATACATCCATATCGCTCGGTCTGACTCACCCGATCCGAGTCGTACGGAAAGCATTCCAGGACTGATTCGGTAGGAATGCTTTCTGGACGAGATCGTAATCGGCCCCTTAGTAGACTACTGAGATCCTTTGGCTCCTCCCGAGTAATAATAGGTGGGGATTGGAATGTTACCGTTGATCTATTCATTGACAGATTGGGTAAACCTGATATCCACTACAATAAAGACAGATATGTCATTATGGATTTAATTAAAGATCATGCTTTGCAGGAACCCTGGAGGTTATTAAATCCTAATGAGAGAGACTATACTTTCACCTCATGCTCACACTCGATATGTACGAGAATCAACTATTTTTTAGTCTCCCCTTCTGGTTTACAACTAGTAATGAATACAAACATAATTCCCTGTAGCACATCTGACCATGATCTTATAGATATTCAGATGGACCGAGGACTCTACCAACCCCAGAAATCTCATTGTAGGTTCAACCTGACTTCATATAAGAATCCCCAAGAAAAACACCAACTATGTTTGCATGTGGAACAATTCTTGAAGGATAATGGACACTCAGTAACTAGCACTCACACATTATGGGGAGCCGGAAAAGCAATGCTGAGAGGCTTGATTATAAGAGACACAGTGATTGCTTAAAAACAAGCGATCAAATCTAGACTTTGTTTAGAAAAAGAAATCACGAATCTCACATTCACCTATTCTCAAACGCAATTCCTAGAGACACTGAGGAAACTACTTTCTGCAAAATTTGCTCTTAATAACTTCTATACATCTCATGCAGAGAAATGTCTATTTCATATTTGTCAACACCACTATGAACTAGGAGAAAAGGGTGGGAGACTACTGGCTCACCAGCTTCAGCAGCAAGAATCTTCTAGAACGACCCCCCCTATTAGACGTACTAATGGCGACTTACTCACTCTACCCTCAGAGATTCTTTCCCAATTTCAGAACTACTATGAAACACTTTATAAGTTCATAAATTACCTAGACCAGACAGAAGAAAATGCTTCCTTCTCTAAACTCAGTATCCCAAAACTTACACTAGAGCAGAAAGATGAATTAGAGGGAAAATCACAATCGAAAAATAGTTAAGGCAATTGATTGCATGGCCACAGGTAAAGCACCAGGGGAAGATGGGTTCCCTCTTTGAATTTTATAAAATTGCTAAAAATTATACTATTCCGATTTTAAAATCAGTCTTCAGCAAAGCAGTGTGATTCGTACATCTACCACCTTATGTTTTAAGGGGTCGTATCACGTTCATTCCAAAACCAGGTAAAGACCCCTTAAAGTGCTCAAGTTATAGGCCAATATCATTAATAAATTCAGATGTTAAAAGTCTGACCACTTGTTTTAATTTGGTAATTTGCTCTCTAATACAACATCTCAAGTCGGGGTTCATACCGGGATGTTTATCTACAAACCATCTCTGTACTCTTTCACACAGGTTATGGCAACTGAGAAAAGATACAGAAGACAGGGTCCTCCTTTTCCTAGATGTGGAAAAAGCTTTAGATCGAGTAGAATGGGGTTACTTGTTCCGCACTATGGAAAGGGAAGACTTTGGTAAAGATGTTATCACTTTAACTAGAGGCATGTATCATTCACATATGTCAGCCACCACACGTGGGAGCTTCACATCTCCATATTTTAAAATGTATTGCGGTACCACTGTCACCATTGTTTTTTATTTGTCCATCGAACTGTTGGCTATAGCCATATGAAGTAACACATATTAAAGGAATTTAAACCGTTGAAGTTGAAACCAAAGCCTTTTCTTATGCAGATGACATCCTCTTAACTCTTTCACAACTGACTCTATCCGCAACCTCTTTAATATCTCAACTGACTATATTTTCAAACCTCTCTGGCTATAAAATGAATTGGACTAAATGTGAAGCATTACCATTAACTCCCATTACTAATAAAGCCTCCCTCAGCGGCCTCCCCTTCAAATGGTTTCACTAGAAGTTAAAATACTTAGGGATACTTATCAATCAAGGATTAAAAGACATGCTCATGGACAACCTGAACCCTATAGTTGAACAAATTAAAGAAGACTTCCAACGTTGGTCTCTTCTGAACCTATCATTTTGGGATAGGGTGGAGATCATAAAAATGAATACGATCCCCAAATTCAATTATATATTCAGGATGATACCACTACTTATCTCACATTAATTTTTCAAAACATTGACTTCCACCATCTCCCAGTTTACCTGGGGTGGTGATAGACCTTGTCTAAAGGGCTCTAAATTAAACTCATCTTCAGCAAAAGGGGGTCAATGTCTACCCCACTTAGAAAACTATTGGATTGAGCAACAACTTGCTCACTCTATCTATATGTTATCTACTTAACGAAACATTTCCTTCTGGGTTAAGTTTCAACAGTCATTACTCAAGTCTGACATGGAGCTAGCAATTTAATATACCACACATCCACAATTTACGAATTCTACTAACGCCATCATTTACACAACACATTTAGCTTGGCAGAAAGCATACACACTCAAGAACACTCATAATTGCTTACATTCCCATGCTTCACTCTGCAACAATTAAATATAATGAGTTAACCCTGTGTACCTCAGAACCTGGGTATAGTCGATAACTATTACAATGTGTTCTGTCGGGTCAATCTATTGCTTAGTATCAATGACAATGAATCAAAGTCAATCACATAAATATCATAAAGTAGAGGGATCAGTCAAGGCACACCAAACAAAAGACATACTTGATATGTATTATATTTTATATATCATTTGAATGTATCATGGTATATATGGCTGTTACACAGTTAAATTACAGGACCAACAACATAAATCAAAGGACAGATATATAGTGTGACGATATTAAATACATATTTACAGAAATTTACAAATACAAACATCAAGACAAAAAGTTTTTGCGAGAGCCATCTTATTGTAACCTATATAGTTCAATTTCCACCTTGTTTTAACCTTAACATAGATTTCAGAGGTGAAGTGACTCAGGACGCGGATTGATTAAGCGTCGACATTTCAACTCAGGATGTGAATGAATGATCGCATTTATAGAGCGCACAGCTACTCAACGCGAGTATCCCAGCGCTAATGGTCTCCATCTATGTGTGTGTTAATGTGTGAACATCACAAGGGGTCTTCCTCAGGACTCCTATGCGTCTGGCAGCCAGCCAGAGCGACTAAATTCACAAACAGTACTACTCCTTGTCCAGATGGAGTACACTAACAGGCGTAAATCATGGCCAGTTATGTCCTAGATTCAAATTCGGAGATGAATTGATCAGGATTATGTGTCCTCTGTGTCCAAAGACATGCTGTTGATTCAGTCATGAAAGACCGCCGGTCCTTGCTCTGCATTTGCTGCTTAACTTCAGAAGGGTCACATCGAGGCTGATTAATTGAGCCCTGACCTTCTTCTCTCATGATTGAATCAACAGCATGGATTTGGACACAGAGGACACATAATCCCGATCAATTCGTCCCTGAATTTGAATCTAGGATGTAACTGGCCGTGATTTACGCCTGTTCCTGTATTCCATCTGGACAAGGGGGAGTACTGTTTGTGAATATAGTAGCTCTGGCTGTCTGCAGGACACATAGGAGTCCTGAGGAAGGCCCCTTGTGATGTTTACACATCAACACACACATCCTGGGTCGAAATGTCAATGCTTAATCAATCCACGTTCTTAGTCACTGCACCTCTGAAATCTATGTTAAGGTTAAAACAGGGTGGAAGTTGAACTATATAGGTTACAATAGGACGGATCTCGCAAAAAACATTTTTGTCTTGATGTTTTTATTTGTAAATTCCTGTAAGTATTTATTGAATATCATCACACTATCTGCTATATCAGTCTTTTGATTTACATTGTTTGTCCTGTGATTTAACTGTGTAACAGACATATATACCATGATACATTCAAATGATATATAAAATATAATACATATCAAGTATGTCTTTTGTTTGGTGTGCCTTGACTTATCCCTCTACTTTATAATATATATGTGATGGACTTTGATTCATTGTCATTGATACTAAGCAATTGATTGACCCGACATAACACATTGTAGTAGTTATCCAGTTATCCACTCTGCAACAATGCAGGCATTGTGCATAAGGCGGCTGAGTTCAACCGGCCCCTTTGGGCTAAACACAAAATAATCCATGTTACAGATATGTTCACACAACAACAATCTTTAAAGTCATTCTCACAATTACAACAGGAATTTGGACTTCCTTCTTCACAATTCAATAGATGTACTCAGCTTAGTTGTCCCTTTCATCAATAATAGCAAAAAATCAGGACATAACCTTCCAATCTCCAATAGCACAGTATATCCATATTTTGAAGAAATGGAGGGGAACCATCTCTGGTCTTTATGCCATCTTAATTGATCACTCTTTTATAGGTGGGCGGTAAACTCAGCACCTCCGGCGAAGTTTGCCCACACTGCGCCCAGCTTTAAGCACGGAGTTTCGGAAAAACTCTGCCAACTGCAATGTCAGAGCTTTTTCTCGCTTTTTATCTTCACAAGTATCAGTTGTACTTTCTGTATGACAATGTTTTTACGCTGAATATATCTTGGTCCTTTTTTTGAAAAGCCAATAAAAAAGTGGAGAGTAAAACATTGTTTTACTTTATTTAGTTTGTTGAAATGTTGTTATGTAAGATGGTGTACTTGTGGATTTTCTCCATTTTAGAACTAGAACTCCACGTTCCGTGTTCTAGACTAGTTGAGAAAAACACTGTGCCAATGTCTTTAAGCGGACAGTTGGTGTTGGGAATGGAGAGCTAGTAGCATTAACTAAACTTACCTCTCCTCCACTGATGAAATTTGTTTTCTATTGAAATATACATTTTGCAGCTCGGCTGAAAATTAATATCTATCTCACAATGCAAAAAGATAAATTTACTCTGCCAAAGGGTAAAAACTGGTAAAATGATCATCTTTTGCAAAAGGTGTAAATTGTTAACTTCACAAAACTTTGCTGGTGAAAAAAACTTTGCATACCCCTACTGATTAGTACGAGCTGTGATGGAAAAAGGAGGACTTAATTCTTATTTTGTAAAGGGCCCAAAGTTTTTCTTAGGTTCTGCTGGATTCTGAATTTTCCGATTACCAAAGCTTTCTAGACTTGATTCCAAAGGCTAGAAATTATTTAAGTGCTTACCAGTAATTACATTGCATAGGAGTTCTTCCCTTGCTTTAATGCATGTCATCACGAGGCAGCCCTGCCTCTCAGACACACCAATCCAGCCAAACTCTTTGCTATAAATGTTGGGGGCACAGTGACACACAATTCAATATATTCTGTGTTTTCAGCCACCATTACATCTCCTGTCTAATACCCGGAATCACTGGAATCTGGTGCAGTAGGTCCTGATATGATGAACTTCAGTGGGCCAACAGATGTCTTATCACCCTCATTGAGGAGGTACCTGGCCCAAGGCACTAGACGCACAGTTGCTGCAAGAGCATACTGGATCTGTAACCAAATTGCTCCTGTTTGAGCCTCTAGGGCTAGAAAACTGGATATGTGCTACTGTATCTTTTGGACTCTCTTGTCCAGAAGAGTTGCCAGGCCCAGATCAGCATGTAACCTTCCCTCGATAAATACCTTATCCTGAAAAATCCTGAGAAAGAATCAACTGAGACTTCTTGGTGTTTATGTAGAACCCAAGCTCTCTCATTACAAATAGACCTATCTCTACATGAGAATCTGTTAGATCTCTTGTGACATAATAGACCAGATAACCAGCCAAACAGGGCTGAACAAATATCCCCTCCTGATGTAGCATTGCCATAGGAGTGCCAGAACCTTTGAAAAGGCTTAAGGAGCAGTCTGTAATCCAAATGGTGACAACATGAACTGGAAGTGACAATCCCCTTTTGTGCACCATAGAAACCGCTGGAGTTTTGCCAAAATGGGGATATGAAGATAAGTGTCTTGTAGATTGATGGTTGCCAGAAAATCTCCCCCAGAGACCACTGACTTTATCTTCTGCAGCATCATCGTCCTGAAATGAGTTGACCCTTTTACGTCCTGTACCGGCCTGAACTCTCCAGAGGCCTTTTGTACCGAACAAGTATAAAATCAAAACCACTTCCCTTTCTCCGGCAGTAATAGCAATAATGACTCTATTTTCCGATAATGCATGTACACCTTCCCATACGTCATTTCTCCTGGGCAGATCCTTGGGAACAGGTGTAATGATGAGACCTGAATCTGGAGGCCAAGTACTGAAGTCTATCTGACAAACTTTCTTGATTATATTCAGTACTCATCTGTCCAGAACATTCTTTTGCCATTTCCAGTAGAAGTCCTTGATCCCACTGGGTCTGGAAGGATGCGAGTAACTGTCAGGATTTGTGTTTAGAGGCTCCAGAAACACCAGAATGCTCCTGAGTTTCAGATGTCTTCTTTGGCTGAAATTTATTTCTATACGAAGAATTAGATTTCGATTCCCTCTTGGAGGTTTCAACATACTTTCGGCTCCAGGGCTTAAAGGAACAAGATCAGGTTCCCTTATAGGGTAAAGTTTGTTTTCAATCTTTGAGGGCCTTTGCAATCATTGAATCCAGCTTATCCCCGAATAACTTCTTGTCCTCAAATGGGGTCCTTACCAAGGAGGATTTCTCTGAAAATTCTGTTTCCAGTCTCTCTTCCAGAAGTTTCTTCTTGGCAGATTAGCCATTGCTGATACTGCTGTTGACCACAACACGTCTGAAGAGATATTTGTCTTAAATGTTGCCTCCTGTATCATCTGACACAGAAGGTAAGAACAGTCCGTGCCCTCTTTTATCACAACTGCTAGTGCCTCAAAGTCACTGAAGAGAGACTGAGAATAATAGGCCACATAAGTACCATCCTTCAGTGCTAGATTACTAGTTCACAAAGATTTCTTCAACTCTTTATCAAATTATACTGCCCACTGCATCATTTGGAGTACGTTCCTACAGGTTCACTACTGTAATACCAATCAAATGGACTAAAATGGAATCTACCCTGACCTTATGTGGAGTAATGTCTCTGAGTCCTCCATTGTGCACATCTTTTTTAAAATCTTGCAATGCTTGATTAATTCACCTTTTTCCATTGTCTAAAAATGAACTCCTTTATTTTCTGATGCATTGGAAAAGCAAGTGAGGGAGGTCTAACATACCGTGGGAAAAGAGCCTATGCATTGTCAAGCACTGGGACTAGATAAAATCCCAAATAGTCTCTAAAGCGATCTAACAACTGCGGGGATTCCGGCAGCAAATCGTCTTTCCGAACATATTTGCGGGAGGAAGAAGTACTGGGGGCTTCCATGTCTGATTCAGAGGAATTATTTAGAGATCTTCTTGCCCTGGATTGTTTCCCTTTTCTACAGCATTAGTCTCTAAAGCCTTGGAGACTGCTTCATTGATCATCTGTTACACTTGCAAAGCACACAAAAGTGCCAGACTGCCAGGAAACAATGACCTAGACCTCTAAAAATGCTTCTCTGTGGTTCTCCATCATCATGATTATAATCAGAGCAAAAACCTACTGCATGCTTCCTCTTTTCCTTTCTTTTGCCTTCCATCCTTAGTCCCTGAGTGCCCACTGGATAACTTAGCAGGGAAAAAGAGCTGCTTAAATATCAGTATGGAGGCTCACCCCTCCAGCTCTCACAGAGCTAGTAAAAAAAATATAAGTGCCAATGAGAAGTAGTGAGTGAAACCCTTTATAAGCCCCTCTCTTCTCACATACTCCTTAAGACTTAGAAAGCCCTTCAAAAATTGTAAATATATGACACAAGGGCACCATACTCTCCATATCTGGGCTACAATGCATTGAAAACTCATCAGCAAGGCTCCCTGCTGCCTCCTAACAGTGATCTGGCAGTGCACTCATAGCACACCCTGTTAACCTTGAACAGACTGCTTCAACTTACTCAGCCCGCCAAACGCCGTTCTGGGGCTCCACAACCAACTAGACCAGCTGTCGCCATAGCATGACCTCATAGCCTAGAAAACGCTTAAGCGAGGGTGCATTTAGTCCTACTCTGCAGCTTCTCCCTTCCCAAAAGGTAAATATGTTACTTCAGTCTGTGCTGTGCATCTGGCTGAAATGTAGTATGCTTGACAGACACAAACTAACAGGATGTGAGGGAGCGACATTTACATCAAAGACTTTGACCCAACTGGTGTGTCGGAGAACAGGCTGCCTCACTCAGAAATAAATTCAAGTGAGGGGGAAGAGTAAGTATTGAAACTAGCTCTAACAAAAATGTTAAATTCAGGCCTGATTCAGGAGGACTTGACTTGAATGAAGCCATGACGGTATACTTTAATCACGGCAGCCCATCCTGAATGAAGCTCACTAGCCTACACCCTACTGGGAAAATGCCCAAATGGCATAGGAGCCAGACCGACATATTGGTTCCACCTTATGCCTCTTTCTTCCTCTACCCCACACTTGCTGCCTATTTAACTCATTCCTGCATGTTCTTTTCCATCCCTGTTTTCTACCTTTGTCACCGTTTTCCTACCATTCTCTCCTTTCTTTCTCCGTTTTTGCCTTCCTCACACTTGTGCTGGGTGAAAGTCTAAAGTAAACCCTTGTCCCCAAAAATGAGTGCCAGTGCCCACCACCTGCAACCACCTGCACTTAAGCACTCCTTGCAAGCAGGTCATCTTGCCCTTTGCAGAGACCTTCCTAAATATATATGTAAACATGATCTCAGTAGAGAAAGCCTCAGTGCTGGAATTAATTATCAGTGGTGCATAACACGGAATACCAGCCAGCCCTGTATCAAAGAACATGATGCTCTAGAAACTCAGAAATTGTTTTTCAAATTTAAATGAAGCGAAATGCTGATCTGGTAAGCAGAAGGAGAGTGGAAAAGGTTCCCACAGGTAGAAGAATCCAGACTTGGTGGTATTTATTATGAAGATGATGCAATACTGTTGTATTAATATGACTTATTGTGTCTCAGCACTGTGTTTTTCTCCACTGAAGTGATAGGCACTCAGGGGCCTATTTAGAATCTGGCAATCGGAATACTCTATAAAAAGTGGCTGACATCCCACCCTCTCTGGTATAAGTGCTATGGGCTATGAATCACTGACATAATATCGACAGACACAATATCGACCTACATTTTTGTCGACACAAAAATATCGACGACACTAATATCGATACCCTATACTTAATTAAAAAACACACTATTATCGACCCCCAAATATCGTCATCCCAAATGATCAATTACAGTAATATCGAACACATAATTATCGTTATCTAAAATATCGAACATCCTTTAAAAATATACATGTCCAAAATATCGATCACAATAATATAGACAGCAATATTATCTTTTTTGTAAGAATATCGACAACTCAAAAAAAGATAAAACACACAAAATTAAACACCATAAATATAGTTAAATAAATAAACATACACTGCATATAAAATACAAGCAAATGCATAATTTTAGAAAATATTAAAACATATCTTAAAACATTAAATAATAAATACACTATTAATAACCATTTAAATGTTATACTTACATTATATACACACGTTTTTAACATCACATATAATATAATACACATTTAAATAATTCAACAAGTGGAAAAAAACAAAAAAATAAACTGACTCTTAATTAGTGTTTTCCATATATAGAAAACAACTACCAAAACAATTAAAACAAAAAATATCAACCAATAAAAACACACAATATTAAAATTAACCAATGAGGTTAACCAAACAACTAAACAAACACTATATAAAGAAGGAAAACGTATTCTTATTTTACACCTTAAACCCAAAACAATAAGGAAGCCGAAACTTTGCTGGATTTCTACCAGAAGCAAGGACTTCATCAAAGAAAAAACTATTGCATTCTTCAAAAAGTAAGTAAATTGCCATCTATAAAATAACAGTAATGCTAATCTTCATAAACTAATATTTATCATACTCAAATAATTAATATACATCTTTTTCGATTTATGTCTCCTCTACAGATAATTCTCAAATCATCAAAAAATAACAGATCACCTCCTAAAACCATCTTACTAATAAAGTAAGTATTCAGCAAAACGCCTTTTAAAAACATGTAAAACACCAAACCAAACCCCAACTCCATCCCAAACACCCACCCCACCCTATGTACAAATTTAACAAAATAAGTAAAAATATGTTTTACTCTTCCTACAGAAAAATCCACAACTTAACAGGATTCAACAAACAAACAAAGAACATCTCCATTTAAAAGCATCTCAAAACCAACATTGTAAGTATATTTATAAAAATGTGCATTTATTAAAACATAAACATGTATGATATTCATTTTAATAATTTTAATATACATTTGTTGTAGAATTTACCACATCACAATGACAGAAGGCGCCCAATTTATAACATCCCAAAAAGGAAATTTTTTGCTATGTTACATGGGGTATGTCTATACCCAGGAAAAGCAAAGTGGACTAAAAGTCAATTGGAAATGTAGCAAGTACTATTCAAATAAATGTTATGGTCGGGCAACAACTAGAGAAACAACTGTTTTGTATACAAGGGAGCATAACCACCCTCCAAATGTTACTGAAATAGACGTTAGGAATGCCCTTGATGACATTAGAGAAGCTAGCACTAGCTCACAGAAACTTCCAGTCAAATACTGAAAGAAATGCTGCCTACAGTACCTAAACATGCTACTCGGCAAATGCCCTCTATTTCTTCATTAAAAAGTACTATAGCTCGCACCAACTACCACACCTACTCCAAAAACTTTTCAAGAGGTGGTAATTCCCCCAGAACTATCTATAACTCATAATGAAGAACCCTTTTTTCTCTATGACAACAAATGCAAAGAGAAAAGAATAATTATGTTTGCTACTGCAAACAATTTAATAAAGCTTCAAAAATCAGAAACATGGATGATGGACGGGACTTTTAAAATCTGTCCCAAACATGCTCATGGACAACCTGAACCCTATAGTTGAACAAATTAAAGAAGACTTCCAACGTTGGTCTCTTCTGAACCTATCATTTTGGGATAGGGTGGAGATCATAAAAATGAATACGATCCCCAAATTCAATTATATATTCAGGATGATACCACTACTTATCTCACATTAATTTTTCAAAACATTGACTTCCACCATCTCCCAGTTTACCTGGGGTGGTGATAGACCTTGTCTAAAGGGCTCTAAATTAAACTCATCTTCAGCAAAAGGGGGTCAATGTCTACCCCACTTAGAAAACTATTGGATTGAGCAACAACTTGCTCACTCTATCTATATGTTATCTACTTAACGAAACATTTCCTTCTGGGTTAAGTTTCAACAGTCATTACTCAAGTCTGACATGGAGCTAGCAATTTAATATACCACACATCCACAATTTACGAATTCTACTAACGCCATCATTTACACAACACATTTAGCTTGGCAGAAAGCATACACACTCAAGAACACTCATAATTGCTTACATTCCCATGCTTCACTCTGCAACAATTAAATATAATGAGTTAACCCTGTGTACCTCAGAACCTGGGTATAGTCGATAACTATTACAATGTGTTCTGTCGGGTCAATCTATTGCTTAGTATCAATGACAATGAATCAAAGTCAATCACATAAATATCATAAAGTAGAGGGATCAGTCAAGGCACACCAAACAAAAGACATACTTGATATGTATTATATTTTATATATCATTTGAATGTATCATGGTATATATGGCTGTTACACAGTTAAATTACAGGACCAACAACATAAATCAAAGGACAGATATATAGTGTGACGATATTAAATACATATTTACAGAAATTTACAAATACAAACATCAAGACAAAAAAGTTTTTGCGAGAGCCATCTTATTGTAACCTATATAGTTCAATTTCCACCTTGTTTTAACCTTAACATAGATTTCAGAGGTGAAGTGACTCAGGACGCGGATTGATTAAGCGTCGACATTTCAACTCAGGATGTGAATGAATGATCGCATTTATAGAGCGCACAGCTACTCAACGCGAGTATCCCAGCGCTAATGGTCTCCATCTATGTGTGTGTTAATGTGTGAACATCACAAGGGTCTTCCTCAGGACTCCTATGCGTCTGGCAGCCAGCCAGAGCGACTAAATTCACAAACAGTACTACTCCTTGTCCAGATGGAGTACACTAACAGGCGTAAATCATGGCCAGTTATGTCCTAGATTCAAATTCGGAGATGAATTGATCAGGATTATGTGTCCTCTGTGTCCAAAGACATGCTGTTGATTCAGTCATGAAAGACCGCCGGTCCTTGCTCTGCATTTGCTGCTTAACTTCAGAAGGGTCACATCGAGGCTGATTAATTGAGCCCTGACCTTCTTCTCTCATGATTGAATCAACAGCATGGATTTGGACACAGAGGACACATAATCCCGATCAATTCGTCCCTGAATTTGAATCTAGGATGTAACTGGCCGTGATTTACGCCTGTTCCTGTATTCCATCTGGACAAGGGGGAGTACTGTTTGTGAATATAGTAGCTCTGGCTGTCTGCAGGACACATAGGAGTCCTGAGGAAGGCCCCTTGTGATGTTTACACATCA
This sequence comes from Calotriton arnoldi, assembly GCA_963921515.1. Taxonomy (NCBI): domain Eukaryota; kingdom Metazoa; phylum Chordata; class Amphibia; order Caudata; family Salamandridae; genus Calotriton; species Calotriton arnoldi. Next base: position 60,565 of record CAWUFW010014825.1, on the reverse strand, counting down.
ACACACACATCCTGGGTCGAAATGTCAATGCTTAATCAATCCACGTTCTTAGTCACTGCACCTCTGAAATCTATGTTAAGGTTAAAACAGGGTGGAAGTTGAACTATATAGGTTACAATAGGACGGATCTCGCAAAAAACATTTTTGTCTTGATGTTTTTATTTGTAAATTCCTGTAAGTATTTATTGAATATCATCACACTATCTGCTATATCAGTCTTTTGATTTACATTGTTTGTCCTGTGATTTAACTGTGTAACAGACATATATACCATGATACATTCAAATGATATATAAAATATAATACATATCAAGTATGTCTTTTGTTTGGTGTGCCTTGACTTATCCCTCTACTTTATAATATATATGTGATGGACTTTGATTCATTGTCATTGATACTAAGCAATTGATTGACCCGACATAACACATTGTAGTAGTTATCCAGTTATCCACTCTGCAACAATGCAGGCATTGTGCATAAGGCGGCTGAGTTCAACCGGCCCCTTTGGGCTAAACACAAAATAATCCATGTTACAGATATGTTCACACAACAACAATCTTTAAAGTCATTCTCACAATTACAACAGGAATTTGGACTTCCTTCTTCACAATTCAATAGATGTACTCAGCTTAGTTGTCCCTTTCATCAATAATAGCAAAAAATCAGGACATAACCTTCCAATCTCCAATAGCACAGTATATCCATATTTTGAAGAAATGGAGGGAACCATCTCTGGTCTTTATGCCATCTTAATTGATCACTCTTTTATAGGTGGGCGGTAAACTCAGCACCTCCGGCGAAGTTTGCCCACACTGCGCCCAGCTTTAAGCACGGAGTTTCGGAAAAACTCTGCCAACTGCAATGTCAGAGCTTTTTCTCGCTTTTTATCTTCACAAGTATCAGTTGTACTTTCTGTATGACAATGTTTTTACGCTGAATATATCTTGGTCCTTTTTTGAAAAGCCAATAAAAAGTGGAGAGTAAAACATTGTTTTACTTTATTTAGTTTGTTGAAATGTTGTTATGTAAGATGGTGTACTTGTGGATTTTCTCCATTTTAGAACTAGAACTCCACGTTCCGTGTTCTAGACTAGTTGAGAAAAACACTGTGCCAATGTCTTTAAGCGGACAGTTGGTGTTGGGAATGGAGAGCTAGTAGCATTAACTAAACTTACCTCTCCTCCACTGATGAAATTTGTTTTCTATTGAAATATACATTTTGCAGCTCGGCTGAAAATTAATATCTATCTCACAATGCAAAAAGATAAATTTACTCTGCCAAAGGGTAAAAACTGGTAAAATGATCATCTTTTGCAAAAGGTGTAAATTGTTAACTTCACAAAACTTTGCTGGTGAAAAAAACTTTGCATACCCCTACTGATTAGTACGAGCTGTGATGGAAAAAAGGAGGACTTAATTCTTATTTTGTAAAGGGCCCAAAGTTTTTCTTAGGTTCTGCTGGATTCTGAATTTTCCGATTACCAAAGCTTTCTAGACTTGATTCCAAAGGCTAGAAATTATTTAAGTGCTTACCAGTAATTACATTGCATAGGAGTTCTTCCCTTGCTTTAATGCATGTCATCACGAGGCAGCCCTGCCTCTCAGACACACCAATCCAGCCAAACTCTTTGCTATAAATGTTGGGGGCACAGTGACACACAATTCAATATATTCTGTGTTTTCAGCCACCATTACATCTCCTGTCTAATACCCGGAATCACTGGAATCTGGTGCAGTAGGTCCTGATATGATGAACTTCAGTGGGCCAACAGATGTCTTATCACCCTCATTGAGGAGGTACCTGGCCCAAGGCACTAGACGCACAGTTGCTGCAAGAGCATACTGGATCTGTAACCAAATTGCTCCTGTTTGAGCCTCTAGGGCTAGAAAACTGGATATGTGCTACTGTATCTTTTGGACTCTCTTGTCCAGAAGAGTTGCCAGGCCCAGATCAGCATGTAACCTTCCCTCGATAAATACCTTATCCTGAAAAATCCTGAGAAAGAATCAACTGAGACTTCTTGGTGTTTATGTAGAACCCAAGCTCTCTCATTACAAATAGACCTATCTCTACATGAGAATCTGTTAGATCTCTTGTGACATAATAGACCAGATAACCAGCCAAACAGGGCTGAACAAATATCCCCTCCTGATGTAGCATTGCCATAGGAGTGCCAGAACCTTTGAAAAGGCTTAAGGAGCAGTCTGTAATCCAAATGGTGACAACATGAACTGGAAGTGACAATCCCCTTTTGTGCACCATAGAAACCGCTGGAGTTTTGCCAAAATGGGGATATGAAGATAAGTGTCTTGTAGATTGATGGTTGCCAGAAAATCTCCCCCAGAGACCACTGACTTTATCTTCTGCAGCATCATCGTCCTGAAATGAGTTGACCCTTTTTACGTCCTGTACCGGCCTGAACTCTCCAGAGGCCTTTTGTACCGAACAAGTATAAAATCAAAACCACTTCCCCTTTCTCCGGCAGTAATAGCAATAATGACTCTATTTTCCGATAATGCATGTACACCTTCCCATACGTCATTTCTCCTGGGCAGATCCTTGGGAACAGGTGTAATGATGAGACCTGAATCTGGAGGCCAAGTACTGAAGTCTATCTGACAAACTTTCTTGATTATATTCAGTACTCATCTGTCCAGAACATTCTTTTGCCATTTCCAGTAGAAGTCCTTGATCCCACTGGGTCTGGAAGGATGCGAGTAACTGTCAGGATTTGTGTTTAGAGGCTCCAGAAACACCAGAATGCTCCTGAGTTTCAGATGTCTTCTTTGGCTGAAATTTATTTCTATACGAAGAATTAGATTTCGATTCCCTCTTGGAGGTTTCAACATACTTTCGGCTCCAGGGCTTAAAGGAACAAGATCAGGTTCCCTTATAGGGTAAAGTTTGTTTTCAATCTTTGAGGGCCTTTGCAATCATTGAATCCAGCTTATCCCCGAATAACTTCTTGTCCTCAAATGGGGTCCTTACCAAGGAGGATTTCTCTGAAAATTCTGTTTCCAGTCTCTCTTCCAGAAGTTTCTTCTTGGCAGATTAGCCATTGCTGATACTGCTGTTGACCACAACACGTCTGAAGAGATATTTGTCTTAAATGTTGCCTCCTGTATCATCTGACACAGAAGGTAAGAACAGTCCGTGCCCTCTTTTATCACAACTGCTAGTGCCTCAAAGTCACTGAAGAGAGACTGAGAATAATAGGCCACATAAGTACCATCCTTCAGTGCTAGATTACTAGTTCACAAAGATTTCTTCAACTCTTTATCAAATTATACTGCCCACTGCATCATTTGGAGTACGTTCCTACAGGTTCACTACTGTAATACCAATCAAATGGACTAAAATGGAATCTACCCTGACCTTATGTGGAGTAATGTCTCTGAGTCCTCCATTGTGCACATCTTTTTTAAAATCTTGCAATGCTTGATTAATTCACCTTTTTCCATTGTCTAAAAATGAACTCCTTTATTTTCTGATGCATTGGAAAAGCAAGTGAGGGAGGTCTAACATACCGTGGGAAAAGAGCCTATGCATTGTCAAGCACTGGGACTAGATAAAATCCCAAATAGTCTCTAAAGCGATCTAACAACTGCGGGGATTCCGGCAGCAAATCGTCTTTCCGAACATATTTGCGGGAGGAAGAAGTACTGGGGGCTTCCATGTCTGATTCAGAGGAATTATTTAGAGATCTTCTTGCCCTGGATTGTTTCCCTTTTTCTACAGCATTAGTCTCTAAAGCCTTGGAGACTGCTTCATTGATCATCTGTTACACTTGCAAAGCACACAAAAGTGCCAGACTGCCAGGAAACAATGACCTAGACCTCTAAAAATGCTTCTCTGTGGTTCTCCATCATCATGATTATAATCAGAGCAAAAACCTACTGCATGCTTCCTCTTTTCCTTTCTTTTGCCTTCCATCCTTAGTCCCTGAGTGCCCACTGGATAACTTAGCAGGGAAAAAGAGCTGCTTAAATATCAGTATGGAGGCTCACCCCTCCAGCTCTCACAGAGCTAGTAAAAAAATATAAGTGCCAATGAGAAGTAGTGAGTGAAACCCTTTATAAGCCCCTCTCTTCTCACATACTCCTTAAGACTTAGAAAGCCCTTCAAAAATTGTAAATATATGACACAAGGGCACCATACTCTCCATATCTGGGCTACAATGCATTGAAAACTCATCAGCAAGGCTCCCTGCTGCCTCCTAACAGTGATCTGGCAGTGCACTCATAGCACACCCTGTTAACCTTGAACAGACTGCTTCAACTTACTCCAGCCCGCCAAACGCCGTTCTGGGGCTCCACAACCAACTAGACCAGCTGTCGCCATAGCATGACCTCATAGCCTAGAAAACGCTTAGCGAGGGTGCATTTAGTCCTACTCTGCAGCTTCTCCCTTCCCAAAAGGTAAATATGTTACTTCAGTCTGTGCTGTGCATCTGGCTGAAATGTAGTATGCTTGACAGACACAAACTAACAGGATGTGAGGGAGCGACATTTACATCAAAGACTTTGACCCAACTGGTGTGTCGGAGAACAGGCTGCCTCACTCAGAAATAAATTCAAGTGAGGGGAAGAGTAAGTATTGAAACTAGCTCTAACAAAAATGTTAAATTCAGGCCTGATTCAGGAGGACTTGACTTGAATGAAGCCATGACGGTATACTTTAATCACGGCAGCCCATCCTGAATGAAGCTCACTAGCCTACACCCTACTGGGAAAATGCCCAAATGGCATAGGAGCCAGACCGACATATTGGTTCCACCTTATGCCTCTTTCTTCCTCTACCCCACACTTGCTGCCTATTTAACTCATTCCTGCATGTTCTTTTCCATCCCTGTTTTCTACCTTTGTCACCGTTTTCCTACCATTCTCTCCCTTTCTTTCTCCGTTTTTGCCTTCCTCACACTTGTGCTGGGTGAAAGTCTAAAGTAAACCCTTGTCCCCAAAAATGAGTGCCAGTGCCCACCACCTGCAACCACCTGCACTTAAGCACTCCTTGCAAGCAGGTCATCTTGCCCTTTGCAGAGACCTTCCTAAATATATATGTAAACATGATCTCAGTAGAGAAAGCCTCAGTGCTGGAATTAATTATCAGTGGTGCATAACACGGAATACCAGCCAGCCCTGTATCAAAGAACATGATGCTCTAGAAACTCAGAAATTGTTTTTCAAATTTAAATGAAGCGAAATGCTGATCTGGTAAGCAGAAGGAGAGTGGAAAAGGTTCCCACAGGTAGAAGAATCCAGACTTGGTGGTATTTATTATGAAGATGATGCAATACTGTTGTATTAATATGACTTATTGTGTCTCAGCACTGTGTTTTTCTCCACTGAAGTGATAGGCACTCAGGGGCCTATTTAGAATCTGGCAATCGGAATACTCTATAAAAAGTGGCTGACATCCCACCCTCTCTGGTATAAGTGCTATGGGCTATGAATCACTGACATAATATCGACAGACACAATATCGACCTACATTTTTGTCGACACAAAAATATCGACGACACTAATATCGATACCCTATACTTAATTAAAAAAACACACTATTATCGACCCCCAAATATCGTCATCCCAAATGATCAATTACAGTAATATCGAACACATAATTATCGTTATCTAAAATATCGAACATCCTTTAAAAATATACATGTCCAAAATATCGATCACAATAATATAGACAGCAATATTATCTTTTTTGTAAGAATATCGACAACTCAAAAAAAAGATAAAACACACAAAATTAAACACCATAAATATAGTTAAATAAATAAACATACACTGCATATAAAATACAAGCAAATGCATAATTTTAGAAAATATTAAAACATATCTTAAAACATTAAATAATAAATACACTATTAATAACCATTTAAATGTTATACTTACATTATATACACACGTTTTTAACATCACATATAATATAATACACATTTAAATAATTCAACAAGTGGAAAAAAACAAAAAAATAAACTGACTCTTAATTAGTGTTTTCCATATATAGAAAACAACTACCAAAACAATTAAAACAAAAAATATCAACCAATAAAAACACACAATATTAAAATTAACCAATGAGGTTAACCAAACAACTAAACAAACACTATATAAAGAAGGAAAACGTATTCTTATTTTACACCTTAAACCCAAAACAATAAGGAAGCCGAAACTTTGCTGGATTTCTACCAGAAGCAAGGACTTCATCAAAGAAAAAACTATTGCATTCTTCAAAAAGTAAGTAAATTGCCATCTATAAAATAACAGTAATGCTAATCTTCATAAACTAATATTTATCATACTCAAATAATTAATATACATCTTTTTTCGATTTATGTCTCCTCTACAGATAATTCTCAAATCATCAAAAAAATAACAGATCACCTCCTAAAACCATCTTACTAATAAAGTAAGTATTCAGCAAAACGCCTTTTAAAAACATGTAAAACACCAAACCAAACCCCAACTCCATCCCAAACACCCACCCCACCCTATGTACAAATTTAACAAAATAAGTAAAAATATGTTTTACTCTTCCTACAGAAAAAATCCACAACTTAACAGGATTCAACAAACAAACAAAGAACATCTCCATTTAAAAGCATCTCAAAACCAACATTGTAAGTATATTTATAAAAATGTGCATTTATTAAAACATAAACATGTATGATATTCATTTTAATAATTTTAATATACATTTGTTGTAGAATTTACCACATCACAATGACAGAAGGCGCCCAATTTATAACATCCCAAAAAGGAAATTTTTTGCTATGTTACATGGGGTATGTCTATACCCAGGAAAAGCAAAGTGGACTAAAAGTCAATTGGAAATGTAGCAAGTACTATTCAAATAAATGTTATGGTCGGGCAACAACTAGAGAAACAACTGTTTTGTATACAAGGGAGCATAACCACCCTCCAAATGTTACTGAAATAGACGTTAGGAATGCCCTTGATGACATTAGAGAAGCTAGCACTAGCTCACAGAAACTTCCAGTCAAATACTGAAAGAAATGCTGCCTACAGTACCTAAACATGCTACTCGGCAAATGCCCTCTATTTCTTCATTAAAAAGTACTATAGCTCGCACCAACTACCACACCTACTCCAAAAACTTTTCAAGAGGTGGTAATTCCCCCAGAACTATCTATAACTCATAATGAAGAACCCTTTTTTCTCTATGACAACAAATGCAAAGAGAAAAGAATAATTATGTTTGCTACTGCAAACAATTTAATAAAGCTTCAAAAATCAGAAACATGGATGATGGACGGGACTTTTAAAATCTGTCCCAAACCATTCTACCAATTATACACTGTCCATGCCCTATATCAGAACACCAACATCACCTTTATCTACGCCTTGCTACCCAATAAACAAAACTCCACATATATGGAAATACTAACTAAAATTTAACAAGAAACAAATAATTATTATCCACAGAAAATAATAATAGATTTTGAGCAGGCAATGATAACTGCAATTCTAAAATCGTACCCACACACATCAATTCAGTGATGTTACTATCATTTCAATCAGTGTCTATGGAGACACCTTCAGAAATCAACACTAAGGGGCTGATTACGATGGTGGACGGAAAAGCATTCCGACTGCCGTGTTAGCGGGAAATTTCCGCCCGCAGGTACCGCTGCAAAACCGACGGCCAGATTAGGATGCACCGCCAGAAACTCCCTACCGCGGTGGTCGGATTCCAGGATTCAGCGGAGGAAAAGCTGAAAATCCGTCCGCGGCGGTCGGATTTTCTGCGGAAAGGCCAAAGACCGCCGTTTCCCCAGCGGACAGGAACACATGGAGCTATCCGCAGTATTGCCACCGCCATCCTCGATTGCCCGGATTCTCCGCAGCGGTGTGGTGGGCTGTTTGTGGCATTGTAATACAACCAGCGGTCGTAACCGCATTCCGCACGGTGGTCCCTCCCTTTTGGCTCTGTCCACCACCGCTGAGGAAGGGGATTCCTGGCGGTTCCCGAAACACCGCAGCGGATGGGAAATGGGCTATCTTTGCCCATCGTAATACGGCGGACGCAAGGACCGCCGATGGAGTGCAGAAAAGGGCATTTTTCGCCACCGCCAGCACCGCGGATGTGCTTCCGCCCGCCATCGTAATCAGCCCCTAAGTGTAGAGTATGCAACAAACAGTTCATTCGCATACCAAATAAAAAAACGTATTGCACTGGCCTACGTCCCAGTAACTGACGTGGCCGAACATTACAACCTTTTACTAGAAAGTCCTTACTACCAGCAACACGAACAAAAATTAAGTCGCCTCCTTGACTATTTTGAAGATACCTGGGTGGGAAGACTCCATAGATCAGGCCTTCGGAGACAACCAAAATACCAAATTCCATGGTGGAATGTCTACCTTAGCACACTAAACCAAGAGGCAAAAACCAACAATGGTGTTGAAGGTTGGCATAATGCCTTCCAAGCATCAACAGGACGAGGTACACCTACTCTACACAAACTCCTACTCTCCCTCTAAAAAGAACAAAGCTACCAACAGCTAAGAATGGAGCAATCTGTTACACAAATCAGGCCTAAACTATCCAAACAAACTAAGCAAATGTTTGAATACCTACAACAACAAGTCAAACTATACCTACAACAAGAGGCCTAGAATACTTAGCAATAATTGCCAAAAGCCTACTCTAAACTCTCAAAGCAGTGTAAAATGTATAATACTTTTCTCGGACTATAGGGAGAACATGGCGACTGCGTTCTGAGCGGCCGCTTGCACCCGGAGCTTCCCTCTCCTATCCCGTAGCGGAATACCGTCTTACCTGCTCTTGATGAGGTTTTGAGCGGTTGGAGGGTTTCTGGGTTATTTCTTTGCCTCTCAGCTGACGGGGCGCCCCAGTCTGGGATGTGTTGCAGTGCCTCTGGCTTTGGCTGCTCCTCCCGCCTGCTACGCTGGGACGAGGCCGCCCTGGAGCTTCGGAGGGGTCGCAGAGCGGCGGCGCGCGGGCTCCTCCGGGTCAGCGGAGGCAGCGCCAGAAACAGCAGTTTGCTTGATCCAACAAGGCAGGGAGAGAGAAAGCTGGAGACAGTTTCTAAGGAGCTGGTTTTCCCCTCTGTGGCAGCCATCTCTGCTTCCCCTGTCTCCTCTCCTCCGGAGGGGATACTTTCAGAGTCGGCGTCGGTGTTAGCGAGGGAGGCACGATGGCTTGCTGGAGCACAGGAGAAAAAGGTTTTCTCCCTGCAGCAGGGGAGAGCATTTTTAGAGGTTTTTGGGGGCTCAGCAACAGCCACTAGAGGGGGGAAAAAGAAAAGTAAAAAACGTGGGGGGGCTGTTCCGGCTCTTTTGGATATCAGGAAGACTGGTAATTTTAACAAACCACATCCTGAGGAGCAGCCCAAATTTCAATCACCAGAAGGCTCCCCAAAATCTCCAACCTCTATTGATTGCACAGCTTTTCAGACCTACCAGGTAAAAGGATGGAGTATAAAACCTGGGAGGGCTAAAAGCAACTCCCTTGACAGCAAAAACCGGATTACCCCATCGCTAAGGTCGTATTTTAAAGTACTACCTGAAGTTCTTGACATCACGAAGAAGGGAAGTGCACTTAGTGCTTTCAGAGGGGGATTTAGTGGGCCTTCTATGACAAAACTACCAACTGCCAATATGGAGCCGGTAAGCCCTCTACCCCCCCAGACGGGTCCCCAGGCGGAACCCCAGGTGGAACCTGTAGCTTCAGCCCCTGATAATATGTCTGAGATAGTGCCAGAAAAAGAGATGGATCTGGTGGTTCAGAGTTTTGTTGGAGCTGCTGGCTCAGAGTGTGGAGGGGTAGAGAAAAGTCTTAAGCTCCTAGAGACGGGAGGGCCCTCAGTAGCCTCGCTGGAATCTCTTTTCGCTACACTGTCAAATGACATCAAGAAAGGCTTTTCTGTCTCGGCCGCAAACCAGGGAGAGATAAGGAGTGCCTGTGAGTCCCTGGAAAGGAAGGTGGATCTATTAAATATCAGGACTGAGACATTAGAGAAGACGGTTGGAGAATTGAAAAATAATCTCGGGGTTGCGGAGGCTGAGATCCAGACACTTAAGCGGGAGGAGGCAGCTATTCGGGACCGAATGGAGATGCTAGAGAACAATTCTCGAAGGAACAACCTCCGCCTATTGAATATTCCAGAAGGGAAAGAAGGGTCTGACCTCAAATCATATATTATCTCTGTGCTCAAAGAAGCTTTGCAATTTGAGGAGTCAGAGGCAACCCTAGAAATGGATATACAGAGGATCCATAGAGATCCGTTTCGCAAGAATCCTAATAGAGTCAAACCAAGAAAAATTCTTGTTAATTTCCTCACGTATTCTTTAAAGGAAAAAATTCTCAATTTGGCCTTGAAAGCTAAAACATTAAGGGTTGGGGATTTCTCTTTCGAAATTCGCTCGGATCTTCCCAAAGCTACCCTTGAAAGACAGTGGGAACTAGGCAGGAGGATGGACAATTTCAAGAAGCTTGGTGCAGTTGCACAGTTGAAATTTCCTGCCTTCCTAAAATTATGCACAACAATAAAATGCACAATATAAGATCAGTGCAGGAGGCAGATGAGCTGCTGGGGTCCATCAGTAAGGGAGTCCCATAGGAAAGAGCTACCTACTCTTTGGTCATGATCAGGGCGGGGTAGAGGGCTGCCCTTGCTACTTGTGTCTCTCTCTTCTTTCTCCGGGTTAGGTATGAGATAAACCAAATAGAGAAGTATAAGTGGTGTGTCGAGAAAAATTGGGGGGATTATTTCCCAGTTTCCTTCTAGTATATTTATATTCCTCTCTTTCTTTTTTGGTAAGGGCGTAAATTATGTGGTATTTGAACCTTTTTTTTTCTACACGGGATTGGGACGGGATGGGTTGGGCAGCTTTGGGGTGCAACACCTGGACTACATCACTCCAGATTTATGGGGGAAGGGTTCTCCAGGGGGGATCAGTTGTGTGGGTGGGGGGATGGGGAGCACCGGGGCATAAAAAATCAAAATACCTCATTCGCAATATTTACATCAGGCTTAGCTCAAATAGCTGTGGTTCGACTGCAAGGGATTAGGTGTTGGTTTTCTCGGGGCTTATTGTTGGATGAGGGCCTCAGACTTAAGCTACCATGAAAACATTACAGATATTATCCTGGAATGTCAATGGCTTGCGCGTGAAGTCTAGAAGAGCTAGGATTTTGCAATATCTTAGGGACTCTCCAGCGCAGGTCATTGTCATCCAGGAGACACATCTTCTTAAGGAAGAGACCCGGGAAATCTTTAAAAACCAAAAATGGGTGGACTCCTTTATTTGCACTAATCAGACAGCTAATATCAGAGGGGTCTTGATTCTCTTTAAAAAACAAGTCAATGCCCAGATTATACAGCACAGGGAAGACCCATGTGGTAGATGGGTGATATTAAAGGTAATTTTAATGGGTATACCTCTTACCTTGGTTGGCTATTATGGCCCAAATCAAGACGATCCTTCATCCCTCCAAAAATTTTTTAGCATCTTTTAGACTTCCCAGAACCAGTTATTATTGCTGGAGACTATAATATTGTTCTCAATCCTAAACTTGACAAATCTGCTGGTAGCAGAGCGGCTGTCTCCTCTAGGTCTAGGGCATATCTCCAGAATATGATGGCACAGACGGGTATATGTGATATTTGGAGGGAGAGATCGGGCCAGCAGTTGGGGGTTTCATATCGAAACCTCAAATATCGACACAAGTCAAGAATTGACTATATTTTGGTCAGTTATAGCCTAAGGAGTAAGGTCAAAGACATTATCTATCTGTCGTCCCATCTGTCAGATCATTCAGGAGTAGTATTAGATCTTGATTGGGTGCAGGCCCAGCAGTCGAAAATCTGGACCTTCGACCGAACACTGCTCCTGGAGGAAGAAGAGATGTCTTTTCTGGCCCAGGAAACCGAAATCTTCCTTAAAATCAACCTAGGTACAGCAAGCACTACGGTGGTCTGGGATTCGTTTAAAGCCTTCGTGAGGGGTATTATTACTAGCAGGACGAGTTTTAGAAATAAAAAGTATAGGGAAGAGATTGCTTTTTTGGAGGCAGAAATGAAGGGCGCCAAGGCTGAACTAGATAGAGAGGCCACTCTGGGCGGATTACCAGCAACTTCGGATAAACTTAGTAAATTAAGAGAGCAGTTGGAGGGTATCGTTCAATTGAGGCTTATGCGTAGATGGGAGGCAAGTAAGATCGCCCATTTCGAGTATGGGGAAGGGGCTGGAAAGCTGTTGGCATGGAAGGCAAAAGCAGATAGACTTCGTAACCAGATAAAGGAAATTGCTGCAGGATGTGGAGTAGCTGCTCTGTCTTCGGATGAAGAAATTGGTGAGGCCTTCTCTAAGTATTTTCAGGACATATATCAAGAAGATTTAATAGAGGACAGGCCTAAAATCAAAGACTGGTTGAATAGAACAACTTTAGCATCTATAAGTTCTGAACAACAGGAGGGCTTAGAACAGAATATCACCCAAGAGGAAGTGAGGAAGGCTATAGCTGCTTTTAAGAGAGGCAAAACAGTGGGACCAGATGGGTTACCCGCTGAGTTGTACAGGTCTCTGGGTGAAGCCATTATCCCTATATTGACACAGCTATTTAACAAGATTCTAGCAGAAGGTCTAAAGCCTCCTGAGTCGTGGGACGATGCCACGGTCGTCTTGATTTTGAAACCTGGTAAAGATCCTGCAAGTTGTGGGTCATATAGGCCCATTTCGTTGTTAAATGAGGATTATAAAATCTTTACCTCAATCCTGGCGGCCAGGTTGGGGTCAGTCGCCGAGGACATCCTTCATTCAGATCAGAAGGGGTTTGTTAAAGGCAGACAGTTATCAGACCTCACATATGATCTTATAGGAGCTATTGACATTGCCTCCACGTACTCACTCCCTCTCGCTGCCCTGACTCTTGATGCCACCAAGGCTTTTGACAGGGTCAATTGGGTTTACCTGTCGGAAGTTATGGGGAAATTTAATTTAGGTAAAATGTTTTGCCATACCATCCAATTGTTGTATCAAGCCCCCTCAGCAAAATTGCTGGTAAATGGTAAACTGACAAAATCATTCAGAATCACTAGGGGTACTAGGCAGGGTTGCCCCCTTTCCCTCTCCTTTTTGACATGTACATTGAGCCTTTTGCGCAGAGGCTTAGAGAAGATCTCAGCATTGTGCCTTTCAGGTATGGAGAGTGGGAAAGGAAGGTGGCCCTGTACGCTGATGACATTTTGGTTCTCTCTGCAGACCTAGAAACAACTCTCCCGGCAGTGATCGGTCTGGCACAGGAGTTTGGGCAAGTTTCTGGGTACGAGGTGAATGCTGAGAAGACGGAGATTATGGTATGGAACCTTGGGAGCAGTCAACATCAGGTCAGCGCTAGTATGCGATTCCTGGGGGTCAGAATTGTTCAGGACATTGCCAAAATTGCAGAAGTCAACTTAGCACGAGTGTCAAGGGAGTGCCAAAAGCAAATGAAAGCTTGGGTTCACCTCCCTTTATCTATTCTTGGGAGGGTTAATCTAGTAAAAATGGTGGTGGTGCCAAAAATAACCTTTCTTTTTAACTCCATTCCCCTACACTTCGATAAATCAGCTGTGGATAAACTACAGCAGGCAGTAAATTCTTTTATCTGGTCATATAGAACTACCAGAATAGCCTGGAAAAAGCTGAGGCGTAGGAGAGAGAAAGGGGGTCTTGCGCTTCCTGACTTACAATATTACGCCTGGGCCTTTCAGTTCTCGCACTCTCGAATGCTCTTAAAAATGCCTGTAAACACAGGGGCGGGAGGCATGTTCTTTGCTATGTTAAGGGGGGCCAAGTTACCAGAAGAGGGATTTTTGTTTAAATTCGGGGAACCAAAATTTTTCAAAAAGGTTAAATTAAAGGTCCACCAGGCATTGATTAAATCATGGGCCAGAGTAAGGCGCCTTGTTGGTCTTAACTACTTATCTAGCCTAGCGCCACTTTGGGATTCACCTGGCGCACCAGAATGTCTTCAGGACAGGCGTGCTTTACCACTCAGAGAAGCAGGGCTGAAAGTATGGGGCGAGTTGGTGGTAGGGGGAACACTAATCTCATGGGAACAACTAAGAGACAGAGTGGGAGCGGATCTCTCAAAGTTTAAATACATCCAGCTGCAGAGCTGGGTCCAAGCACAGCAAAGTCAGAAAAATTCGATAGGCTGGGGCAATGCTTTAGAACAACAGCTAGTCGACAGGCCAGTGGGGAGGCGGAAGGTTTCTTACTGGTATTGGGCAGTGGAGGAGGCCGTGGATGGTGATTTTAAACTTGCAGAAGAACTATGGAGTGAACATCTTCCAAATCAACAATGTGAGCAACTTTGGCAGAATTGATTCAAGACTCTTTTCAGTATAGTAAGACCTGCCTGGTTGAGGAGAAACCATCTATTCACTGTCCACAGGGCCTACCTCTCCCCTTTAAAGCTGTCTAAATTTTCAAATGGGCCCCCGGTCAGCTGTAGGAAGTGTGGTCTAACTGAAGCCTCAGATGTGCATATGTTTAAAGACTGCCCGGCCATCGCTCTGTTTTGGGAAGAAGTTCGTAGGTCAGTGGAGTGTATTCTGGGAGCCCCAATCCAAATAGACCTGGCCCTTATAATTTTCTGACTTACCAACCAAGTCACCGGGTCTGCTAAATCTCTCTTATTTTATGCCATTTTGTTAGCTAGGAGGCAAATATGCAAGCGTTGGATTGAACCCTCCCTCCCTTGCATTCTGACTGGCTGATGTCGATGGTTGAGACATCCAAGATAGACCTGTCCAGAGGTTGTAGCGCAAAAAGACTGCCTTTTGGGACTTGCTGTCGAAATGGGCCAGGGCTTGACCAACTCGGAGATACATTTGGTCCTATGATTATGCCTCCCTGACACTCTTCGGACCGCGTTGGGCACCCCCCCTTACATATATGCCAACGTAGGGGTCCATCAGGCTCTTGTGGGCTTAGCAGAAGAGTAACCTCTTCCCCTCTTCTCTGGGGGCAATAACATCTATGTCTGTCAATGTACCTATAGGCTGAAAGTACAGTGAGTCTCCAACCCAATGCCTATCTTTCTTGGCTTGCTAAGTACTGGTACGGACAGCTGGTTTGTTTATAAGAGGCCTGAGGCGAATGAGGAAAAAAAAGAAAAATTTATAATACTTTTCTGTTTAAAATATTAAAATGCATACAAAACAACTTTATTTTTTCTCAAAACTAATTAATTTGTCTAATATATTTTTATTAATAAATAAATATATATAGACACATTAATTAGATATTTGAAAAAATAAACAACAACAATAGTACATTTCATAACATTTCCCTCCCACAATAATTAATTAAAATAACTTACCGTTTCCGTAGCTGTAGACAGTAAATCCCACATCTTGTAAAACAATCCAGGTAGCTCATAATCCAAATAGATAAAAAAGTTTCCCCCCAAAAAATGAAAAAATCCAACTGTTCCAAAAAGTAATCCTCGGTCGGTAAATCCACAGTCCAGAAACCATAAAAAACCCGAAAATGTTTTTTAAAAAAAGAAACGCTCCATGAAAACCCGAAAAATTAAAGAAGTATAAAATAATTATTAGTTCCTTAAACTAATGTACACTTCCTTAATTTAATAAAACGCAATATTCCGAAAACCACAACTTCTTTCGAATAAAACCTGTAAAAAGACACACAAACATTCCCACCCACACAAATATACACATAATATACAATCTAACAGGATTACAAACATTATACACACGATAACAAAACATATCCTACCATACTGTAAATTTTCTAAACTAGGCCACAAAAACTAACGATACATAAATCGTCAAAACCTAACGTACGCATAAAAAACGCCATAACTTCTAAAACCTAACTGTACACACACTAACTACAACTTAACGACCTTCAAATTTAATTAAAAATGTAGTTTTAATAAAGAAAAGTAATCTTACCTTGCTCGACGTGAAGCAGCCCCCAACCGCGACCTTCTCCCCTTCGAAATAACCCAAAACAGCCGCGAGCGGTTACAAAATACAAGCCCCAAACAAATATGGCAGCTTTAAACATATAAAATAAATGCAATTTAATTTAAAAAATATTATTACGTGATATACAAATTACTATCATGTGTAATTAAAATACTACAATTTGTATCTTATTTCTTTAAATGTATTATAATTTTTTGGGGCATTGTAAAATTATAATAATAAATATTATAAAACACATAGGGGCCGATTCCGATCCGGGTCGGACAGCCCTCCGAGAGCTGTCCGTAGCGTTTTCTTCTGACCTACTCGTTCCGGGGGCCGGTCCGTCCGGTCGAGGAAGTACGATGCGCAAATGTGCCCAAATCCCGAACGACACGTACGCACCGAAACATGCAACATTTTACGTACGAGCCGGAACCAGAAAAGCAGAAATGGAGTCGTTCGGAAGCATTTAAACAGCAATTTCCGGCAGGGCAAGTACGATGCGTACTTCCTACGCGCCAAACTGGTCGCCACTTACAGCACGTCTCAGCATCCGGAACAGCAGTATCTCTGCGTCGAATCGCACAAAAACACGATCCACGGCTACGAGACGAACAAACCATGTATCCGATCGCACATGTCATCCCTGTACTGTACGTCTATGACCGAAACAACAACAGGAATCGACGCGTACCACGCAGACGGTAAGTCCGACACCCATAGGGTGTAGATAGCTATAATTGCCAGCAGTCTAAACCTACAGGGTGGTGGATGTCTATCACTACCAGCATTACCTAACCCATAGGGTGTGGGTGGCTATCACTACCAGCATTACCTAACCCATAGGGTGTGGGTGGCTATCACTACCAGCAGTCCCATACCATAGGGGGGTGTATGCCTATCACTACCAGCATCATTAACCCATAGGGGGGTGTATGCCAATCACTACCAGCATCATTAACCCATAGGGGGGTGTATGCCTATCACTACCAGCAGTCCCATACTATAGGGAGGTGGATGCCTATCACTACCAGCATCATTAACCCATAGGGGGGTGTATGCCTATCACTACAAGCAGTCTCAAACTATAGGGGGGTGGATGCCTATCCCTACCAGCAGTCTCATACCATAGGGGGGTGTATGCCTATCACTACCAGCAGTCCCATACTATAGGGAGGTGGATGCCTATCACTACCAGCATCATTAACCCATAGGGGGGTGTATGCCTATCACTACCAGCAGTCCCTACGCATAGGGTGGGGGATGGCTAACACTACCAGCATCATTAACCCATAGGGGGGTGTATGCCTATCACTACCAGCAGTCCCTACACATAGGGTGGGGGATGGCTAACACTACCAGCATCATTAACCCATAGGGGGTGTATGCCTATCACTACCAGCAGTCCCTACACATAGGGTGGGGGATGGCTAACACTACCAGCATCATTAACCCATAGGGGTGTATGCCTATCACTACCAGCAGTCCCTACACATAGGGTGGGGGATGGCTAACACTACCAGCATCATTAACCCATAGGGGGGTGTATGCCTATCACTACCAGCAGTCCCATACTATAGGGAGGTGGATGCCTATCACTACCAGCATCATTAACCCATAGGGGGGTGTATGTCTATCACTACCAGCAGTCCCATACTTTAGGGAGGTGGATGCCTATCACTACCAGCATCATTAACCCATAGGGGGGTGTATGCCCATCACTACCAGCAGTCCCTACGCATAGGGTGGGGGATGGCTAACACTACCAGCATCATTAACCCATAGGGGGGTGTATGCCTATCACTACCAGCAGTCTCAAACTATAGGGGGGTGGATGCCTATCACTACCAGCAGTCTCAAACTATAGGGGGGGGATGCCTATCACTACCAGCAGTCTCATACCATAGGGGGTGTATGCATATCACTACCAGCAGTCCCATACTATAGGGAGGTGGATGCCTATCACTACCAGCATCATTAACCCATAGGGGGGTGTATGCCTATCACTACCAGCAGTCCCTACGCATAGGGTGGGGGATGGCTAACACTACCAGCATCAATAACCCATAGGGGGGTGTATGCCTATCACTACCAGCAGTCCCTACGCATAGGGTGGGGGATGGCTAACACTACCAGCATCATTAACCCATAGGGGGGTGTATGCCTATCACTACCAGCAGTCCCTATGCATAGGGTGGGGGATGGCTAACACTACCAGCATCATTAACCCATAGGGGGTGTATGCCTATCACTACCAGCAGTCCCATACTATAGGGAGGTGGATGCCTATCACTACCAGCATCATTAACCCATAGGGGGGTGTATGCCTATCACTACCAGCAGTCCCCACGCATAGGGTGGGGGATGGCTAACACTACCAGCATCATTAACCCATAGGGGGGTGTATGCCTATCACTACCAGCAGTCCCTACGCATAGGGTGGGGGATGGCTAACACTACCAGCATCATTAACCCATAGGGGGTGTATGCCTATCACTACCAGCAGTCCCATACTATAGGGAGGTGGATGCCTATCACTACCAGCATCATTAACCCATAGGGGGGAGTATGCCTATCACTACCAGCAGTCCCTACGCATAGGGTGGGGGATGGCTAACACTACCAGCATCAATAACCCATAGGGGGTGTATGCCTATCACTACCAGCAGTCCCTACGCATAGGGTGGGGGATGGCTAACACTACCAGCATCATTAACCCATAGGGGGTGTATGCCTATCACTACCAGCAGTCCCTATGCATAGGGTGGGGGATGGCTAACACTACCAGCATCATTAACCCATAGGGGGTGTATGCCTATCACTACCAGCAGTCCCATACTATAGGGAGGTGGATGCCTATCACTACCAGCATCATTAACCCATAGGGGGGTGTATGCCTATCACTACCAGCAGTCCCTACGCATAGGGTGGGGGATGGCTAACACCACCAGCATCATTAACCCATAGGGGGGTGTATGCCTATCACTACCAGCAGTCCCTACGCATAGGGTGGGGGATTGCTAACACTACCAGTCGTCCCCAGCCATAGGGGATGTATGTCCACCACTCCCAGCATTGTCCAGCCCATAGGGGGCTTGATGGCTAACACTGCCAGCAGTCCCACACATAGGGGGGGTTACCAACACTACCAGCAGTCCCTACTTCTAGGGGGTGATGGCTAACACCACTAGCATTCCCACCCATAGGGGTTGTAGGCCAAACACACCCCCTCTACCATCATGGAAAGATTGTGTATTGTGTGGGAACTGCCTGCAACAGTGACACTGAAAGGGAACACATACTGTAACTCCCATCACAGTTGTGAGCAGAAGGTGAATGTGGGGCCCAAACACCAAGCATGTTTAGTAAAAGTGTGTCAATGTGGTTTAACCCCCACGCACTCCAGTGATCAAAATGTGAGTCTGTGGCCCAAAACACCAGCCTAACATGAACATTGTGGTAATGGTGTTTAATCCCCCTTACTCCAGTGACCAAAAGCTCAGGATCATTGTCACAATGGACTTAAACCCCACCTCACTACAGTGAGCAATCAGTGATTGCGGACACAAATTCCCCCCACAACTGAAAACCACCATGTATGATTCCTGGTCGTAACACCACAAGCAATGTAGTGGCAAAGTAGTGGTTGTGTTGCAAACAAACATCGATCGGTTGAGTGTAAGATTTGTGTCGACTAAACATCCTCTGCCATGTGCAGAAAAGCCTTGCACATGGGGGTTGACAAAGGCTCCAATGGCCAATTACACTATGTAAGTAGTGACCATCATAATGCATTCACACATATGTACAACAACAGACACACATACTAAGGATTCCTATGTAGACTTCAGCTTTTTGGTCATCAAGACCCATACCATGGCAGCAATGGGACACACAAACCATGATGAATGTGCAGACTGATGAGGTAGGAGTCCCAGGGACAGCATGAAAAAACATACACCCAACTCCCTGCCAATGGACCACAAAAGCTATACCAATGCATGTGTGCAGATGCACAAACACAACCAGTCAGCCTCACACTGCATATCAAACACAACTTGTGTGTGTGTCTCTCCGTGTACCCAGGCTAGTACGATACACATGATGTGGGACTGATCTCCAATGAGACATATGTGTACACAGTGCAACCCCGAAGTTTGAAAGGAATTGGGTACCTCTGTGGGCAATTAGGCATTGTCAGATGAGTGGGTTCACAACAGACTCATGTGACATAAGCTGCCTGGAACAGCAACCAACACAGCAAGAGACAGACCCACTCCATCAGTACCCACAAGGACCCTACATTGTGGTGACAGTAGCCTGTATGATAATGCCTCTGTGATGACTGATTTCGATGTAACCCATACTGTGGAGCACAGTCACATGTGTGCACCTTGTCATGTCGTGACAGACCAACTTACATCACACTCACACAGAAAACTCCCCGGCCATGGCGTGTAATTTAAGGTCACTATGTAGGTAGGGGCCTAGACATGAGAGAACTCACATAGGCCCACTCTCAACACCACACACCTTGATCTGCAACAATGTGCATCAGCTAAGCCCACATGGACTGGTGACATTGCACATGCACCTATGACAATCCCAGGGGTGGAGGGAGGATCCAAGGTGTACAAACACATCACACATGGCCAGTCAACAACCCTTGTGAATGTTTTCCACACTGCATAGCATGAGTTACATGTGCATGACATGCAACTTTTCAGGCACATCGGGATCCCTGTCACAGTCCCAGAGCAATGAAGAGCCCTAGGAGACCCACAAAGAACCCATGTTGACATCATACGACATTGAAGGCTAGGTTCTGATGCCTGTGAGCAGCCACACACAC
This sequence comes from Calotriton arnoldi, assembly GCA_963921515.1. NCBI lineage: Eukaryota > Metazoa > Chordata > Amphibia > Caudata > Salamandridae > Calotriton > Calotriton arnoldi. The sequence continues at coordinate 39,730 of CAWUFW010014825.1, read as the reverse complement.
ATACAAGTGACCCTTTCACACAAAGACACCACATAGTGAAAACAACCTGATGTGTGAAACACAAATGTGCCGTTGTGAATCCTGAATATGTCCCATGTGTGTATGCCCACATTCCAGGCCCTTACATCAAGATGACCCACGGATTACACCCGAATGACCAGTAGTCCACCATGCACCTACATCCTTGAAAACATACTCCAAAGGCATTGGATAAACACCGGACAAATCAGCAAGCATCACAAACAGGAACATCTGCAGGGAATATAGGCTGTGTAGAAACAGGGAAGGTTACCCACAGAGACATGCTCACATAACACAGCACATGGGCACAGTCAATGTCACGGAATAACACACTGCCATGAGGTGACTCCACTCATGTGTAAGGTCAGCTCTGTCAAACGTTGTCTGTGCAGGGCTAAGTCATGTCAGCATTAAACTTGGTCACTGAGACACCAATAACGACAGCCTGAAAGCTCTGGTCACATCAGCCTGTGCACAGGAGTGACTCTTAAGTCATCTGCACAACATCAAAACACATGTCTAGCATGTTGCACTGAAGACACACATCACTTGTCCAGCATTGAAGTGACAATCTGCATGTCCAGTGTAGATGGTCCCACAGTCTGCAAAAAAGTACAATGGGCACAAATCTCAGCCCAACATATGTGCAACAGTGGAAGCCAAAGACGTGAAGTTGTGAAAAGAAGGTGACACTCATTGTGCCAAGTACTTGGGATCATGACTACCTCAATCCTCAGCAAAGGATGACATGGCTACATACTGTAATAGGACACATATACCATGGACCACATGCAGTCCATCACATCACCAAATCACTTATTTCCAATTAAAAATCTAGCACTAGCAACTGAATGACACTCATCAGCAACATCATGTACATTAAATGCAAAACTTGAGAAAAAAAGAACTTTAGCTTTATTCAGCTTCCGAAAAATGATCAGTTTCACATGATGAACAATCCAAAGGCCAATGGCCAGTCCATTGCAAATCTTTGTTTTTGTGTGACATAGGACTACTCGTCACACAATGCTTGCCTGCACTGCTACAGCCAGGGGACATCTCCCCTTGGAGGGGCATACATAGGGGCAGTCCAGGCACCACAGGGACAGGATCAGGGCACAGCAGTAGGGGGCAGGGTGGGTGTTGTGGGTGCAGGAGTGTCAGTGGCCACCGCAGTGGATGTGTGTAATACAGTGGGCGCCATCGCCACTGCAGTGCCCAAGTCAGACGGAGTGGAAGGGGTCTCCACTGCAGTGTCAATGTCCAAAGGTGTTGTCTGTGGCTCAGATGAAGTGTGAGCGTCAGATGGGGGGGACACGGTCTCCACAGCAGTCGTAGTAACAGGCTGAGGGGGTGAGGTTGGGGTGGAAGTGCATGTGGAAGGGGGGAGGGTCTAATCAACTTGGGGATGGTGTACCTGTGTGTGGGTGAACCGGGGGCAGGGTGTGGCGTGGGAACCCAAGGAGTTGTGGCCTGGGTGCTGGATGATGGAGACCGTGTGGTGGGAGTGCGGGATTGTGGTGGGGTCTTGCTCTTCCTGGTCCTGGGTGATTTGCGGGTGGGGGCCTCAGTGTCCCTGCTCTTGGGGGAGGGTGTGCGAGGGTCTACCCTCTGGCTGTGTTGGCTTCCTCTTCCCCTTGTGAGTTGGACCTGATGTATCTGTGGGGAAGAGGCCAAGCTCACAGAGGAAGAGCTTCTGGGAAGGGGGGGTTGCAGGTGAGTCAAGGGAAGGGGTTTTGGAAGGAGAGGTATCTGAGGACTGCGGAGTGGTCATGGATGCCTGTCTGTGTGTCTGTACCCTATCCCCTGTGTGTGTGCCATCAGTCCCCTGAGTGTGCGTGCTTGTGCGTTTCTGCTTTGGCTGACCTTGCCATGTGCGGCTTGTGTCTGTTGTTGTGCGTGCAGGTGCCTGTGTGAGTGTGCGTCGGTCCGGTAGGGTAGTGGTGAGTATGGATGGGGCAGAGGTAGGTGGGGTGACGGACTGTTGGAGGAGGGACACTGCTGCCATCAGTGAGGAGGCCATGGACTGACTGATCCGGTGTTGGGCAGACATGGTTGCTGAGATGCCCTCCATGAATGACACCAATTGGGTCAATAGACCAGTGTGAGCATGGAGGACACTCAGCATCGATGTCTGACCCACATGTATTTGCTTCAGCAAGTCCACAGACTCCACACTCAGGGCAGCAGGGGAGACAGGGGCAGGGGGTGCGGTGCCTGGACTGAAGGAGACATGCTCCCTAACACGGGAGGCTCCACGGACATCATGGATGGGGCAACTGGGAGGGTGGAGATGGTGGTGGTGGCGGGGACAGACTCGCTATCTGTGGTCTGTGGTGTTGTCACACCCGCCTCCACAAGGGAGTCCTCACTGGAGCTGGAGCGGTCTTCAGCTGAGGTACTGGCTGCTGACTGGCCCTCAGTGTGGCTCCCCTCACCCTCCGTGCCACTGGGTCCCTCCGAATCCTCCACATTGGAACCAGCCGGGCTCTGCGCCTCCTCACGGTCCGTGGAGCTGTCCCCTGCAGTATCTGCTGATGATGCTGTGAACAAGGAGGAGAAACATATACACATCAGTCACCTGTATTCACTGGACACATGATCTTAAATGCAACACATCACAGTGCAAACCCTGGCATCATTTAAAAGCAACATCTAAATTGAATACACAATAGTGAACCTGGCACTTATCAGTCTGCCAGTAAACCATGCTTCGCGTACACATGCTGGCACTGGACCCATCACTCCATAGTCTGTATGATGTCAGTCATCACATGGGCAGCCATTCCCTGATTGCCCAGTTGTCTGATCTGCAATGATGGTTACTGTCATGTGTTATTACACACATGTCTCATCTCAGGACACTGACTCAGCATTTGGGACAGCATTTGTGATGGTCTAACTCATTGTTGATATGATGAACATACTTCCATTCCCAGACACCATGATGGCCTCATGTCTTGAAACGCAAAGCTACAACAGTGTGGCTGCAGGACAACAGCCAAGTTACCAAACTGCATGCTCCAGATTTCATTGTGAAACACAAGGCCACAGGCCTGTCTGGCCAATCAGTCAGTACTGACTCCTGTCCCAGGGGCAGTGCATGCGGACTCCACAGTCAGCACCGTGCCACACTCATGTTTGCACTCTGATTGGAACTTCAGTAGTGGTCATGTGTAGATGATCACCACATGCTACACCCATGTAAGAGAATCTGATGATGCCACGTAATAAAAATGACATATTACTGTTCGTGAGTCAACAACTCTGTCTACCTGTACACATAAGGGCCTCACAGGAACATAGTAAGGCTGCTTACACATATCTGTTCAATCCACCATCATGCACAGTTGAGTGTCTACACACATATGTTTTGCCCGGTGTGCAGATCCACTAGCCCCATGTCAGATGTCTGTCCATGAGAAACATATAGCAGACTTCTGGAATACAAATAACTATGCCAGTCCACCATGACACAGAGTCAGATACATGATAAATACGTTCACAATGGGCAAAGTGTCGGCTCACAACAAAGATTAGGAGGCCAGAGTGTCTCAGATGACCGGAGTAGGCATACCTGTCCATGGGCCATGTGATACATGGGATTACCAGGAGCACCATGCAGGTGACTATGCATGTCTTACACTCATACACATCGTTTGTCTGAGGCCTCAACATTGGTCATGGCTGCTGCATGTGTGTGTAGTCAATACCTCACAGTCCTATGATGACCCATAACAGCAATTTGTACATATATGTAGACCAGACACAGAGCACAGGTCAGTTATCAGTCAATGTGCTGATACATGTCACACAATAGCCTCACACATGATGCTAAATGTAATGCACCTGTTGCAGATGTGGCTCTCAACATTCCCTTGGACAACAGCATACACACAACCCAAGTGATACATGTCAAAGAGGGGAAGGGACACACCTGGTCATCAGATGAGAATAGTGCATCCCCAAATTCAGCCACATGGTACTTGTCTGAGCAGACAGACACACTGTGGGAGTGTAACAAGGCTGAAGGAGTGCAAACTGCAGGTCATACACAATACACCAAAATACCATGGACTTACCCCCTCCTTGCTGCTGTCTGGCATTCAACTGCCCATCCAGGTCTGGGAAGACCACCGCCAGAATCCGGAGCATGTGGGGGGTCAGGGTCCGGTGTCCGCCTCGTCTGCGTGGAGGCGACAGCTTCAGCTGGACTCTGGCTATCCTCCTGGTCCAGCCACGAAGGTCCTGCCACCTCTTCTGGCAGTGGCGGATGCGGCGTCTGAAGACCCCCACCGATCTTACTGCCCGGACGATGGTCTGACAAATTTCATTTTTCTCATGGGCAGTAACCTGTGAGGATGACAAAGTGAGACACCATTTCTACACATGCACCATGTTTCTCAATCACACAGTTGGACATACATGTTGAAATTAGCAGTGCATATGATGTATACAGGTAGTGCAACTGTAGTCATGGGCAGTTGTCATGTGTGCAAGGCTGCATTCACAACATGATACAGTGCCTTGAAAATCAAAGCTTGCAAAAAGTACACTGATTCATCACTGTACAAGTACAGTACATGCATCTACACACTCTGAGACTTAACCATACTGAGTGTGCATGCTTGCCCTTTGTGATCACAATGCTAGTAGTCCGTCAGTTAACATGTACAATTGAAAAGGCAGTGGACTCTACACTCACCTGCTCCCCTGCTTTCCCATACAGCTTGCAGTACTGTGGAAGGAGGCTGTCCAGCAGTGCCTGGTTCTCCTCCGCTGTGAATGATGGTGCTCTGTCCACAGTACATGCCATTGCAGGACACAGGGGATGCAGAGACAGCAGCAGTGGTGTTCTGAGTTCCAATCCTGTAGCATGTAGTGCAGGCAAGTGAAGTCTCTGGGTAACAGAAAGCCTTATATCTGTGCTGCTGAGGCAGAATCTGTTTGATGCGGACAAAGAGATAGGTCAGAGTCGTTTGAATTTTCCGACATTGCCCAATCCATGCCATTGAACGCATCGGAGCCGCCTTCCGCATTGTTCAAATATTCTGCAGCATCACACCATTGACTTTGAAACATTGTTGTAGAGAGCCAACGGAATCTGTGTGCACACGAGTCGTAAACGTAGCAAACAGGCGTTCGTCTCCATGACAGTCAATAGCCAATGGGTGCGTACGCCTTGGTCCCTAGGTGTCCGACGCGTCTTTTGAATACCCACCCGCGTATGTCACCATTACATTCAGGGTCCAAGGCGTGCGCACTCCTTGGTCCCTAGGTGTCCGACGCGTCTTTTGAAAACCCACCCGGGTATGTCACCATTACATTCAGGCTCCAAGGCATGCGCACGCCTTGGTCCCTAGGTGTCCCACGCGTCTTTTGAATACCCACCCACGTATGCCACCATTACATTCAGGGTCCAAGACATGCGCACGCCTTTGTCCCTAGGTGTCCGACGCGTCTTTTGAAAACCCACCCGCGTATGTCACCATTACATTCAGGGTCCAAGGCATGCGCACGCCTTGGTCCCTAGGTGTCCGACGCGTCTTTTGAATACCCACCCGCGTATGTCACCATTACATTCAGGCTCCAAGGCATGCGCACGCCTTGGTCCCTAGGTGTCTGATGCGTCTTTTGAATACCCACCCGCGTATGTCACCATTACATTCAGGGTCCAAGGCGTGCGCACGCCTTGGTCCCTAGGTGTCCGACGCGTCTTTTGAAAACCCACCCGCGTATGTCACCATTACATTCAGGGTCCAAGGCGTGCGCACGCCTTGGTCCCTAGGTGTCCGACGCGTCTTTTGAATACCCACCCGCGTATGTCACCATTACATTCAGGGTCCAAGGCATGCGCACGCCTTGGTACCTAGGTGTCCGACGCGTCTTTTGAAAACCCACCCACGTATGTCATCATTACATTCAGGCTCCAAGGCGTGCGCACGCCTTGGTCCCTAGGTGTCTGACGCGTCTTTTGAATACCCACCCGCGTATGCCACCATTCCAGTCAATGGCCAAAGGATGCCAACAAAAAGATTTTTGACAAGGACTCAGGTGCTCTACAACACACTGACAGCCTGTCACACAGTACATGTAAGCACATTTCATGCTTCATTACATGTGTGGGTGCATGTCTACACATTTCATATTGGATGTTGCACATTGTGGCACACACTACCACGATGTGACATGTTACATGGTGACAAAAAGACATTCTGTCTGATGCACCTCACTACTGTCAGTTAGGACTCTGCTGATCAACACAGGTGGCCTGGGCACAGTGACAGGGGCACATAGTCTCATGACTTGTTACATACACCCTAAATTGCACATGATATGTACTGTGTGTTACAGGGTGTTCCTGAGATGGCACTGTGGGGTACATCATGAGGATTTGCGTATCGTACTACACACATGGACCTAATTGTATTTGGGAGATTTGAATCCTCTCCAACATCTATCTGATTTGGGCATGTGAGTTGCTGTTGTGTCTGTGTGTCACAGACATCCATGTCTGCCCTGCAAACAAGCCTGTTAGCACATCATGGGTGTTCAATAATTGTGTTGGTACATGTACATCAGACGTTACATAATGACTGTGTCCATGTGGCAATACATGATCCCTGTGTGTGTGACTTACAAACACCTGTCACCTTGACAACACATCTATCCTCACTAGTCACTGAGGTGTGTGTTTGGTATGTGACATTTGTTCAGATGTACTGTGACAGAGCCCATAGATTGACAACAGCATAGCATAGCACTTGTTGTATCACCATATGGAGCAGAAATGTTATGTCAGGGGCACATGGCTTGCATATGTGTCCATGATGAATGGCACACACCTTACTCAGCTGTGTCTTGATATGATGTAGCATGTGCCATTTTGCATGGTCATTACCACATATGTAGGGGAACTGACAATCTTTCTTTGATTCCCTATATACAGCAGGAGGGCAAATGTACACAGACCCTTCCCAGACCTTGCAACCATGCATGACCTGGACGGGCGTATCCTACTGCGCTGACCCCCAAGGTGAAGGTGATGGCAGCCCTACATTTCTTTGCCACGGGGACCTTCCAATACACTGTGGCTGGTGCTGGTGGGATGTCACAGACCATGTTCAGCCATGTGCTACGTGATGTTTTGAAGGCAATGTTGTGTCATCTGGACAGATACATCAAATTTCCGAATCCACAACAAATGCCTGGCATAAAGGCTGACTTCTATGCACTGGGAAGGATGCTACATGTTATATGCTCAATTGATGGTACACATGTGGCTTTGGTACCACTACACGCACATGAGCAGACATACAGAAACAGGAAACATTTCCACTCCATTAATGCCCTGGTGGTATGTCTTCCGGACATGACAATATCACATGTCTGTGCCCGTTTCCCTGGTTCTGCACACGACGCATACATCATGAGGAATAGCAGGATCCCACAGCCTGCTGTTGTTTGATGTCCCTGAGGATCCCCACTACCTGGCCAAAGTCTCCGGTGCTTTCCTGATAGGCTTGTATGATGCGTCCCAACTGTGGATCATCTTGCGGTGCAGCACCATGTTCAAGCCGTGGCCTCAACCTGCCCCCACTCCCACCAGCCCTACCCACACGAACACGACCTGCCGTTGCAGGCACAGACGACACTGGGCCTCCTTCTGAGTTGTCCCTGGTGGTATTGCCCACCACCTCCAGGGTGCCCTGTGCTGCTGTGCCCTCGGTGTTATGTTGAGTTGGTGTGTCCGTGTTGGTAGGGGTCATCTGGGTGTTCGCAGATGTAGCAGGAGTGGTGGCAGGGGGTGCTGATGTTACAACTGCTTGTGCTGCACGCTGATCCACACCGGAGGGACCAGGTCGTTCGTCGTCATCCGAAGAGGACTGAGAGGCATCCACACCAGATAGCTCATTGTCAACCAGAGTCTGGGACTGGGATTCTTCTTCTTCTGTACGTGCAGTTTCCACATCTGCCCCTGTGGGTGGAAGAGACACACAATGTATGTTGTGGTTCAGCACACATCAACGTATCACACACATTAAAGTTGCTTCTGTGCTTCATGATGGGTGTATGTGCATTGCATTGTCCTCATTTGTCACAGACAGATGCCAATGTTGGTTTGGGACATTGTCATTAACACATGATTGGTTTTTGTGTGCACGTAGAGCTGTGTGCATGAACAGCTCATGTATTGGTTACTTGAGTTACATGGAGAATGCGACGCAAGTGCACTCCCGTGCCTGACACAGGTGTGTTGTTTGTTGTTGTTGGGAGGGGTGTGTGTGACAGGGCCTGCTGGTCGATGTAGTCTGAGGTAACACTCCTCCTCCCCCCTGGAGCAGATAGACCACCATGGCCCATGCTTCCATGACAGTGAGTCAAAGTTAATGTTCAAGTTGTCTGACAGTGGTGTCCTTTTGTTTGTTGGAGCCCAAGTCCCAGCAGGGCCTTGTGCTCCCCACAGCAGAGCCCACTGTCAGCCATCTTGGCAGTACTTTTCCACTCCCTGTGAGGTGAGCATGTTGCATGGGGGTATTTCTGGGCCATGTGGGATGAGGACTATTGGCTGTGACTACAACTCCCATCATGCTTTTGGCTACACCCACCTTCCCAGCAAACCAAACCTTCCTTCCTGGGACTCTGCTTCCCAGGGGGTGGGTGATGCAGTGCTGGCAAGATGGCTGACGGTGGTGTCCTGTTGTTTGTTGGAGCCCAAGTCCCAACAGGGCCTTGTGCTCCCCACAGCAGAGGCCAGTGTCAGCCATCTTGGCAGTACTTTTCCACTCCCTGTGGGGTGAGCATGGTGCATGGGGGTATTCCTGGGCCATGTGGGATGAGGACTATTGGCTGTGACTACAACTCCCATCATGCTTTTGGCTATACCCACCTTCCCAGCAAACCAAACCTTCCTTCCTGGGACTCTGCTTCCCTGGGAGTGGGTAATGCAGTGCTGGCAAGATGGCTGACGGTGGTGTCCTGTTGTTTGTTGGAGCCCAAGTCCCAACAGTGCCTTGTGCTCCCCACAGCAGAGCCCAGTGTCAGCCATCTTGGCAGTACTTTTCCACTCCCTGTGGGGTGAGCATGGTGCATGGGGGTATTCCTGGGCCATGTGGGATGAGGACTATTGGCTGTGACTACAACTCCCATCATGCTTTTGGCTATACCCACCTTCCCAGCAAACTCGAGCTTCCTTTCTGTGACTCAGCTTTCCTGGTGGTGAATTTGGGCAGACAAGATGGCTGCTGCATGTGATTGGTGTTTGGATCCCATTGCCTTGCTGTGAGTTTGTGCTGAGTTTAGTGACATTTGTGGATGGGGATCTTTCCTGTTACATTGCAGGTATGTTGTTAGTTACATTCTGCATTTGGACACAGATCCCACCATGGATTGGTGCTCCTCACCCCAGGACCCAGTGTCAGGCATCTTGGAAGTGGATTTACCTTGAGTCTCAGGTTGGTCTTAGTCCCAGGTGTGTTGTTTTGTGTTGGTGGGAGGGGTGTGTGTGTGACAGGGCCTGCTGGTGTATGTGGTTGGAGCTAGCACTCCTCCTCCCACACAGCCCAGATAGGCCATCATGAACCATGGTCTATTACAGTAAGTCCGGCTTCACATTCAGGGTGTCAGACAGTGGTGTCCTGTTGTTTGTTGGAGCCCAAGTCCCAACAGGGCCTTGTGCTCCCCACAGCAGAGCCCAGTGTCAGCCATCTTGGCAGTACTTTTCCACTCCCTGTAAGGTGAGCATGGTGCATGGGGGTATTCCTGGGCCATGTGGGATGAGGACTATTGGCTGTGACTACAACTCCCATCATGCTTTTGGCTACACCCACCTTCCCAGCAAACCAAACCTTCCTTCCTGGGACTCTGCTTCCATGGGAGTGTGTGTAACTGTGCTAGAAAGATGGTTGACAGTGTTTGTTGTTTTTTAGGGCCAAATCCTTGCTGTGTTTGTCAGTACATTTGTACATGTATTGGCATAGTTACATGTTACTGAGACATTACATGTATTGTGTTTATCTAATTGGCATACACATCACAGGAAATTTAGCTTTGGGTTGATGTGGCTTGATGACAGTGAATGGTTTCACTGACCCTATGACATTGATGTCTGTGGGTGTGGATTGCTATTGCCTCACAATTTAGATTGGTTGTTTGTGTACTCACCAGGCTCTGGTATTCCGGATAATCCATGGATGCCCACCGGTGGGAGGATGGCCTGCACCTTCTCCTCCCAGGAAGTGAAATGCACAGGTTTGGCAGGAGGGCCACCGCCAGTCCGCTGGCTCAGGGCATGGTCTTTGCCAATGAGCTTCTTGACCCTCCTGCGTATGTCGTACCACCTATTCCTGATGTCGTCCATTGTGCGCCGGCAATCTGCTTGTGCGTTCACCTTGTCCACAATCCACTCCCACATCTTGGTTTTCTGGGACAGGGGGGTCTGTTGGACCAATGCGCCAAATAACTGTGGCTCTACTCTGATGATTTCAACAACCATCACTTCCAACTCACTATTTGTGAACTTTGGATTCTTCTTTGGGGGCATGGTGGTGGGTGGTGGTGGAGATGGATGTGTGTGTGTCAGTGTGGATGTGACGGTGAGTGAGTGGGAGTGCAGCTGGGTGTTTGTGAGTGTGCTTCTTGAGAGGTGATAGTGGTGTGAAGGTTCTGTAGTGGGTAGGTTGTGGATGTATGTCTCAGTGCAGTGTAGTGGTGTGCTCTGCTGGCAAGTCTGTTGAATTTGCAAAGGATCATGGTATGGATTTTGGCCCTGTATATAGGTGGAGTTGTGGGTGTGTCTTAGTTTGAATTATTTTTTTTGCAGTTTGAATTTTTTTTTGCATTTTGGCATAGCTTGTTTGGCCTTTTTCTGTCTTTTTTTGTTGATTTCTTTTGAGCATGACGGAGACGTTCAGTTGACGGGAACGGACGCGTGTGGCGTCAATTGCGGGGTGATCCAAGTCGATCACACTCACATTGTGCTATGTTGCATCGTTCGCGTACGCGTCGGTCGCGACGGGTTCTTTTCATTGCTATTCTCTATGTTCCGTATGCTTCGGTTTTACATCTTGCTCTCCGTGCAAGTCGGTTTAATTTCACACGCATTGCATCATACTTCGCCGGTCGTACGGCGCCTGTTCGTGTCGGTCGGAACTATTCCCGATCCGTGTCGGTAGGAAGGGTTCCGGGTCCGTTTACGGGCGAGTCGAAGTTTTACATTTCGGTCAAATTTAATGTTCTCCGTACGGAGTGTTTGTATTTTGTGTATGACGCATCGTACTTCGCCGGTCGTACAGCGCGGGTACGCGTCGATCGGAATTCTGTCCGGATCCGTGTCGGTCGATACGTTTTACAACCCGAATCGGAATCCGGCCCATAATATTTAATATTATAATTCCATGTATTTACATGTTACATACAACATTTATTAAAAAATTGTAATATTTTTTTTATCTTTAAAAAATATCTACTTTAGAAATAAAATATATAAAAATAAACTATATAATAATTATTAATATTAATATTTTATATATCAATATGAATAATTAAAATGTATTCTGTTTTTTTAAATGTAACTAACTTTATATTTAAAAAATGTATTTAAAAAATGTTAAAACTGTCATATTATTAAGTTGTTACAAATATATGTAACTAAATAAAAAATGTTAATAATACCAAACTAAAATTAACAGCTGTTAAAAATATATATTTATTTTTAAAATCTATCTAAAGAAATATAAAACTACATTATCTGATATTACAAAATGTACACAAGTGTTTAAAGCAATGTACTAATGTATTAGATAATTTTTCATTAATTATTACATGTAAAAATGTACATATATACAAACTATGGGGCTGATTAGGATGGCGGGCGGACTTTAGTCCACCCGCCATCCTAGCGGTAATGGGACCGCCTGCCTGCCATGCGGCTGTCCCACCACCCTGATTATGATGCGACCGCCACCGCGGCGGTCGCATCTGGCGATTTAACATTGCGGCGGGTGCTGCTGGCTGCAGCACCCGCCAAAATGTGAAATGGCCATGTTGTGCATTTCCCTGCCACCTTGTGCATGGAAATGGAGGGGGGTACCATGGGTAACCCCCAGTGCACAGCTGACCCCCCCCAGGGGGCCCACAACGGGCCCCCAAAGCCAGTCTCCACATGCCTTTTAGCGACAGAGAATCCGCCGCAAAAAGACAGGCAGAGAGGGCCATTGTAATCACTACGGCGGTGCCTGCACGGCACCGCCACAATCATTGCCTGGTTCCGGTTCCGCAAGGCGGGCAGAAAAGGACCGCCTTGTGGAACCGTGGCGGTTGGTGTTTCCGACCGCCGCGGAACAATAGTGATTCCCACCACCATCCTAATATGGCGGTGGGTAAAACACCTTTTGATGGCGGGCGGATCGCCACCGCCGAGCCGGCAATGGAGATCCGCCCGCCAACGTAATAAGCCCCTATGTTGTTTTTGTAAAATAAATATAATTTCCTATCTTTATGTATTGGTTTATTTTACATATTTTTAATAAAAATATATTTCTTTCTGATTTCATAATATTTTACAAGAAATAAACATCAATAAAAAAATTAAAATGTCGAATTTATTGTCTACCATTTTATTAATGTTATATTCAATGTTACATATTAAGTTTATTTTTATTAAGTATACTGGGTAAAATAATGTTTTAATTAAATATATATACAATGTTATATTTTTTCTTTCACAACTTTCTTATAATTATAATTTCATACTACTTTAAACTGTAATAATTTTTTACACTATAATTATAAACACATTTAGCTAAATTACTATTCCCACTCCAGTTAGTATAAATACAGGGTAGATGCTGGAAACTATTCTTAAATAATTTACTATTCTCACTCCAGTTAATATTAATTAGAGGTAGGTGCTGCACACTAAACTTAAATAATGTACTATTCCCACTCCAGTTAGTATTAATTTGGGGTACGTGTTGGACACTAAACTTAATTAATTTACTATTCCCACTCCAGTTACTATAAATTCAGGGTAAGTGTTGGACACTAAACTTAATTAATTTACTATTCCCACTCCAGTTAGTATTAATTAGGGGTAGGTGCTGGGTACTAAACTTAAATAGTTTACTATTCCCACTCCAGGTAATATTAATTTGTGGCAGGTGTTGGACACTAAACTTAATTAATTTACTATTCCCACTACAGTTAGTATTAATTCAGGGTAAGTGTTGGACACTAAACTTAATTGATTTACTATTCCCACTCCAGTTAGTTTTATTTAGGAGTAGGTGCTGGACACTAAACTTAATTAATTTACTATTCCCACTCCAGTTAGTATTAAATTGGGGTAGGTGCTATACAACAAACTTAATTTATTTACTATTCCCACTCCAGTAACTATTAATTAGAGGTAGGTGCTGGACATTACATTTAATTAATTAACTATTCCCACTCCAGGTAGTATTAATTAGGGGTAGGTGCTGGACATTACATTGATTTAATTTACTATTCCCACTCCAGTTAGTATTAATTTGGGGTAGGTGCTGGACACTACATTTATTTAATTTACTATTCCCACTCCAGCTAGCATTAATTAGGGGTAGGTGCTGGACACTACATTTATTTAATTTACTATTCCCACTCCAGTTAGTATTAATTAGGGGTAGGTGCTGGACACTAAACTTAAACAATGTACTATTCCCACTCCAGTTAGTATTAATTTGGGGTAGGTGTTGGTCAGTAAACTTAATTAATTTACTATTCCCACTCCAGTGACTATAAATTCAGGATAAGTGTTGCACACTAAACTTAATTAATTTACTACTCCCACTCCAGTTACTATAAATTAAGGGTAGGTGCTGGACACTAAACTTAATTAATTTACTATTCCCACTCCAGTTAGTATTAAAATGGAGTAGGTGCTGGACAACAAACTTAATTATTTTACTATTCCCACTCCAGTTACTATTAATTAGGGGTAGGTGCTGGACACTAAATTTAATTAATTTACTATTCCCACTCCAGGTAGTATTAATTTGGGGTAGGTGCTGGACACTAAACTTAAATAATTTACTATTCCCATTCCAGTTAGTATTAAATTGAGGTAGGTGCTACACAACAAACTGAATTAATTTACTATTCCCACTCCAGTAACTATTAATCAGAGATAGGTGCTAGGCACTAAATTTAACTAATTTACTATTCCCACTCCAGGTAGTATTAATTAAGGGTAGGTGCTGGACACTAAGGGGTCGATTCCGATCCCGGTCGGAGGCGCACCTAATACCATTTGGCCGGGAAAAAAGCCAGGCGAATGCCTGTTTCCCAACCGATTCGCACATACGTCCGAACGAGCAAGTACGATGCGCACAACTGCCCAAATCCCGACCCAGTCGTACTCACCCAATACAGGTCCTGTTTTCCGACCGAGGCGGATCCGGAAACGCAAAAATGAAGTCGCACGAAAGCCAAAATGCAGCCCCGTCCGTCCGGACAAGTACGATACGCTTTCCGTACGCGCCGAACCCGTCGCTACGCACGGCACGTCAAAGCATCCGGGAGAGGCGCACATAAGCTCCGATTCGCGCCACAAGACGATCCACGGCTACGAGACGAACACGCCAGCGACGAGGACGAGGCGAAGCAAAGAGAAAGACGAACGAGACGAACCAACCATGAATCCCATCGTGCCGATCCTACCAATATTCTACATCTATTACCGGAACAGGCACGGACGCGTACGGCGCAGAAGGTAAGTCAGACACCAACCACAAAAACAAACTACACGTACCCGACATATCACACACACACAGAGGGATGCAGAAATTACTTACACCAGCAACAGCAGCACCATAGGGGCGGGATGGCGATCACCAATGCCACATATACACATAGGGGCCTGGATGCCCACCACCACTACCACCCCTACTCAGGGGTGCCAGATGCCTACCACTACTACCACCTCTACCGATGGGGGCTGGATGCCCACCACCACTACCACCCCTACTCAGGGGGTGCCAGATGCCTGTCACTACTACCACCTCTACCCATGGGGGCTGGATGCCTGTCACTACTACCACCTCTACCCATGGGGGCTGGATGCCCACCACCACTACCACCCCTACTCAGGGGTGCCAGATGCCTACCACTACTACCACCTCTACCCATGGGGGCTGGATGCCCACCACCACTACCACCCCTACTCATGTGGTGCCAGATGTCTGTCACTACTACCACCTCTACCCATGGGGGCTGGATGCCCACCACCACGACCACCCCTACTCAGGGGTGCCAGATGCCTACCACTACTACCACCTCTACCCACGGGGGCTGGATGCCCACCACCACTACCACCCCTACTCAGGGGTGCCAGATGCCTGTCACTACTACCACCTCTACCCATGGGGGGCTGGATGCCTGTCACTACTACCACCTCTACCCATGGGGGCTGGATGCCCACCACCACTACCACCCCTACTCATGTGGTGCCAGATGCCTGTCACTACTACCACCTCTACCCATGGGGGCTGGATGCCCACCACCACTACCACCCCTACCCATGGGGTGCCAGATGCCTGTCACTACTACCACCTCTACCCATGGGGGGCTGGATGCCCACCACCACCACCACCCCTACCCATGGGGTGCCAGATGCCTGTCACTACTCCCACCTCTACCCATGGGGGGCTGGATGCCCACCACTACTACCACCTCTACCCATGGGGGCTGGATGCCCACCACCACTACCACCCCTACTCAGGGGTGCCAGATGCCTATCACTACTACCACCTCTACCCATGGGGGCTGGATGCCCACCACCACTACCACCCCTACTCATGTGGTGCCAAATGCCTGTCACTACTACCACCTCTACCCATGGGGGGCTGGATGCCCACCACCACTACCACCCCTACCCATGGGGTGCCAGATGCCTGTCACTACTACCACCTCTACCCATGGGGGCTGGATGCCCACCACCACTACCACCCCTACCCATGGGGTGCCAGATGCCTGTCACTACTACCACCTCTACCCATGGGGGCTGGATGCCCACCACCACTACCACCCCTACCCATGGGGTGCCAGATGCCTGTCACTACTACCACCTCTACCCATGGGGGCTGGATGCCCACCACCACCACCACCCCTACCCATGGGGTGCCAGATGCCTGTCACTACTACCACCTCTACCCATGGGGGGCTGGATGCCCACCACCACTACCACCCCTACTCAGGGGGTGCCAGATGCCTACCACCACTACCACCTCTACCCATGGGGGGCTGGATGCCCACCACCACTACCACCCCTACTCAGGGGGTGCCAGATGCCTGTCACTACTACCACCTCTACCCATGAGGGGCTGGATGCCTGTCACTACTACCACCTCTACCCATGGGGGGCTGGATGCCCACCACCACTACCACCCCTACCCATGGGGTGCCAGATGCCTACCACTACTACCACCTCTACCCATCGGGGGCTGGATGCCTGTCACTACTACCACCTCTACCCATGGGGGGCTGGATGCCCACCACCACCACCACCCCTACCCATGGGGTGCCAGATGCCTGTCACTACTCCCACCTCTACCCATGGGGGCTGGATGCCCACCACTACTACCACCTCTACCCATGGGGGGCTGGATGCCCACCACCACTACCATCCCCACTCAGGGGGTGCCAGATGCCTACCACTACTACCACCTCTACCCATGGGGGGCTGGATGCCCACCACCACTACCACCCCTACTCATGTGGTGCCAGATGCCTGTCACTACTATCACCTCTACCCATGGGGGGCTGGATGCCCACCACCACTACCACCCCTACCCATGGGGTGCCAGATGCCTGTCACTACTACCACCTCTACCCATGGGGGGCTGGATGCCCACCACCACTACCACCCCTACCCATGGGGTGCCAGATGCCTGTCACTACTACCACCTCTACCCATGGGGGGCTGGATGCCCACCACCACTACCACCCCTACCCATGGGGTGCCAGATGCCTGTCACTACTACCACCTCTACCCATGGGGGGCTGGATGCCCACCACCACCACCACCCCTACCCATGGGGTGCCAGATGCCTGTCACTACTACCACCTCTACCCATGGGGGCTGGATGCCCACCACCACTACCACCCCTACTCAGGGGGTGCCAGATGCCTACCACCACTACCACCTCTACCCATGGGGGCTGGATGCCCACCACCACTACCACCCCTACTCAGGGGGTGCCAGATGCCTGTCACTACTACCACCTCTACCCATGGGGGGCTGGATGCCTGTCACTACTACCACCTCTACCCATGGGGGGCTGGATGCCCACCACCACTACCACCCCTACCCATGGGGTGCCAGATGCCTACCACTACTACCACCTCTACCCATGGGGGGCTGGATGCCTGTCACTACTACCACCTCTACCCATGGGGGGCTGGATGCCTACCACCACCCCCACCCACAGGATGGCTAATGCATGACACAACAAGCACACACCAACATAAGGAATGCAACAAAAGACATCCCCCAACACCATGACAAGCGTGTGTAGACTGTGTCAAATGCCTACAACACTGAACATGACTTTGAACATACAATGTGACCCCCTATCACATGTGTCACACATAAATGTGTGTGGCCCCCACAATGCAAGCAGACCATGACCACTGTGGCAATGGGGTCTAAGCCCCCATCAGCACAGTGACCAAAAGGTAAGTGTGGGGTCCATAGCTGAAGCACATTTTGCACATTGTGGCAATGGGGTCTAAGCCCCCATTATCACAGTGACCAAAAGGTAAGTGTGGGGTCCATAGCTGAAGCACCTTTTGAACATTGTGACAATGGGGTCTAAGCCCCCATCATCACAGTGACCAAAAGGTAAGTGTGGGGTCCATAGCTGAAGCACCTTTTGAACATTG
Organism: Calotriton arnoldi; assembly: GCA_963921515.1. Taxonomy (NCBI): domain Eukaryota; kingdom Metazoa; phylum Chordata; class Amphibia; order Caudata; family Salamandridae; genus Calotriton; species Calotriton arnoldi. The sequence continues at coordinate 21,790 of CAWUFW010014825.1, read as the reverse complement.
TGGCAATGGGGTGTAAACCCCCATCATCACAGTGACCAAAAGGTAAGTGTGGGGTCCATAGCTGAAGCACCGTTTGAACATTGTGGCAATGGGGTCAAAGCCCCCATCATCACAGTACCCAAAAGGTAAGTGTTGACATAGAAAAGCTGCAACTGCCAAACTGCATGGATGATTCCTGGTCACAGAACAACAAACACATCAGTGGCAAAGTAGTGCCTGTGTCCCATAGCAACATAGATTTGGTGAGGCAAACAGTGCAGTGCAAATAAGACATACCTTTGGCCATGTGCAGACAAACATCACCCATGGGGGCTGACACTGTCAACATCCATCAATGACACAATGACAGAAGTGACCATCATAATGCAGACCCACATATTCGCACCAATGGGCACACAAATGTAGATACCCTGTGGAGACTGTAGATGTGAGGTGAACAAATAACATACCATGCAAGCAATGGGACACACAAACAATGATCATTGTGCTGACTGATGACCTAGGAGTCCCAGGGACAGCAGGTCAAACCCACCAAACAACATACAGCCAATAGCACACTAAAGATATGCCAATGCAGTGGTGCACATGCACAAACAGGCAGACCCACACTGCACAACAAACACAACAGGTGAGGGGGGGGGGTGTGCCAGTTTCCCCAGGCAACCACACAACACATGATGAGGCCTGAATACCAATTACACAGATGCACATACAGTGCCACACAAAAGTAACTCATGGATCAAAATCCCCTATGTGGGCAATCAGGCATTGTTAGCTGAGAGGGAACACAAATTGCACATGTCACACAAGCATGTAGGAACTGCAACTAACACAGCAAGAGTCAGACCCACCACAGCACTACCCCCAGGGACCCCATATTGTGCTGACACTAGCCTGCATGATAATCCCACTGTGATGACAATGTCAGATGTCGTTCACACTGTGAAACCCAGCCATGTGTCCTGAGCAACTAACTACCATCACACCTACACAAGCTCCAACCAATCAGCACGGCCTGCCAGCCAAGGCCAATATGGAGGTAGGGGTCTGGCCGTGCAACAACTCACTTCTGCACACACTCAACACCACACACCCTGATCTCCACCAATGTGCAGCAGTGAAGCTCACATGGACAGGTGACATTGCACATGCACCCATGACAATACCAGGGGTGGTGGTGGGAACCAAGGTGCAGAAACCCATCACACATGGCCAGTCAACAAGACTTGCCAATGTCTGACACACAGCACAGTATGCTGTACATGGGCAAGATGTGAAATCCACCACAATCAATGGGATCCTGGCCATAGTCACACACCAATGAAGAAGCCAAGGTGACACACGAAGAACACACGTACACAACTACCAACATTGCAGCTCTGACCCTGAGGAGTGGCAGCAGTCACACACACAACGTGTCACAATCACTGTAAGCTAACACAAACTGGAAATCACATTACTCGTGTAGACAACAAGTGCCAAGGGGAATCCTGAATGTGTCCCATCTGCGTCTGCCCACATCCCCAGCACTGACAACAAAGACAACCTGGGATGACAACCTCATGAACATTAGTTTGCCATGCACCCACATCACAGAGAAACCAGGTCCAAGATGCTGGATGAACACAGAACAACTCAGCAAGCATCACAAACAGGAACATCCCTAGGGACACAGCCTGTGTAGGAAAAGGGAAGGGAACACGCACAGACATGCTTACACAACACAGGCCCACGCAATGTCACCAGATTACACACTGCCATGAGGGCACAACACTCCTGTGGAAGGTCCGCTGTGCCAATCCTTGTCTGTGCACGACCCAAACATGTCAGCAGAACACTCCGTCAGTGAGTCAACAACCACAACACACAGAAGGCTCTGCACACATCAGCCTGGTTACGGGGGTGTCACGTCAGTCATCTGCACACACACCAAACACGTGTCAAGCAAGTTGCACTGTATACACAGATGAGTCGTTCGACATTGATGTGCAAAACTGCATGTCCAGTGGAGCTGGGCACACAGTCAGGGAAATAGGAACATTGAACAGTGCTAAGCCCACCAGATGTGCATCAGTGTAAGACAAAGATGTTCATTTACAAATGCAAAAAGGACATCCCTGTGTCAAATGCTGAACATTACACCCTCAGACTGTAGCAAAGGATGCCATAGATCCAGAATACAACAGGACACATGTTCCATGGACCACATGGAGTCCATCACTGCAACACTTCATCACCCTGATGTGAACACTATTACAACTGCAAATGCAGGATGCTAGTCATCCACATCATGCACATCAAAAGAAAACCCCAAAATAAACAAAAATAGGCTTTATTCGGCAAATGTCAGGGTGAAAACGGAAGTCCAAAAGAAACTAAGGCCAATGGCCAGTCCAAAATAACAGTACCAACGGGGTGAGAAGTGACAACTGGTCACACATTGCTTGCCTGCACTGGTACGTTTGGGGGACATCCCCCTTGGAGGGGCATACAAGGGGCAGGCCAGGCACCGCAGGGACAGGATCAGGGGATGGCAGAGTGAGGCAGTGAAGGGATGGTGGGTGCAGGAGTGTCACCGGCAACTGCAGTGGAGGTGTCTGACTCAGGGGGGGCCGGCACCACCGTGGTGCACAAGTCAGTTGGTGTGGGTGCCGCAACCACTGCAGTGGGCTGGACTGATGTAGTGGACTGGGTACCCACTGCAGTGCCCGAGTCAGACGTGGTGGTTGTGGACTCCACTGCAGTGCATGACTCCAAGGAAGTGGAAGGGTGGGCAGATGAGGTGGGCAGGACAGATGGGGGGACCCGGTCACAACAACAGTGCCACTAACAGGCAGAGCATCTGGGTTGGGGGTGGAAGAGCAAGTGGCAGGGGGGGAGGGCCTAAGCAGTCTGGGGATGGGGTATCGGTGTGTGGGGGAACCTGGGGCAGGGTGTGGCGGGGGAACCTGTGCAGTGGTGGCCTGGGGGATGGAGGAGAGAGACTGGGCGCTGGAGCTGCGTGGTGGTGGTGGTGGGGTCTTGCTCTTCCTGCTCCGGGGGGACTTCCTAATGGGCTCCTGTGTCTGCCTGCACCTGGGGGAGGGTGTCCGGGGGCGAGGGGCACTCCTCTCTGTGTGGGTGGACTTCCTCTTCCCCTGGTGTGCTGGGTCAGCAGGAATGGTGGGGAAGAGGCCGAGGTCACACAGGAAGACCTGCTGTGTATGTGTGGTAGCAGGCAAGGGAAGGGGTCTTGGAGGGAGAGGATTTGGAGGACTGCGGAGTGAATGTGGATGCCTGCGTGTGTGTGTGTTCCCCATCCCCTGTGTCTGTGGTATCAGTCCCCTGAGGATGCTTGTGTGCACGTCATGCCTTACTCTTGGGTGTGTCTGTGGTGCTTGTGTCTGTGTGTATGGATGGCTGTGCAGGTGTGCATGTGCTTTGGACAGGTAGGGGGGCAGGAAGTGTGGATGGGGCAGAGGTGGGAGGGGTGAGGGACTGTTGGAGGAGGGACACTGCTGCCGTCAGGGAGGAGTCCATGGACCTATTGCTCCTCTGTAGGGCAGACATACCCGTCGAGATGCCCTCCATGAACGACACCAGCTGTGTCAACAGAGTGGTGTGTGCATGGAGGACACTCAGCATTGCTGTCTGCCCTACATGGAGCTGCCGAAGGAGGTACACAGACTCCTCACTCAGGGCAGCAGGGGACACAGGGGCAGGGGCTGCGGTGCCTGGCACGAAGGAGACACGCTCCCGAGCACGGGAGCCTCCACGGACCTCAGGAATGGGAGCCGATGGGAGGGCGGTGGTGGTGGTGGTGGTGGTGGGGCCAGACAGACTTGCTGGCCTTTGGTGGCTGCCGAGACCCACCTCCACAAGGGAGTCATCCTCCGAGCTGCTGTGGTCCCCAGCTGAGGTGGATGGTGCTGAGGACTCCTCGGTGTGGCTCCCCTCGCCCTCCGTGCCACTGGGTCCCTCTGACCACTCGTCCGATGCTGACCCAGTCTGGCTCCACTGCTCCTCCTGGTCCGTGGAGCTGTCCCCTCCTGTGGCCGTGGATGTATCTGCAAACAATTAGGGAAACAGACAAACATCAGTCACCTGCACTGACCGCACACACCATAGTAAGTACAGCACAATACAGAGCAAGCCCTGGCATCCTTAGTTGAACATTGCCTAAAGTCCTCACACAGATTCGGGGAAGCCAATTGTCAGTCTGATGGTCAACCATGGGACTCACACCCCTCCTGCCCTTGCACCCATCTGTCTGGTGCCTGTCTGATGGTAAGACCCCAGTGTGGACACATGCACCACCTACACAGTTGTTGGACATTGCAGGGAACACGGTGAAGCATGTGAACATGCACACATCACATCTCTTGCCACTGAGTCAGTGCAGGTGTCCGGATAAAGGGATGGCCATATTCTAATTAGAAATGCATGTGATGCATACCAGCACCAGACACCATGATGCACCCATGTCCGGATAGTCAATGCCACAATGGGGTGCATGTTGCACATGTACCTCCCCTGCAGGATCAGTCCCAGGAAGTTGAATGCCATGACACAGGAATGCATGCAAAGTCATACATTACTGTCTCAAGTCACATGGCCATGGCAGCCAGACAACAACAGTCTGCACTGTGTCACAACCCGAGGGCATGGGGAATGCAAGTAATGTGACTGACAAGTGCACATGTCCATCCCCCAGAAACCACATCATCTGTACTACTATTTGACCACGTCATGCCAACTGGACATATGGGGGACATGAAACACAACTCCCTGAACATGAGCACCTCACAGTGTGCTGTAAATGAAAATACAGCTTCCTGAAAGTCACAGTCGCAAACACCTGTGTGCACAGTCAAGTGATCAGACACCTATAAGTCACAGAAGTATCGTCTATCATGGTCACATCTCAGATGGCATGCTGAGCCCCAAATGATGAACATACCAGTAGTCCTGACAACGAAGACAAAGCACAATGAGACAGAGGCAGACACCTGAGGGTACATTTCACTGACCACGACATGCCAGATTCTACACGGGAGTGGGAGTACAGAGTGTATTGTATGCACTGGAGTAGGCATGACTGTCCAGCTCCACCTGTAAGAGGGATGAGTCCTGGACAGTAGGCAGGTGGCTAAGCATGTGTGACACACTGGATACACATACTCCTGAGGCCCAAATATTGTTCACACCAGCAGCATGGGTGTGTGCCACATTCCCCAGGGACATGTGGTGAGTCAGAGCAGCAAGCGGACCACATATCAAAGTTACACGCAGATCAGATGTCAGAACTTAGGCACTGTGTAGGCAATTGACCCACCCATGAATCGCACAACATAGTCACAGGAACAAATGCTGTCCCCCACCTTGAGCAAAGCAAAATGCAATGACACAGTCACCAAATGACACAGTTTCCTGACTATAAGGGCCACACATATGCGTATCAGAGGAGAAGTGGGCATGTAACAAATGAGGGACATGGGTCCTGGACCACATGACTGATGTACTGTGGAAGTTAAACCAGGCCAGAGGAGGGCACATGGCATGTCAGACAAAGTGCACAGTGCAGTCATGGACTCACCCCTCCTTGCTGCTGTCTGTCCCTCAGCTGCCCATCCAGGTCAGGGAAGACCACCGCCAGGATCCGGAGCATGTGGGGGGTCAGGGTCCGGTGTCCGCCCCTCCTGCGAGGAGGCGACAGCTTCAGCTGGACCCTTGCGATCCTCCGGGTCCAGCAACGAAGGTCCTGCCACCTCTTTTGGCAGTTGCAGATCCTGCGCCTGTAGACCCCCACGGATCTTACTTTCCGGGCGATGGTCAGCCAAATTTCCTGCTTCTGGTGGGCATCAACCTGTGAGGATGACAAAGTGAAAAGGCCATTACTACACATGCAACATATCCGTGCATCACACAGTTGGATATACATGTCTCAATTACAGGGGCATATGATGTACACAGGCAGTGCAACAATGGCTATGAACAGTTTGCCAGCAGTCACTACATGGTATCATTGCATGGGAAGTAAACCTAGTTGGAATGCACTGTCACTGCACTGTACCAGTTCAGTGCATGTAACTACACACTTTGGGGTGTGACAACTACTCAGTGGGCATGCTAGCCAGTGGTGTGCACAGTGAAAGTCCTGCTAGTCAGACAACATGCACAATTAGTGATGCAGTGGACAGCACACTCACCTGCTCCCCTGGTTTCCCATACAGCTTGCTGTACTGTGGAAGGAGGCTGTCCAGCAGGGCCTGGTTCTCCTCAAGGCTGAAGGCTGGGGCTCTCTCCACAGTACGTGCCATTGCAGGAGCCAGAGGATGCATAAACAGCAGCAGTGTTGGTGGAAGATGTCGTCCTGGAGCATGTAGTGCAGGCAAGTGAGCTCTCAGGGGAACAGCCAGCATTATATGTGTGCTGCAGAGGCAGATACTGTCCCATGTGTCCAAAGTGATAGGTCCAAGTCATTTGCATCTTCTAAATCTGACCAATCCATGGTATAGCAGCACTAATACTCGCCCACAGCATCCTTCAAATCTTCAACTTCATGACACCCATGATTTTGCAACATTGTTGTGGCTGGCCAACTGAATTCACTGCATCAGACTCGTTGGAGCTTCGAAAACGCGTCCGTTGCCATGCCAGCACCCAGCCAATGTGTGCGCACCGATCGGTCCATTGCTGTTCAACGCGTACCAGGCATACAACGCGTACCCGCTCACATTGAATGCAATGGGCCGGCCGGGCACACCGATCGGTCCATTGCTGTGCAACGCGTACCAGGCATACAACGCGTACCCGCTCACATACGATGCAATGGGCCGGCCGGGCACACCGATCGGTCCATTGCTGTTCAACGCGTACCAGGCATACAACGCGTACCCGCTCACATTGAATGCAATGGGCCGGCCGGGCACACCGATCGGTCCATTGCTGTTCAACGCGTACCAGGCATACAACGCGTACCCGCTCACATTGAATGCAATGGGCCGGCCGGGCACACCGATCGGTCCATTGCTGTGCAACGCGTACCAGGCATACAACGCGTACCCGCTCACATACGATGCAATGGGCCGGCCGGGCACACCGATCGGTCCATTGCTGTACATCGCGTATTGCGAATACAACGCGTACCCGCTCACATTGTATGCAATGGCCAATGTGTGCGCACCGATCGGTCCATTGCTGTACAACGCGTATTACGAATACAACGCGTACCCGCTCACATTGTATGCAATGGCCAATGTGTGCGCACCGATCGGTCCATTGCTGTACAACACGTCCCTGGACAAGTCACTGGCATATGTCACCATGCCTGTCACAGGTGAACATATGCCAGCCACATATACTTCCCAGGGAGTGAGGGGCACACCTACAACACCACAGCCTGTCCACACTGTATCCTAAGGCATGTAAGGCTGCATTACCTATTCCGTGTATGGGGGTGAACATGTTGTTCTGTGGGTGTCACTTCGGGGCAGCCACTCCCAGGCAGTGCACGTGTTCATGGGGACAGGATCCTGGTGTGTCGTGCACATGACCACTGTGATGTGCCACTGTTCATTCCTGAGCATGTGGCATGGTCACATTTCACGGTGGTGTATGTGTATGTCATGTCACATACCCCCTGAGTCCCATGTGGGATGGTATGTACGTCCCAGGGTGACCCATTGGCACAATAGTGATGGTCCTCCACAGTCTGTGTGCATGTTGTGTTTACAATGTCTCTGATTCCATGTGCACAATGGGAGACAGTCTCCACATCCACATTGTTTGTGCATGAACTTTGATGTTGTGCGTGTGTGTGTCACAGACGTCCATGTCTGTCCTGACGAGGCAAAAGGGACCACTACCTGTGGGGGTCATGGTTATTTTGCTGTGGTGTATTCATGATGCACCATGTCATGCCAGTGTCCATGTGGCAATACAGGGTCCCTGGGAATCTACCTGTCGATGAGCTGTGATGCCTGGGGCACATCTGTCCACACATGTCACTGTGGGGTGTGTTTGGAACGTGGCAGCAGTAGATGGGAACTGTGACACGGCCTCATGATATCCCATTGTACAACATGGGACTTGTTGATGCCACTTGTTGAACTGTGATGTTAGATGTTGGCCATGTAGGTGCCATACATGTCCTTACGGAACTGCACACATCATGTACTTGTGTCTCATAATGATGTATCATGTGTTATTGTGTATGGTCAATGCCACATATGTGGGGTGACTGACATTCTTTCTTTCTTCACCTATGCACTGCAGGGCACCAGCTGTCGTTAGACCATTCCCTGACCTTGCATCCATGGTGGAACGGGACTGCATCCGACGGTACCGCTTCACCAGGCCGCTGATTGAGGAATTGACGGTGCGCTTGGCCCCACATTTGCAACCTGGCCGGACATAACCCACAGCGCTGACCCCCAAGGTGAAGGTGATGGCAGCCCTACACTTCTTTGCCACCGGTACCTTTCAACACACTGTGGCGTCTGCTGGTGGGATGTCACAGACCATGTTCAGCCGTGTGCTTCGCGATGTTTTGGAGGCTATGTTGAGATACCTGAACCAGTACATCTATTTCCCTAGACCTCATCAACTCACTGACGTGAAGAGTGACTTCTATGCCCTGGGGAGGATGCTGCATGTCATTGGCTCCATTGATGGGACACATGTGGCTTTGATACCACCACAGGCACATGAGCAGGCATACAGGAACCGCAAACATTACCATTCGGTCAATGCACTTGTGGTATGTCTTGCTGATATGAGCATCTCACACGTGTGTGCCCGTTTCCCCGGTTCTGCACACGATGCCTACGTGATGAGGAGTAGTCGCATCCCGAGGATGATGTCACAGATGCGGAACCAGCGTGCCTGGCTTGTTGGTGTGTACTGACTTTGTTCCATTGTGTGTGTTCTGCGATGTAGTATTCCACCCTCTTTTCCAAATCAGCTAATGTGCAATTGTCCATATGTAGGTGACTCCGGATACCCCAACATGCCGTGGTTGCTGACGCCCCTCAGGAACCCTGTGACACCAGCCCAGATGCGCTACAATGAGGCACATGGTCGGACCAGGAGAGTGATTGAGCGGACATTTGGTCTCCTGAAGAGCCGCTTCCGCTGCCTGGAAAAGACAGGAGGGGCCCTCCCATATGCCCCAGCAAAGGTGTGCAAGATTGTCATCGTCTGCTGCATGCTACACAACCTGGCTGTGCGGAAGGAGTTGCCTCTCATCCTGGATGACGATGATCAACATCCGCCACCTGTGGAGGATCCTGGACTGGACCACGATGCCAGTGATGATGATGATGGTGATGTCCGCACACAGCTCATCACCAACTTCTTCAGCTGAATGTGAATATCCGGAGATGTAATGTCAGTGATGTGAGTATGCATGATATGTGTTGGTGGTGCTCTGGTGCTGTTTGAGTGTGGCCATGTGCTACATGACTGTATGCGTGTAGCGATGTGTCCTTACAGGTAGTCTGTACTCCCCAACAGTGTTGACATGCTAACTTGGTTCTGGGTGGGTATCTTGTGACATGTATTGGGCATGAGTATTGCAGTTCTGTCCTGTTCTTCAGTGCTTTTGACTGTGTGTCATTTCTGTCCTTCACAGGGTACTTTCAGAGTTGTTTGGTCAACTGTGATCCCCCAACACCGTGATTGAACTTCCAGGGTGGTAGCTGTCGTGTCCCTACAGGTGATGTGCGCCACACCCATGGACTTCCTTCCTTCTACACTTGTTGACTGTGTGCCCACTGCCAGGTGGGATTACCTTGCATCTGTAGTGGTTACAACATGTTTCAAATGTGTAATAAACCTGTGCTTCACTTTGTGATGTGCGTTGTCTGTGGTCACAGATCTGACTGACATTTGCTTACTGCATCAGTGGGCTAGTTGACAAAGACTGTGAATAGGTGTTGTGTCTGTGCATTGCACCGTATTTCCTGGCAACATCACTGTAGGCGATGATTCAGGTGGCCTTGGTGTGTATATGTTGTGTAGCCCTGGTGGTGTGTCTCCCTCATATGTGTCACGTTGCCATGACTCACATGCCTGTGTTGTACTTGCTGTAGCAGTTAGCATGCACAGTGTAATTTCGCAGGTCATCATCTCCATGACAGAAACCACGTTGGAATCACGACAGAGGCAGGTATGGTGTATTAGTGTGTTTATTGTCATACATGTGTGAGTATAGTGCACAGGATGGTGGGTGCTGTACATTGTGATTGTAATCCAAAGTTCCTAGATGATTTGGAAGTCCTGGTAGCAGAAGTGTCCTGAGTAAAGTCCACAGTCAGCTGATACATTGGTCCAACTTGTACTCCCCATGTCATGTGGGGGAGTTGTGTTGCATTCCAGAGGGTGAACAATTTGCGCACAAAGGTGATTATCCAGAACAGGTTTTGGCTTCCTGGGGGTTGCGCATGGCCATCGGCCTCTCAGTTGCCCTTCCTCGGACGACCCCTCTTCTTTGGGGGGGGACCCTCAAGTGCAGGCTGCTGCGATGCAGGGGACTCTCCGCCAGAGTCATCCTCCCTCCCTGTGGCAGTTGCAGTTGTTTCAGCACCAGATGTTGTGGGCACACAGGGATGACGTGTTGCTGCTCATCTGGCGGAGGCATTGTAATATGTCCCTATGCACCGCCGTCATCTCTTGCAGTGTGTCCCACTTGGACTCCATGCGGGACATGTGTAAGTCCAAGCGTGCATGATGGGCAGCCTGCTGCTGTCGTATGTCCCTGAGGATCCCCACTACCTGGCTGAACTCTCCGGTGCTGGTCTGGTACGCATCGGCTATGCGTACCAGTTGTGGGTCATCATGCAGTCCAGACCCCTCTGCGAGCAGCGACCTATGTCTACCACCCCTCCCACCACCCCTGGCGACACGTGCAGTACCTGAGGTGGCACGCACAGGTGACCCTGGGCCCCCTTGGGGGTTGTTGGTGGTGTTGGTGTCCATAGCCCCACGTTGGTCCAGGGTCCGTGTGCTGGTGGTGGTCCTTGGTCTGTCCGTGTCGGCAGGGGTGGTTTGTGTGTTGTCAGTCGTTGGAGGGGTGGGTGCAGGGGGTGCAGCTGGTGGTCCTGCTGGTGCTGCATGATGACTCGCTCCGGAGGTGCCAGGTAGGTCTTCGTCATCCGAGGAGGGCAGAGGCTGTTCCACACCAGTGAGCTCCGTTTCCCCTGGATCCTGGGACAGGGACTCCTCAGCATCTGCTGCTGTGTCCCCATCATCACCTGTTTTTGGGAGACACACACAATGTATGTTATGTTTCTGCAGGCATCAATGGTTGACACACCTGACAGTTGTGACTGTACCTCTGGATGCGGGCCTGTACATTGCATTGTCCTAAGTTGTCACAGTCAGAGGTTGATATTGGTGTAGCACATTGTCCTGCATACTTTGAGCATTTCAATTTGAATGTTGGGGTGTGTACATGGTCTGCATTGGTTGTATTTGGTTGACATCCGGCCCTCCTTCTCCCCCAGCCCAGTTATCCCACCATGAAGCATGCCACCCTTGCAGTGCGTTCAGGTTGACTCTCAGGATGTCAGTGAGTGGTGTCCTGCTGTTGGTTGGTGCCCAGTTCCCAGCAGGGCCTTGTGCTCCCCACAGCAGTACCCAGTGTCAGCCATCTTGTCAGTTCTTTGCCACTCCCTGTGATGTGCGCATGGTTCAGGGTGGTGTTGATGGGACAGTTGTGGGGGTGACCAATATCTGTGACTGCCACTCCCATCATGCTATTGCCTCCACCCCCTTCTCAGCATGCCCATGCTTCCTTCCTTTTGACTCTGCTTCCCTGTGGGGTTGTGTGCCTGTGCTGACAAGATGGCTGACAGTGTTATCCTGGGGTTAGTTTTGCTACAAGTCCCATGTGTGTCCCTGTGCTTCACACAGCATGACCCAGGGTTGTGGTTCTTTGTGGGATATTTGATTAGAGTGTGAGGCAATGCATTCTCCCAGGTGAGTTGTGTGGAGTTTGTGTTAGGGGTGTGTGTGAGTGGAGCTGCTGGTAACTATGGTCAGTGCTGTCAGTCCTTCCCACCCAGCCAGATATCCCACCATGGAAAGTGCTTCCATTGCAGGGAGTGCAAGTTGTCTTTCAGGATGTCAGTCAGTGGTGTCCTGCTGTTGGTTGGTGCCCAGTTCCCAGCAGGGCCTTGTGCTCCCCACAGCAGTTCCCAGTGTCAGCCATCTTGTCAGTTCTTTTCCACTCCCTGTGATGTGCGCATGGTTCAGGGTGGTGTTGATGGGACAGTTGTGTGGGTGAACAATATCTGTAACTACCACTCCCATCATGCTATTTCCTCCACCCCCCTTCCCAGCATGCCCATGCTTCCTTCCTTTTGACTCTGCTTCCCTGTGGGGTTGTGTGCCTGTGCTGACAAGATGGCTGACAGTGTTATCCTGGGGTTAGTTTTGCTACAAGTCCCATGTGTGTCCCTGTGCTTTACACAGCATGACCCAGGGTTGTGGTTCTTTGTGGGATATTTGATTAGAGTGTGAGGCAATGCATTCTCCCAGGTGAGTTGTGTGGAGTTTGTGTTAGGGGTGTGTGTGAGTGGAGCTACTGGTAACTATGGTCAGGGCTTCCCACCCAGCCAGATATCCCACTATGGAAAGTGCTTCCATTGCAGGGAGTGCAAGTTGTCTTTCAGGATGTCAGTCAGTGGTGTCCTGCTGTTAGTTGGTGCCCAGTTCCCAGCAGGGCCTTGTGCTCCCCACAGCAGTACCCAGTGTCAGCCATCTTGTCAGTTCTTTTCCACTCCCTGTGATGTGCGCATGGTTCAGGGTGGTGTTGATGGGACAGTTGTGGGGGTGAGCAATATCTGTGACTACCACTCCCATCATGCTATTTCCTCCACCCCCCTTCCCAGCATGCCCATGCTTCCTTCCTTTTGACTCTGCTTCCCTGTGGGGTTGTGTGCCTGTGCTGACAAGATGGCTGACAGTGTTATCCTGGGGTTAGTTTTGCTACAAGTCCCATGTGTGTCCCTGTGCTTCACACAGCATGACCCAGGGTTGTGGTTCTTTGTGGGATATTTGATTAGAGTGTGAGGCAATGCATTCTCCCAGGTGAGTTGTGTGGAGTTTGTGTTAGGGGTGTGTTTGAGAAACGCTGCTGGTAACTATGGTCAGAGCTGTCAGTCCTCCTTCCCACCCAGCCAGATATCCCACCATGGAACGTGCTTCCATTGCAGGGAGTGCAAGTTGTCTTTCAGGTGTCAGTCAGTGGTGTCCTGCTGTTGGTTGGTGCCCAGTTCCCAGCAGGGCCTTGTGCTCCCCACAGCAGTACCCAGTGTCAGCCATCTTGTCAGTTCTTTTCCACTCCCTGTGATGTGCGCATGGTTCAGGGTGGTGTTGATGGGACAGTTGTGGGGGTGAACAATATCTGTGACTACCACTCCCATCATGCTATTGCCTCCACCCCCCTTCCCAGCATGCCCATACTTCCTTCCTTTTGAGTGTACTTCACTGTGTGTGAGTGTGACAGCAATGGCAAGATGGCTGACAGTGGTGTCCTGCTGTTGGTTGGTGCCCAGTTCCCAGCAGGGCCTTGTGCTCCCCACAACATAGCACCAGTGTCAGACATCTTTGATGTGGCTTTTCACTACCTGGTAGGTGTGCATGCTTTAGTGTGAGCTTGCTGGGCCATGCGGGTGGGGGATGTTGGGCTGTGACTACCACTCCCATCATGCTATTGCCTCCACCCCCCTTCCCAGCATGCCCATGCTTCCTTCCTTTTGACTCTGCTTCCCTGTGGGGTTGTGTGCCTGTGCTGACAAGATGGCTGACAGTGTTATCCTGGGGTTAGTTTGGTACAAGTCCCATGTGTGTCCCTGTGCTTCACACAGCATGACCCAGGGTTGTGGTTCTTTGTGGGATATTTGATTAGAGTGTGAGGCAATGCATTCTCCCAGGTGAGTTGTGTGGAGTTTGAGTTAGGGGTGTGTGTGAGAAAAGCTGCTGGTAACTATGGTCAGACCTGTCAGTCCTCCTTCCCACCCAGCCAGATATCCCACCATGGAACGTGCTTCCATTGCAGGGAGTGCAAGTTGTCTTTCAGGATGTCAGTCAGTGGTGTCCTGCTGTTGGTTGGTGCCCAGTTCCCAGCAGGGCCTTGTGCTCCCCACAGCAGTACCCAGTGTCAGCCATCTTGTCAGTTCTTTGCCACTCCCTGTGATGTGAGCATGGTTCATGGTGGTGTTGATGTGCGCATTGTGAGGGTGGGCAATATCTGTGACTACGACTCCCATGATGCTATTGGCTACACTGACTTGCCCAGCATACACCGGATTCCTTCCTTTCAGTGGGCTTCACTGTGAGGTGGTGTTGTAGTGGTGGCTACATGTCTGGATGTGTTTGTTAGTTATATTTGTGCCACTGCCTAGCTGTAGTTGTAGTTGTGTTTGTACATGTGATGACACAGTTACATATCACTATGAGATGGCATGTGTTGTGTTTATCTGACTGACATACACATTTTGGGATGATTCTGTTCTGGTTGCTGTGGATTTGCTAAGGGTGCATGGTTTGACTCTCCCCTTGACAGTGATGTGTGTGTATTGTCGCACAATATTGTGTACATTTGTTGTGTACTCACCAGGCTCTGGGATGTTTTCTAGTCCATATACGCTCACTGGTGGTAGGATGGCCCGCACCTTCTCCTCCCAGGGCCTGAGGTATACTGGTTTGGCAGGAGGGCCACTGCCGGTGTGTTGGCTCAAGAGGTAGTCCTTCTTCAACAGGTCCCTGACCCTCCTGCGCACGTCATACCACCTGTTCTGGATGTCTCCCTTTGTGCGCAAACATGGTGATTGTGCGCTCACCCTGTCGACAATCCTCTCACACATCTTGGTTTTCTGCGACATGGGTGTCTGTTGGACCAGTGTACCAAACAGCTGTGGCTCTACCCTGAGGATCTCATCTACCAGGACTTCCAATTCACTATCTAGGAACTTTTGATTCTTCTTTGGGGGCATGGTGATGGGTGGTGATGGTGAGTGATGTGTGTGTTGGTGTGCAAGTGAGGGTGTGTGAGTGTGTGTTTTGCTGGGTGTATGTGAGGGTGCTATTTGTTGTTGTGTGGCTTGTGTGATGGATGAGCTGTGAGTGTGTGTGTGGTTGCTGTCTATTGGTGTTCTGTGCTGGCAGGTAATTTGAATTTGCAAAGGATCATGGTAGGGATTTGTGTCCTTTATATGGGTGGAGTTGTGGGTGTGTCTTTGTTCCCTGTTCCCCCCCCCCAGTATTTATTGGCTTTGTAATTGCTTGTTTGGCCTTTTTTTTGTGTTTTTCCCTTTGTACTTTTTGTGCATATAGGAGACGTTCTTGTGACCGAGTCGGACCCTGCAGTTGTCTCGTGCGAGCTTCTCTGAGTCGTTCACGCTGTGTTTGTGCTGTTTTCTATGCTGCGTACGCGTCGGTCGCGGTGTATTGGGTTGCTTCTGCTCGCAGTTTTGTATGCGTGTCGGTCGTACGGCTTGGGCTCCGTGCGACTCGGTCGTGTTTTCCACGCGTTGCATCGTACTTGGCGGGTAGGAGTTCGCGGGTACGTTTCGTTCGGGACTCTTCCTGGTGCGTGTCGGTCGGTTCGATTCGCGTGGTTTTCCGGCCGGATAGCTGTTTTCCGCGCGGCTCGGTCGTTCGGCTTGTGTTCCGTACGTGTCGGTTGGATTTTGCACGCTTCTCATCGTACTTTGCGGGTCGGGCTGCACCGGTACGTGTCGGTCGGAATGAATTCCGGCTCCGAGTCGATCGGTACGTTTTCCGGCCCGAATCGGAATCGGCCCCTTAATGTAATGAATTTACTATTCCCACTCCAGGTAGTATTAATTAGGGGTAGGTGCTGGACACTAAACTTAAACAATTTACTATTCCCACTCCAGTTAGTATTAATTTGGGGTAGGTGTTGGACAGTAAACTTAATTAATTTACTATTCCCACTCCAGTTACTATAAATTCAGGATAAGTGTTGCACACTAAACTTAATTAATTTACTATTCCCACTCCAGTTACTATAAATTAGGGGTAGGTGCTGGACACTAAACTTAATTAATTTACTATTCCCACTCCAGTTAGTATTAAATTGAGGTAGGTGCTAAACAACAAACTTAATTAATTTACTATTCTCATTCCAGTAACTATTAATTAGAGATAGGTGCTAGGCACTAAATTTAACTAATTTACTATTCCCACTCCAGGTAGTATTAATTAAGGGTAGGTGCTGGACACTAAATTTAATGAATTTACTATTCCCACTCCAGTTAGTATTAATTTGGGGTAGGTGTTGGACAGTAAACTTAATTAATTTACTATTCCCACTCCAGTTACTATAAATTCAGGATAAGTGTTGCACACTAAACTGAATTAATTTACTATTCCCACTCCAGTTACTATAAATTAGGGGTAGGTGCTGGACACTAAACTTAATTAATTTACTATTCCCACTCCAGTTAGTATTAAATTGGGGTAGGTGCTGGACAACAAACTTAATTAATTTACTATTCCCACTCCAGTTACTATTAATTAGGGGTAGGTGCTGGCCACTAAATTTAATTAATTTAGTATTCCCACTCCAGTTAGTATAAATTAGGGGTAGGTGCTGGACACTAAGGGTCCTATTACGATTGTGGTCGGAAAACCTCCCCGACCGCCATGGTAACGGGAAAAGACCGCCCGCAAGTCCCGCGACATAACCGCCGGTCGTATTACGATGTTCCATGCTCGAAATCCGACCGCTGCGGATGGATCGCGGGCTTTAACATTGTGGCGGTTGCTGATGCACGCACCACCTCCGCGATGTCAAAAGGAGCATGCCCTGCATTTCCCTGCACTGCGTGGCAGGCACTGCACAGTGCCTGCCACCTGGTACAGGGAAATATAGGGGGGGACCATGGGTACCCCCCCAGTGCACCCACACCCCCCCAACACATTGGGGGCCCGCAACGGGCCCCCGGAAGACAATCACCGCATGCCTTTAAATTGCGGTCTGACCGCTGAGGAAAGGCTGGCTACTGCCGGCATCATAATCCTGCCGGCGGAGCCTGCTCTGCACTGCCACCATTATCCCGGTCCTGCTCCGTCCGCCAGGCAGGAGTGCGAATGGCAACCGGCGGTAAAGTGGCGGTCAGAATTTCCCACCGCCGCGGTCACCACCGCCATCCTAATGTGACCGGCGGTTTTCCTCGTTGCGATGGCGGGCGGATGTCCACCGCCGGTACGGCAGGCGCCACCGCCGGCCCGGCGGTGGTCATCCAACCACCATCGTAATAGACCCCTAAATTTATTTAATTTACTATTCCCACTCCAATTAATATTAATTAGGGGTAGGTGCTGGACACTAAATTTATTTAATTTACTATTCCCACTCCAGCTAATATTAATTAGGGGTAGGTGCTGTACACTAAATTTATTTAATTTACTATTCCCACTCCAGTTAGTATTAATTAGGGGTAGGTGCTGGACACCAAACTTAAATAGTTTACTATTCCCACTCCAGTTAGTATTAAATTGAGGTAGGTGCTACACCACAAACTTAATTAATTTACTATTCCCACTCCAGTAACTATTAATTAGGGGCCAGATGTAGGTAATTCTGAAATACCGAGTTCTTAATAGCGAATTTTACCGATTCGCTATTAAGAACTCGGTATTTCAGATGTAATGTAAAAATCTGTAAAAATTACCGATTCGGCAATAATCGGTAAAAATTAGCGATTCAGAATGAATCGGTAAAAATAATTACTGATTCCTTAATACCGATTCGGTAATTAGCGAATTGGTAATTTAAAAAATCGGTAATTGTCGAATCAGCCAATCCTGTGCTTCCTCATTACCTCACAACCAGGAAGTGGCCACACCCATGCAGCTGCACTGATCCTGAAGCTGTTTGAGAGGCAGGGAGCACAGCAAACAAGCCAGGAGCAACTCTTCCAACTTTTTGCTGACAACACTGAGCAAATATGGCCAACCAGGAGAGGGAGAAGGAGGCAGCTGAACGCAAGAGAAAACATAAATTCAGTGAGAGGGAGCTGGAGGTCCTTATTGAGGAAGTCACAAAGGACCACGATAGACTTTTTGGGAAACAGTCTCTGCACGTGCCTGAATCCCAGAAGAGGCAGATATGGCTGGTCATCCAAGAAAAGATCAATGCCATTGGAGTAACCCAGCGCTCCATTGAGGAACTCAAAAAACGCTGGTATGACCTGAGGAAGCGTGCAAAGGAGAGGCTGGCAGAGAGAAAGAAGCAAGCCAACCTGACAGGTGGAGGGAGAAACACAGCACCTGCACCAACTGACCTGGATCTCCTGGTCGAGTCCACCCTCCAGCCGGAGAGTGTGAGTGGGATTGGGGATGCAGACAGCTCAGCCAGAGCTGGCAACAAACAAGGTAAGATGCATGCACTGCCTGCTGTGCCCCCCACTCCCTAACCCCAATCCCCAATGAGGCATTGTGAATCCCACTCCAGTGCATGTTTTACTAAAAACCAGCAATGCATTATGGGAGATGTAGTCAGAAGTAACACATGTCAGAACAGTCAGTCCACTGAACCCAAAGGCATGTGACACACATCAGCAATTAGCAAGCAGAGGACAGTCAGTTTGATTGGCAGGCATGACATTTATTATTACGCAAATGCTGCCAGATAAGTTAGCAAATGTACATTCTGTCTCCACAGGCATGCCATCGCGCAGGGCTACAGAGGGGAGCACAGGAAAGGCACCCAGGAGAGAGAGGACACAGGAGGAGGAGGTCCTGTCGCCTGCAGGGCACACCACCCCACCACCACCACCACCATTACCACCACCACCACCATCACCACCATCACCACCGCCACCATCAACGCCACCAGCACTGAGAACCAGTAGGCATGCAGTGGCCAGCCTCCAGCAGATGGAGGTGTCCGAGGAGGACAGCATGGGAGGCCAACAGTCCACGGTGGCTGAGGATGCCAACGGTGCAGGCTCACAGTCCTCCACCGAGCGCCCCCACACAGGTGCCAGACGCCGCAGGGCAAGGGCAGCCAGTCCAGCTTCACAGGGTGAGGATCAGAGTGTGTTTGCCGGTCTTGAGGGGAACATGCTCAAGGTGCAGCGCCTGCAAGGCAAAGCGATAAGGTCAGTCCAGTGGCAGATGGTACAAATGAATGGGCACATGCTGCGAATCGAGAAGGGCATCAGTAGCATGAACAATACTGTGGCTGAGGGCATGAGGGACATGTCCGAGGCAGTGAGGCTGCTGTGCAGCAAATTGGATGAGGACCGTTTGGCCAGGCGCAGGGAGAGGCAAAAACTTGACAACTACACCAAGGCGGTGAACCGCCTCTCCACTGCCACCTCTCTGCTCTGCAGGCGCTCGGTGGCCATGCAGGAGGAGATGGCCCACTGCAGCCGTGACGTGGCAAGGGGGCTGGTCACAGTGACCAGTGCACTAGAAGTGCTACAGACTAACCAGGTTGCCACTACAGGTGATGGGGGGATAGTGAAGAGGCTACTAGCCGCAGTAGCATCACGCCCCTATAACGGAGTCCAGGAGGCGCAGCGAACGTCACAGCGCTGCCACAGGACAGACTGCCAGTGAGGACAGTGTGCCCAAGGAACGCAGCAGTGCTGCGCGTGGGCGCAGGAAGTAATGCCAGCCATCACATGGTTTACCGAAATGGGTGATGTAACCCGTTTTGGTTTTGTAACCTGCATTCAAATTTGGCCTGGCATGTGAAGCCCTTCATGTTGTGGTGGTGTGCTAGGACAATTAAACACCGTCACTGGCTGTGTCTCCTTACTTACTCAGAAATAGTTGCGTGTTATCTCTGCCCGTCTGTCTCCCATCTGGTGCTGCTGCCACACCTGCTGCGCTGTGCTCTGGCTGTAGACAGTCCTCATCCTCGTCCTCAGAGTCAGTTAGTTCCACTGCTGTTCCTTTCTTTGTGGCAAGGTTATGCAGCATGGCACATGTTGCTATTATTTTACAACAGATGATGGGGCGGTACTGACGTGCACCTCCACTTTTGTGGAGGCAGCGGAACCTGCTTTTTAAGAGTCCGAAGGTGCGCTCCACAACGTTGCGCGTGCTTTTATGTGCCACATTGTATCTTCTCTCACTTGGTGTGGATGGGTTGAGGTATGGAGTCAGGATAAATGCCCGCACGGCATATGCGCTGTCACCTAAGTGAGAAAGGAAGTGCCATTAATATGAGTCACCAACACATTCATCCAAGGTATACATCAGGGTGTGTCACATTGATTTACCTAGCAGGTATCCATCTCCAAATTCACCTCCAGCCAGACGTGTGTAGATCCCACTGTTCCTAAATATGTAGGAGTCATGGGTACTCCTTGGAAATTTGGCCACTATGTCAGTGATGATGTGGTCCGCATCGCATATCACCTGCACGTTGATGGAATGCGTAGATTTGCGGTTCCGGTATATATACTCTGTAGCTGCAGGTGGGCAGATTGGTATGTGTGTCCCATCAATGCACCCTATTACATGTGGGAACTGTGCCTTTTGGTAAAAATCCAGCTTTGTCTTCTGCAGTTCCGCCTGTGTGCTGGGGAAGCGTATGTAGTGATGCATTCTTTGCATCATGGCATCCAAGAAAGAGTTGAAGAAACGGGACAGGCAACTCTGTGACACACCACCTGCCACAGCTATCACCCCCTGGTAACTTCCTGATGCAAGTAGGTGCAGGCTACAGAGCACCTGGACATGTGTTGGTATTGCATGCGCCCTTGGTGTCTGATGCTCCAGGAGTGGGTGCAGGTCCCGTAACAGGTCTAGGATGGTTTGGGGCTGTAGCCTGTACCTCTCATGGATTTCAGCCTCAGTCAGTTGGAAGAGTGTAATGCGCAGTCTATACACGCGCTCCTCCCGTCTCCAGATCCTCAGTCCTGCTGCTTGCAAACGTAGCCGCCTTGCAATTACGTAGAGGGCCGCCATTGTGTTCACACTGTTGCATTTTGGGGCTGTTTAAATGCAGTGCACCTGATTACCACCTGCTTTGAGTCAGTGGTAATTAGCGACTCCTAAATACCGAAAATTCGAAAATTCAGTATTACCGATTTTTGGTACATCGGATTTGCGATTATTTAAGGATTTCTTATTTACCGATTCGGTATTTAGGGGTTTTGGTGTCTGCTAATCGCAAATTAAGGACTCAGTAACTGGTTTCCCTTATTTTTACAGATTCCTTATTTGCGATGGCGTTCGGTGTTACCTATATTGCACATGGCTAAATACCGGTCGGTAACGCTGAAATTCTGCGAATTTCGGCGTTACCGACCGGTATTTAGCCACCTACATCTGGCCCTAGATTCCCACTCCAGGTAGTATTAATTAGGGGTAGGTGCTGGACACTAAACTTAAACAATTTACTATTCCCACTCCAGTTAGTATTAATTTGGAGTAGGTGTTGGACAGTAAACTTAATTAATTTACTATTCCCACTCCAGTTACTATAAATTCAGGATAAGTGTTGCACACTAAACTTAATTAATTTACTATTCCCACTCCAGTTACTATAAATTAGGGGTAGGTGCTGGACACTAATCTTAATTAATTTACTATTCCCACTCCAGTTAGTGTTAAATTGGGGTAGGTGCTGGACAACAAACTTAATTAATTTACTATTCCCACTCCAGTTACTATTAATTAGGGGTAGGTGCTGGCCACTATATTTAATTAATTTACTATTCCCACTACAGTTAGTATAAATTAGGCGTAGGTGCTGGACACTAAATTTGTTTAATTTACTATTCCCACTCCAATTAATATTAATTAGGGGTAGGTG
>CAWUFW010014824.1:0-394177 GCA_963921515.1 Calotriton arnoldi | reverse complement strand
CAACATGGGGCCATGCCCCAGATTCGCATTTGGGAGGGAATATGCTTTTGGGGTTCAAATGGAACGCTTAGGAACGCATATGGCAACATGGGGGCCATGCCCCAGATTCACATTTGGGAGGGAATATGCTTTTGGGGTTCAAATGGAACGCTTAGGAACGCATATGGCAACATGGGGGCCATGCCCCAGATTCGCATTTGGGAGGGAATATGCTTTTGGGGTTCAAATGGAACGCTTAGGAACGCATATGGCAACATGGGGGCCATGCCCCAGATTCACATTTGGGAGGGAATATGCTTTTGGGGTTCAAATGGAACGCTTAGGAACGCATATGGCAACATGGGGGCCATGCCCCAGATTCACATTTGGGAGGGGATATGCTTTTGGGGTACATGCTGTAAGCCATGGGTGCCGAACGTGACATGTGTTGTGGCAGCATGACAGTGCATGGTTTGAGGTGTGTGCATGCTTGACATGGCCTGCATATTTGCTGTCTGTTGTGATTACTGGACATGGCATTGGACGCATCGTTATGAGTGAGTGTTGGTTGTGTGCCAGCCAACGTATTGCAGTTGTCCCATCTCCTTGGTGTGCGTGCTGCCCTGTGCCATGTGCATCACTGCAGTGCTCGGGGGGCCCATGTTGTGTGTTGTTGCTCACAGTGTGTCGTGCGCTTCATTGACTTCTGGCACATGGTTGGTCATGGGCATGTGTCTTAGCGTGACTGCTGTATGTGTGGCAGCTGTGCGGATGACATGCCTTTCATGAGACTGGGGCTGACGGATGGGATGGATGGTATGTTGTATGTGCATGGTGTGTCTGTGTGTTTGATGGGTTCAGTGGTGTTCGTGTGCATTTATGTTGTTCCGCTCTGTTGCGTCTAGTGTTGTTTGTCTTACATAGGCGTAGTTGTGGGGTGTGTGGTTGACAGGCAGTAGGGGCTACATGGACTGGACTTCAATGGTGTTTCGGTTGTGTGTGATGGGTTGCACAGTGGCTGCCGTGTGGTACTATATTCAGTGTGGCTTGTGCATGCAGACGTGGCTCCTTGGGTGTTGCTGTGTTTGTGATGGGTCATGTGGGGTGTGAGTCTGTGGTTCATGTCCGTGTGCACATTGTTCACTTGTTCGTGACGGTGGGCGGTGCTGCGTGTTCGTCTGCTACGTGACATGTCCCATGTGTTGGTCGTGTTACGGCCCTCATGCGTCCAGTAATCCAGCCCTGTCCAGTTTCCCACCTGCAGGTTGTTCGGGCGTGCACTGTACTGGATGCCACATGGTTCTAAGCGGGGGTGCTCCATGTTGCAGGTCTGTGGGGGTGGGGGGTGTTGTGGGTCGTAGTGGTGGCTGGACACCCACTGACACCGATTGCTGTGGACCGTGTTGTCTACCTTTCGGCTGTCGTTGTGCACTGCGGTGGCTGACACGTGGCTGTGGGGTGTGGGGGATGCTCCTCCTTGCTGTACTGTGGGACTAGGGGCCTGGTGTGTTTTGTACTTGGGCTGTCCACCCTCCCACCCACTGCACTTTGTGTTCCTGCCACTTAACTGTTACTTGTCGGTTAGTGCAGCTATGGCGGACACATGGGTGTGGTGGGTGCTCGTTGTGGCGCTTCTGGCATATTTGGGGACCTGTTGGTGGTTACGTGGCTGGCTGAGTGTACACATGTCCCCACGCATCTTACAGTTGTTCTGTTTGGGCTGTGTGTGGTGGTGTCTGTTGCATGTGTGTGTGATGTGTTGTGTATTGTGTGCTGGACATGGGGGTGTTTGTCCCTGGGAGCTGTGGCATGGTGGTAGTGCATGTGAGTACATAGCGGTGTGCTGGTATACATTAGTTTGTACTTACCAGCCTCCACTCCCCTGCTAATCCGGCGAGGATCTCGGGATGGATGATGACTTGCACCTTCTCCTCCCACGCTTTGAAGGTCTTGAAGAGCGCGGGATTCCCTCCGCCAGTGACGGCAGCCAGCTCTCTGTTTTTGCCCTCCTTCTTCTTGACCAGGCTCTTGACGTCATTCCACCGTTTGTTAATTTCGACTCTGTTCCTGGGCAGGGTCCCGACTGCATTGACCTGGTCTACGATCCGGTTCCACATTCTGTTTCTGGTGGCTAGTGGTGTGTGTTGGACCATGTTCCCATAGATTTGTGGGTGCACCTTGATGATCTCGTCGACCATGACCGTCAACTCAATGGGCGTGAACTTGGGCATTCTTTGTGGTGCCATGGTGTTTGTGGTGCTGGTGCGGTGTGTGTTGTGTAATGTGCAGGGGGTTTGTGGTGCCGGTGTTTGGTGGTGGTGGTGGTGGTGGTTGTGATGTGTGCGTTTCTGTGGTGTGCTGCTGTCCTTGCTGTGTCACTGTGTCCTCTCCTCTCCTCTCTGGTTTGCAATGTTGCAAGGGGTTGTGGTCTGTGGGAGTTCTGATTTTGTACTTACCTATGTGGGTGTGTCCTCATGGTCTGTTGTTTTCAGGTGTGTTGTGTCTGGTGTTCTGGCCTTTGTAGTTTTTGTTTGTCCAGGGGGTGTTTTCGGGATGTGTACTGTGCTTGTGTATTTGTGCGTGCCTTGCTGTGTGGACTTATTGGCCATGTTGTGTGCTATTGGTTTTGTGAGCGGATGGTTTCTGTGCAGGGACGTGGGCGCCATGGTTTCTGCCGTGTCGATTGGCATCGGCGTTGTTTGCGCTGGCGGGCGGTATATTTGTGGTTTTCCCGCGCTCATGGCGGTGCGATCGTAATTTCACGTGCGGTGTGTCGGCCGTGAGGGCGGGCGGTTTTGTGTTGTCGTGCGTGTTTCCGTCCGTGGCGGGCGGTTTGACTCCGACTCGGACGATGGCGGGCGGTATTTTGTGTGATTTTCTCGCCAATGGCGGTTTTTGGTTTGTGTTATCGTAATGGCGTGGTCGGTGTTCAGACGGTGTATGCGGGCGGAATTTTGCCGCTTCCATGCCTGGCGGATTTATTTACGCCGGGTATCGTAATGGGCCCCTTAATTTTTATTAAAATTTTTAATATTTTTTAAGGTATTTTATAGTGTTAATTGTGTGAATTAATTTATATTTGATGGAAATTAATTTTATCGTTATTTGTTATTAGTTAATTAATTAATTGATAATTAATTATGTTAATTTATTAATTTTTTTACAATATTGGTGGTGATGTTTATAGGGGAATATGGTGGGAGGTAATTTTTTTTAAATGTTTTTATTAATTGTTAATTAATGTTAATTATACTGCAGGAGTGGGAATACTAAATTATTCCCCTATGCTATGCAACACTTTCACTACTGTTGCACTCGGTGGAGTGGGAGTAGTAATTTTTACTCACCCGCTATCCAACACTTTCCCTACTGTTACACTCGTTGGAGTGGGAATAGTAATTTTTACCCTCCCACTATCCAACACTTTCCCTACTATTGCACTCACTGGAGTGGAAATAGTAAATTATTCCCACACGCTATCCAACACTTTCCCTACTGTTGCACTTGCTGGAGTGGGAATAGTAATTTTTACCCATCCGCTATCCAACACTTTCCCTACTGTTGCACTCACTAGAGTGGGAATAGTAATTTTTACACTCCCGCTATCCAAAGCTTTCCCGATTGTTACACTTGGTGGTGTGGAAATAGTACATTATTACCATTCGCTATCCAACACTTTCCCTACTGTTGCACTCTCTGGAGTGGGAATAGTAATTTTTACCCACCCGCTATCCAACACTTTCCCTACTGTTGCACTCGCTGGAGTGGGAATAGTAATTTTTACCCACCTGCTATCCAACACTTTCCCTACTGTTACACTCGTTGGAGTGGGAATAGTAATTTTTACCCTCCCGCTATCCAACACTTTCCCTACTGTTGCACTCACTGGAGTGGGAATAGTAATTTTTACCTTCCCGCTATCCAATGCTTTCACTACTGTTACACTTGTTGGAGTGGGAATAGTAATTTTATCCCCTACGCTATGCAATGTTTTCCCTACTGTTATAATTAATGTTGTGTGAAATATATTTTTTTTTAATAATAATTTTAATAATTTATTTTATTATATAGAAAATTAATTTTTATATTTATATTACAGGTTTATTTAGATATATATATATAATTATAATTTAAATTATGTTTTTAGCATTTTATAATTAATTATTAATATTATTAAGTTAATATATATATATATATAAAAAATTAATTATGCATGTTTAATATTTGTATACATTACATTTATTTACTAATTAAAAAAAAAAATTCTAACTGTTTTATTTAATTATATTTATAATTTAATTAATTTTATATTATTTTTAAGACATTAAAAAAAAATCGATATTTTTGTATAACTATATTTTTAACAACGATATTTTGGTTTCGATATTTTGGTACTTACCTTTAGGGAGATAGGAAGTCGATATTTTGACCATCGATATTTTGGCGACGATATTCTGGTACCTCGATATTTTGACTGACGATATTATGTCAGTGATCCATTTCTCACAGTTAGGAAATCACTTATCGGACGTGTCAAACATCTGGCCCCAAAAATCCCCATCAACCAAATGACATGCCACAGGTGAATGACTGAAGATGTACTTCCAGGAAAGACAGCATACACATCAGGGAAGCAGTCCTATCTGTTGCAGAAAAGGTTGGCTGTGTGGTCAGGTGGATGATGTGCCACCTGGGTGCAGCCAGTGGTACCGCCACCTACTACATGAAGGAAGTGGGCAAAAGCATTATGTTCCCTTGCCATAATTTTTCTTTCCACCAGTGACTGTGGCATGGCAAAAAACTGTTTCACTCTTTGGTTGATGCCTCTCAGTGCCTGGTGCATGCATCAAGAGTGGCTTCCCAGTGAAATGCCAATGTTGTCGGAGGTGATTCTAGAAAGTTATAGTGGCCACGAAATGGAGGGCAACCTGTATTTTGACATAGGCAGGCATTGCCTGGAAGCGGGTAGAAGGTGAACCAACTGCTCCTTCTAGTCTGCAACCTTATTAAGGATCACCTCAGGTGAGAAGCGGTATGTGACAGTGACTTCTTCCCTGGACAGGACAAGGATGTTGATCATTTGCCTGTAAATACTCTCTCTCTGCTCCTCAAAGTATTATTCCTCCAAATGAGCTGCAAACAACAAACACGTTCACTGACAAAGTGAAGGTAGAAAAAGTTTTTTTGTGTATGTGTTCCTTTCCTATGTTTTCAGTTTGGCTGCTATTGGTTGGTGTTAAAAATGTGTTTCACCTGTAGATGGTTGGGGGAGATGAGAACAATTACTCCTTGCATTTTCAGGTGTGTTGCTAGTGTTGAAAGCCTTGTTATAAAATGCAACACAATTTGTTTTTAAGAAAAAAGTAAGATTCTAACCAGATAAAATGTAGCCTTGTTAAAAAATTCAGCAGGATTTGCTTTTAAGAATGCAAATGGATGATAACCAAAAACAAATAAGTCTTTCTACACAAGTATAATATGCTTTAAAATAAAAAGGTTGCATGATTATCAAACACATTAAACAGGATTTCCTACACACTTAAAAAAATTAGCATCTTCAAAAAATCCCCCACAAAATGTTTTTCTTTTTTCCCCAAAATGTCACTATAGCTATTTGGGGGCTCCATTACTGTTTATGTGAGTATGTGGCAGGCACTAGTAGTTGGCCAGCTGTGGAGCTGGACTCACTCTAAGACTGAGCTGGAGTACATTAATGACTTTTATGAGTCTTATTTGGCTGTAGTAACTTTAGAAGGGCAGTGTGTGAGTAGTAAAGGTCTTACTCTTTTGGGTGGGTGCATATCCTTCCATAACAACCTCCTTAGCCCCTTCACAACTCCACCTTAAGGCTCCCTAAAATCCTCCCAATTTGAAATAAGTATTCCTAATTTTTCAGCCAGTCCCCCTGAGCCTTCCCACCCTTACTACAAAAATGTATGTTTGTGTATTCACAGCTTACAAGACAACCACAGTGTTATTAGCTCTGTGGACTTCATAATTGAGCCTACAAACATGGAAAACATCAGAGGCTTTATTCTTGATGTTGTGTTTCATCATAAAATGATCATCAATAGCATCTGTCTGAAGGTATATCCAATCAGTAGCCTCTATTCAAATACTACAAGTATTAAAACTTTAGCCTGCAGAGAGTTTAGAATATGCATAGTGGAGACTATGTGCTGGATATGCCACTCGACCACAGTCTGCAACCCCTTGGTACCTTCACACCAGCTGTCTTTGACTTTGAGTCAACCTCTTTGTCCATTCCTGATGGTGTGAGAGGTAAAATGTTCTGTGGCAACAATTTACAGTGATCATCTGCAAGGAGCTTCCCAGATATTCTTGTTGTCAAAGTTGTCTTTATTGAATTTGACCCATATTCAGTGATAACAAAACATACAATAGTGTTTCCATCAGTCTTTTACATAGTTGCTAATGGGCAGACATTGTCAAACGGTTGATGGAGCTGTGGTGAGGCTTTACAGATGTAAATCAAGTGCATCTTCATGTCAAAGCACCATCATTGCAATACTGTCTCCGGAAACCCCCCCCCCCGCCCTCCCCTTCCGGAACACATTGTACAATGCAATGAAAAAGAAATGGTATGAAAATCATAGACATGATTAAAAGGAAAGAAACAAAATATAAAGGATAAAAAGTAAGACTAAAAAAGGGAGTGCATGGAGGTTACCAAAAGAACCTAGAGGAGTGGTGAATATTGGAGTTGACTTTAAAGGAAAGACGGAGGTGGTGTGAGTGTATCTCATGTCACTGGGCTCAGGACATAGTTATTACCCTCAGAATTGGAAGAGATTAAGTGCTCTTGTAGGCGCGGGGCAATCAATCAATGTTGGACCTGTGGACAAGTAGGACACTAGGGGCCCCACGTAAATTTGAAGTTATTAAAGTCATCTCGAAAGATAACCACCATTCTTACCATTGTGAGGACCTGCCATAGGCGTGCTTGCCATCGTGTCAGTGATGACACATCCTTCTTCTTCCAGTTTGCTGCCAATGCCATTTTAGCTGCCCTCTGCATAACCATATGATCGCTCTATCACCCTCCGTTTGATGATTCAAGGTATCGTCCCCCAAACCCAGCAATGCAGAACCTGGGGAGTCAGGAATTGGATACCCCAGGATGTCCCTAATTTGTGCTAAGAATTCTGACCAAAATGGGCGAATCGTCCGGCAGTCCCACCAAATATGGTGAAAATCACCTAACAGTCCGCAGCCTCCCCAGCAGAGATCCGAGGAATTGAGAAATATTTTTTTCAACTTGGTGAGATACTGCTACCAGTCGTAGAGTTGTTTATAGTGAGCCTCTCTCATGCCAATACAGTGGTTGCATTTCAGGAAGTCTCTCCAAAGTTTCTTCCACTTTATTTCAGGAATTTCCTCCCCTAGCGTTTGCTCCCAGACAGTCATATGTCGCGGCTACGGGGGGAGGAGTGTTGTGAGTAGTAAGGAGTATAGAAAGGAAAGGTTTCCCAAGAGGATCTCGCTGTCCTAATAAATCATTCAATAGGCGTAAGATCTCTAGTGGCAGCTAGTCTGGCTTCTGGTCGTAGTGCCCAGTGTTGAAGCTGTGTATAGCGATAGTGTTTGGAATCGAAGAGTTGAAAGTTGAATTGGCAATGATCGAGGGTTAAAATGTCCCAATTGTGAAAGAGGTCGGAAAGTGTAAGGCAGCCCCCTTCCCTCCAGGTATTGAAAGGGCCCGGGTGGAGAACCAATGGGAACTCCAGGTTATATTGTATCAGTGTATTGGGAGAGGGGGAAGTTGTCCATGCTGCAGTTTTAGCCACCCCATCCCACACCTTAAGTGAAGTTTTTGTTGGAGCACTCAAGTAAGTATTTTGCAGGCGATCTGATTTAGGTTTCCACAATACCTACCAGACAACCCTCCCCACTATGGTCCTATCCATGTTCAGCCAGTGTTTACCTGATTCTTGGAGCAACATTCAGAAATAACCTGGAATTGGGCTGCCTTATAGTAGAGTTGGAAGTCTGGGAGGCCTAATCCTCCATCGCATTTTGGAAGGCGGAGTAATTTAAACAGCCAGCAGGACCTGCAAATCTGCCAAATAAAGCAAGTGATTAAGGTTTGTAGCATTGGTAGAAAATCCCTATTTAACTCAATAGGAAGGCCGTGAAAGAGGTAAAGTAACCTGGGTAGAACCACCATCTTAATCGTGTGTATGCGCACCAGCCAGGAGATATACATAGGTGCCCATCATTTAAGGTCCACATTCAGTTGCTGTAATAACGGTGGATAGTTGGCACATTAGAGGTCAGACACTTTGGGGGTAAGTTTGATGCAGAGATAGGTGATGTCTTTTGTAGCCAATTGGAATGGGGTTGAGGCTACCAGGGTTTCCATCACTGCATTGGATAGCGTCAAGTTGAGTAGATAGGAGTTAGTCAAGTTAATGTGGAAGCCTGCTACCTTCTCAAAGGTATACAATTCCTCTTGGAGGGCATCTAGAGATGAGTGGGGGGAGGTGAGTTCGAAGGGCTCGATACTGAGAGCAAAAAGCAACAGGGAGAGAGGGCAGCCTTGCCACATCCCTCTCCTCAGTTGAAAGAGATCCAAGCTCATCCTATTGACTAAGACTCTAGCCCGCTGCATGGTATAGTTCGCCTGAATCGATGCTATGAATGAGTCACAGTAACCAAAACACCACAGCGTGTAAAAAAGAAAGGGCCAATCCACTGGATCGAAGGCCTTCTTGGCGTCAAGCCCTAGCAAGACCATGGGTATTTGTTTAGTAGTGGCTTTTTCAATTAGATGAAGTACCCTTCTCACATTATCATGCATCTGTCGGCCCTTAATGAAGTCAGACTGATCCGGGTGGATCAGGTTCGGCATCAGTACAACCAAAAAAACTTCTACGATATCTCGAAGAAGGCTCACCCCATTCCAATGTTACTGCCACAGGAGCATGGTCATTCTGAGATGGATATTGGGTGGATGGAGGTTGCCCTCAGATCTTGGCTCAGGGTTTGGCTAATGAACATGTAAGCTAACCATGAATATCTTCGGTGCGTGTGAGAGAAGGTGTGATTGCGAGAATTGGGGTGGAGCATCCTCCTTGCATCTATCAATCCGAGGTCCTGGATTGCTTGTTTGAGAGTTTTGTGAAAGTTTCCCATGGGTGATCGGTGGCGGTGTGTGGGGGTGTGTGCTATCGATCCCAGAATCTCAGGTAAGGTTAAAATCTCCCAGCAAGAGAATCGTGCTCTCAGTGAAGCACCCCAGTAAGGACAATAGTGCATGGATTAACCGTATTTGGTTGGAGTTTGGAGCATATATAGATGCAAAGGTGCACAATTTATGTGGCCCACTCCCTCAATTTGAAAAAGAAAATAAATTAAAAGGCTGGGCCCCGGGGGATGGGGTCCCCACACCTCCTGGCACACTACTGGGTGGGGGATGAGGTCCCCTTGGCTGCTGATGGTCCTTTGGGGTAAAGAACCCCTCCTGTTACTTCCAGTAAGTCCCACACAGAGGTATTCTAAGAGGTCTTCGGAGGCCACGCACCCTTTCTCCACCATTCTGAAAATGCACCTCCTGACGCACTAGTAGTTGGGGGAGGAAGTCCCCTTGGCTGCTGAGAGTCCTTTTGGGCCAAGAACCCCTTCTGTTACCTCTACTAAGTCCCACACAGTGGGATTGCTGAGAGCTGTTCGGAGTCCACGTCCCTTTCTCCACCACTCTGCAAATGCGCCTCCTAGCGTACTGTTAGTTGGGGGATGAAGTCACCTTGGATGCTGACGGTCTGTGGGAGCCAAGAACCCCACCTGTTACCTCCAGTAAGTCCCACACAGCATGATTGCTGAGAGCTGGTCAAAGGCCCCACCCCCTTTCTCCCAACCACTCTGCAAATGCACCTCCTGCATCACTCATGACATGGTCAGTGACATCCCTCATGACATCGCCGATGACATCTCAAATGACATCACTGATGATATTACTGATAGCATCATCCATCAAAGTAAACTTCAACATACTTCATAAAATACCATTTCGATTTTTGTAAAGTAATAAGAAGACACAGGTGAGAGATGTACAGCACAGACCTCACTGTAAACTTATCAAGTACTACATTTATCTATCACCTAAGAGACAGTTCTCAACAGATAGTCCTGTCTCTTCTGAACCACTACTCTAAACACTATTGAGCAAAGAAATACATCTAACTGGATAGGCTGGTCTATTACAAACCACAACAGCATCATTCATGAACTTGGAAAGAAGTTTTACTTCAAATGTGAGATTTACACAAACCACTACAATATACAACCAGCAGAGAGGTCTTAGCAGACAGGCCACTGTGACACAACCCTCTAGTCAAATTATTTTTCATCCTCGACAAAGGCATGAGCATTAAAGTGAGTCTGTTGTAGATGTCTACTACACTAAGACATCACCCTAGAGAAAGGTCTTAGTGAACAAATTAATTTATTGCAACTACAGTCCTTCATCATGGCGGTGGTGTAAGTTATAGTTAACTCAAGTAATTATAACTGCTGAATTTCTACGGGTTTGTGTGTGTTAAATCTGAACCTAACTATTGCATCCCCTTTACCTTTGTTATATATATATATCTCCTCCATTTTCTGGCTCCCTTGGTTGGTTAACTGGCGCTCTCCCAGTGGTGCGGGATCCCACGGTTGAGCCCAACCGCTAAATATTGCCACAACTCCTTCCCAGCAGGAAAAGAAACGGGTCGCACACTCGAAGGCTTGTACTTTTGCAATTTTTATTTTCATTTCTTGCTCAGGGTGAAAGGCCCCAGATCTACGTGTTTCGGTCTGACCCACAGACCTTGGTCTGTGGGTCAGACCGAAACGCGTAGATGGGTAGTTGGCCCCCAAGGGCAAAAGAAAAAATGCTTTTTGAATAGAAACAAGGTCCTAATTATAACTACCTACTGGCGACCGCCAGTGGGTAATATATATATATATATATATATATATATATATATATTTATTTTTTTTCACTGGAAAAACCATAGGTTTCAGGCACGTTATAGTTAGAAATTAGCATTTAAAAAACCTTAGAAATTCACTGAAAAAACCATAGGTTTCAGGGATGTTATAGTTAGTTGGACATTTCACTCATACAAAACCATAGAAATTCCGCCGTTATAGTTAGTTCAGCTAACTATAACTCGCGCCCCTGCAATGCACTGCTGATGACGTCACATATTACATCATTCATGACATGGTCAGTGACATCACTGATGACATCACTGATGACATCTCAAATGACATCACTGATGACATCATCCACGTGAAAACCTGATGCACCTCCTCACACTCTAATATAACCTTTGATACACCCACTGTAAAATACAGACTACCATTTTCAAAACCATGTGCAAAACAGCAGTGTCCCAGGGGTTGGCACCCCGGGACACTGCAGGAGCCGGCCCTGGGGGGTGGCGGTCCCCAGGGCCATCAAGGGCTCCAGGAGGGGGGCCTTGCGGCCCCCCTCCCAATGTTTGCAAAGCCCCGGGGAGGTGGTGGTCCCCGGGGCACGGGGGTCCGTAACGGACCCCCATATTTAAATACAAAGTGCCCCGGGGAGGTGGCCCTCAAGAGGTCTCAGCCTGAAGTTCTAATACAAACAAAATTTAAAAAAATGAACCAGCAAACCCCAGTGTGTCCAAGAATATTATAGCAAAATAAGATTCATACTTTTTTCCTTAGGGGGGCATATCATAAAGTTATAATGAAGAACATTTCAAAATAAGTCTTTCTGACACAAACCTCTAATAACATCCTGCAACAATGATCCAAACAGTATATCTTCAACCACCTATCAACAGTCATATTGTACCCATACATTTGCAAGAAATGTCTATTAATTAATTTCATTTATTGTACACTTGTTTTTCTATTTGCCTATACCATCCTGAAAGTAACATTGTCTAACTCAATTACTCTGCATTGGCCCTGTTTTACTCCTATCTTACTGTTGTCCCCATGCTTCGTTTATTGTTTATCGCTTTGTGTCATAATCTTGTTTTGTTTTTTTGTTTTGTTTACCAGTATGTACTTGTTAAGCGCTCTGATACCCTTGGGTCATGTTTGCGCTTTATAAAACTCAATAAATAAATAAATAAATAAAAATGCTTAACCCCTTCGCTGCGTTCGTCGGCCAACGGCCGTCGCGAGCACTACCTCGGTAGTGCTGCGCACGTCCGTTGGCCGACGCGGCCCCGCCCGTTTAATAGAACGTTCCGCACTGGCGCGGAACGTTCGAAGCAGCAAAGTGGTTAAATGTCGTTTATAACTGCAGTGGCAATTGTACCTCAGACCCAAGTGTTTACATTGTCTTTACTATTATCCCACATATATATGTAAGGCGCCAATCCACACATCTAGCTATATGATTAGTTCATACATATTTAATGAGTTCTCGTCTTAAAACTATTGGACTCCATCTCAAAATCTACATGAATAAAAATAATGTTGAGTGAGCTAATGTTGAGATATAGTAATCACATTGATCATGCATAAAAGAAAACCAATTCAAATTCAAAGCAGAAATAGGTTATTCAAAATGGATTTACATCATCCAATGCACAACTTATTCCATTTCCGACAATCACTTTATGATAGTGCCAAAGTCTTCACACAATCCATATCACATTTCACGACTTTTTCATTTTAAAACAAATATTTTAAGCGTTGCCAGTGAATTCGCATAATCCCTTCCACATCTTCTCATGGATATGCTTTCCCAAATAACCGTGATTGCATTCTAAACAGAGCTTTATAAAACCTAACCCCATATCCTACACACACCTCCAAATACTAAGGGGTATATTCACAAGAACGTGTGATAACTACCGCAAGAGTAGCGTAACGCAACTTTCAATATCGCAGCCTATCTCGGGAAAATAACCCTGTGTCAACGTGGAATTCACAAAAAGGTGGAAGCATGCGAAAGTCACCAGATAACGCGTCAAATGTCAGCGTGAAAATCAACGCCACGCCAAGAAAACGCGAAACGCGAACGCGAGAAATCATGCGATGAGGCCAATCGGGGTACAAAAAGTAGCGAAAAGTAGCCACAGGCCTGCAAATCCCACGCGTCTGGAGGGAAATTGCACCATAAAAAACCACAGAAACAACACACCAGAAACAAGCCAAAGCACGTAGCAACATGGATGCAACCTGACCCAGCGCAGAGGTCAACACGAACCCCACAACCCCTACAGACCACCAGCAAGTAACAACTGGGCCTGGGAAGGCCAAGGAGAAAAGGGAGAGGAAGACGGGGTGCAGACCGCAGGAAAACAAGACCAGCGTCACGGAGGTGACAGAACACTACCAGCAACTGACCCACAAGCAGACCACCTGGAATGCAGTCGGAGTGCCCAGGAGGCCAATCCAGGAGGCCAAGAGGCGCCGGCAGGATGTGACAACCTAAACAAGTTACAAACCCGCTGCCAACAGGAAGGCAGCAACGGCGACAGGAGGTGGCAGTCCAGCGCCACAGGAGGAGCTGGAGGAAGCCCAGGCCACAGTCATCAGTGTGGAGACGGTGCAAGGAGTAGGGAGCACGGACACAGCTCGAGAGGACCTGACACAACAACAACAGGGTGAGGATCCAACAGGGACTTGGGGGACGGGGGGTGATGGGCACAATGGCACACATACACAATGAGGTGTAGCACACTGCACACCAACAATTACCCAGGGACATGTCCCCCATCCCTGTGGCACACTGCAGCACACACACATAGCAATCACAGCACATACCATGACAATGTGGCACAAAGTGCAACACCCACACTGCAGAACAGGGGCCACAACTGGGTCCGCCCAGGCGCAGAAACAGAACAATCACATTGGACAGAGCAGGGAACTGTGAGATGCATATCTACCCCTACAACCCCACATCAGCCATGTAGGCCAAATGTACACTGTCCCAACTCAAATAGCCACCACCGCCCAAACAGTCACAATGTACATTGTCACACAGTCTGCATGTCGACAAGAACAAGGCACCAACACAATGCCAACATGCACCTCCCCTTCACAATGCAGAGGGACAAACAACACCTCCAGCAGGTCAGAACAGTCAACCCATCAGTGATGCCGGAGACAAACACCACACCTTCGACACCGACGCCCTTCAACAGCCCATGGACATCCCACACAACCCACCACCAGGACCAGGGCAGACAAGCTACTCAGAGGAGAACCCAACCCCTGCAACAGACCACACAGCATGAAGCACCCGCAATCACGGCTGGCTCACAACACTTCACCGACCCACACATGGCACCCCAATGCCAGGTGTCAGAACACCAAAAGGAGGTGGCCCAACAGGTGCGGGTGTTGCCGAACCCATGGAATGCATACTAGAACACATACGTGGGTGTCCAATACCCTTCAGGGACCACCTACACCCCACAAAGGAGACCCACACTTCCATAGAGATACATGCAGATGCACATACCCAGTACAGAACCATGCCCAGGGGCACGCACATATCAGTCACACACCCACGTTGGCTCTGCGTACGACGGCACAGTCCACTCCCCTTACGAATTGAGTGGGTGACGACAAAGCTACATGTCCAGGTTCTAGCCCGCTGCCTGCGGTGACATGTCTGCGTCTGCTGTACACAGCACAATGTAATGTCGTAGGGCCCAGGGCCCCCATGCATACAACAAGACCACAGGGACACATGTACATATCATGTTGAACTGGCTACGGGCACGTGCGCCCGGCCCCTTTATTGGCAGGGCCACAGGTACAGTGACGCCTGTGCTGGATGTGTGTGGGGTGAGTTTAAGCCAGCCCGCACAGAGTGCTTGGTGCTGCCAACAACCTGAACAGTGGACACCAGTGTAATGGAAACAGAAAACACCAGCATAACAGAGTCAACTGCAGAGCAACATGGAGGGATCCGTAGTAAGGACAGAGGTCACCCAATATTCAGTCAGGAGGTTCCGTGAGTTGCAGTGCACTGAGGTATTGGCACTAGAGAAGAGCGCGCTCATGTGAAGAAATTGCTAGGATTGTGTCCCTTCGGGTTAGTCCTGATGCAGATGCAGTGGGGTGTGTCACATCTGCATCAACTTCCTCATCAACGTCCCAGGTCTCCCACACTGCCTGAGGTGACACTTGCGTCCGCAGTCCACAGCGCAATACTCAGTATTAGATCCGGGTGTGTAGCTTGACTACCACCACCAGTCTGCATTCCTGCCTTGGGGCTGTTGCCTCCTGCCCTCCCATTGTCTGTGCCTTCTCCCGTCGGCACACTTGACACATCTTCCTCATCATGGTCCAAGGTCTTCCCCACTGCATGAGGTGACATTGCTGCGCAACCTCACAACAGCACAAAACTCAATCAGTAACGGATAATGGCTTGCGGTGCACTGAGTCACTGGCACCTGGAGTGCTGAGCAGGGTATCAGGCCACTGATGGCATCCATGACAGGTCTGAGCAACTTCGTAGGTCTGTCAGGACCACCGTTTCGACTCTGGCAGATGGCGGTTGGAGGTGGTCCTTTGCGGTGGTGGCGTGTGCCTCCTGCGGTGATGCGACGTCCGGGCCGGTCAAGACTCGATGCTATGTGTGGGCCTTGGTGGCCCGCAGTTGAGGCCGGAGGATGCGGACAGCGCAGGGCCACAGACACATGGTGTTGATGACCCCAAGACCATCGCTACAGAGGCCATTCAATGTCTCAGAAGAAGGGGTCCCAGGCCTGAGCAGCACAGAGTTAGTGGCCCCGGATGCACTGCGGCCGGCACAGGCACCCAGCCACGGGACGGTGACGGTCAGATGGGCCATGCGACCTGAGCGGGTCCCCATCAATGTCCGAGGTGTATGTTGCGGAGGGTTTCGGGGGACAGTGGAAGGTGTCCTCCAGGGCATGATGAGGAAGGTCGGATGTTATCTGGAAGCAGCAAATGGAGGAGTGGAAAGCGCAACCCTCGTTTTCACCAACAATTCGGTATCAGCTACATGAGGATGAAAACTAGCCCCTATTCCATAGACTCAAACGCCACCAATGTACGACCAGTGAGTGTCCATGAATGTCGGGGAACACACTTAGTGGCACAGGTGCTGAGAGGGGATGCAGTCTGTGATGATGCCGGTACACAGATGTGAACTCCAACATTGCCAAATCAAGACTCTGTGACCTACTGGACCGCAGTGTAGGCCGGAGGCAGCGGTCAGCAGTGGCCCACAGCCACGTGTCGTTGGCTCGCGAGGCACAGAGTTAGTGACACAGTGGCAGTTGTTGGTAGTGTTCAATCACCTCCGTAACGATGATCCTGTTCCCTCCGGACTGCAACGCGTCATCCTCTTATGCCTCTCCGTGCGTGCGATGAAATGTATTCTGCCTTTTGAATTACCGATGTTCAGTTCCAAATCTGTGATCCCACTCGTGCGCAGCGTAGGCCGAGGGCAGTAGTCCGCGTAGGCCCACAGACACGTGTGGTTGTGATGCCATGCACAGACTTGTTGCCACCACATCGAAGGGTGTATAGTGAATTGTTCTCCGCCTTCAATAATGTTCACTGCCATGGTGTAATCAAGACTCAGTTCCAAATGTGTGACCTACCTGACCGTGGTGTAGGCCTGAGGCAGCGGTCAGCACGGCCCATTCACCGAGTGTCGCCGGCATAGGTTGGATGGCCCCACCGGCCTCCGTAGTTCAGGTTCAGTGGCACCACGTGTAGCCGGCTGGCGTTGAACAGGGTTAGTGGCACCACGTGTAGCCGGCTGGCGTTGAACAGGGTTAGTGGCACCACATGTCGCAAGATGCCCATATGGTACTATGCCTCACTGATCGGGGGGGTCTGGTATTGTGGCCGCTGGCCCGGATTTGGGGTCACTGACATTCATGACTCAAGACACAGTTTCACATATGGGACCTACTGGTCCGAAGAGTAGGCCTAAGGCGGCAGTGGAGTACGTCAACGAGAAAGGAATAAAGCGGGCCTGTGTTGTGGAGGCTGTGATGGTCTGAGGTGGCTGCCAAGGTCGCAGGACTCGGGCTTGGAGCTTGCGCCGGCACGTGGTGGGCCCTCCTTGACTCACGCCGGTGTCGGCAGGTGATCAGTGTGGCCTGGCTGCGCATGGGCGGGCCTGACGGGTTCGTGGTCCAGCGTGCCGGGGTCCGGCAGGCGCACGGCATCGCAGGCAACTCCGCTCACGAGGATGGCATCGGCCTCGTGGCGGGGGGGAGGCGCTGCCCTGGCAGAGATGTGGGTCTTTCCAGAAGAGGCCCAGGCCTACGTGCTTTTTATTCACAGCCCTACGCTGGCGTGGCGTACGCCGGGCCATCCCACTCCGGTGACGCTTAGGGGGGGCGTAACAGGCAACATTTCCATGAAGTCCCCGACTGGCTGGTGTGACATGGTGGCGTCCACTGTCCACTACACTCCATACACCAGCGGTGTATGTCACCATGGATAGGGGTGTGTTCTGCATACTGCGGTGTGTCCAGCACATCTCCACCACCCATGCCATTGTGTACTTTCCCAATCATGGTTCTACTGCATCCTTCACACATGC
The DNA here is from genome assembly GCA_963921515.1 of Calotriton arnoldi. NCBI lineage: Eukaryota > Metazoa > Chordata > Amphibia > Caudata > Salamandridae > Calotriton > Calotriton arnoldi. Next base: position 376,641 of record CAWUFW010014824.1, on the reverse strand, counting down.
CTGGTTGCCACCTCTCCACACATTCGGCTATTATGTGGCTGTGGTGCCATGCCGTTGCTGGCTCATGTTCAGGGCTTGCCCATGTGAACATTGTAAGTTGTTCTGTCGTGTTTGGTGGGTGGGCATGTTGTTGTGCCTGTTGTATGTGATTTTGTGATGTGTGCATTGCCAGAGTTGTGAGTTGCATGGTTGTGGAGTTGAGGTGTGTTGGGTGTTCATTTGGATATTGCCAAGGGGCTGTGCATTTTGCTTGTTGCCATCCTGGGAACGCTGGTTGATGATGGACTGTCGGAGGATGAAGGTATCATGCACACTGGCTGTGTATTTGAAGGCGACATTGTTGGGGGTTCCACGGTGTTCTGTTAATGCCTGCACATTGATGTGAGACGTGTGCTTCCTGTTGCGGTGATTGTGTGCTGTGTCACCAGGGGGCAAAGGTAGTACATGTGTGCTGTGTGTTGCCCCCAACACATGCGTGCATCCTGCTTGGGCATATGGTCCTTGTTTGGTCTCCAGCGGATCCTGCGCATTGTGTTGTACGTATGGGGACTGGGGTGCCAGGGTGATGGTGATGTCCAGGACAGGTGTGGGGGACTTGGATGTGGCTGGCTGTGAGACTCCTCCAACTCTGGTGGGTGTTGGTTGGGGGTACCAGGGGCCAACAGGTGCAGCCAAGCCAGCAGCTTTGTGTGGGGTGGGATGTTGGTTGTCCGCTGTGTTGGTGCCGTAGGCCTTAGACGATGATGGTCAGGATGCGTAGGATGTTTGTCACTTTCAGCCTGTAGTGGATGGTGACATTGTCAGATGTTGGGTCTGTGAGGCTGGTAAGCTTCCTGGGGGTCCGCTATCTTTGTCTGAGCTGCGTCTGTGGTGGTCCGTGGGGGGGGAGGTGTTCCGGGTGTGGGTTGGGGTCCTGGGGTGGTGGCGGTGGGAGTTGTGGCCCTAATGGGTGTCCGGGCCACATGATGAGTGGCTCCATGGCATCTGTTGCCCTTCGGTTGTGACCCTGGGCTGTGCTCCCTTTTGTGGTGCTGGCTGCCGTCTGACTTTACACCAGGTCAGAGCAGGTGTAAATTTCCTGGTGCTAACGCGCCTTATCGCCTGTTTTGGGTTCTTATCGCCGATGTGGCTGGTCGTTGTGAATGTTGAGGTGTGATGTTGTCTCGGCTTTTGGCACGGGAGCGCCTACTCTGCATCTCATTAGCGATATTTGCGGGGGTCCTCTGTGGCGATGTTTTTTGCGGTTGCTATCGCGGGTAAACTGGTGCTGTGGGCTGTTAACACCGGCTTGTGAATGGGGAGGTAAATTTATCACGACTTTGGCTGCGATAATGTGCCATTAATTCGGCGATGGCTCCTTGTGAATATGCTCCTAAGAGTCTTAGATGATCTCCTAATAATCATTTCATCAGTTATTGCAGCCTCATGATACTGGAAGGTAGAACAACAATGCACAACTTCTAAATATCATCATACATTTCAATTAAATGTCTCAGAAGTGTCACAAGCTAGTATAAGAATCTCAGAAACCAACTTATTCAAAGATCTTATCAAATATTATTGCAGAGAATATCCTTAAGGTCCCGATAAGACCGAGCTATGTGAAGCCGTCCTTCATTTCAAACTCCCTTCTTACACCAAATTCAAACTGCCCGCGAAAACCAACACACGTGGTCTGACCTCGGCAATGATTCACAATTACTTATGGATATCAAATATTTGAAGTTCCACAGCCAGTTTTTCAAACTGCACATTGTTATGTTATAACCCTATGAAATGTGTTCTTCAATTAATTGCAGTACTCAAGCTATTACAGAAACAGTAACAGGAAAAAATATAGATTAAGATTTAAAACTAAATTACAACCAAACAATGTTATGAGGAACAAAATAAAACCTCTAGACTTGAAACCCAATCGACTTATGCTTCCCAACCAGATTGATTCCCTGTTATGCCACCTCAACAAATTAAAGGGACAAACAAAAATTGGAAATTACCTACTAAATTATCGTGTCTTATTAGCCATTAAATAGTTTAATTAAAAATACATGCTGAAAGTAACCCCATAAAAAACAAGTCAATCATGCCAATTGTATTCCCTCTATTTCCCAACCAAGGGCCCGATTACAATGCTGTAGGAAACGGCTCCGATCCTCGGTCAGAGCCGTTTCTACGGCATCGTAATCTCCTGTTTGGATTAATTTCTGACCGACTCATTTTGATGGTGTCGGTCGGAAATTAATCCAAGTAGGATTTCCGAATGGCTTACGACGGGCTGCCCGTCTGCCATTCGGAAAGGGGCCTGTAATCCCAAGGGCGGCTCTTTCCGCCCGAGGAATTACGATGGCAGATTCCCACAGCCTTTCTGTGACGGCCTTTCCGACACAGAAAGGCTGTGGGAATCCGACTTTGGGGGCCCTCAGCAGAGCCCACATGGGTGCAAGGCCTCCAGATGGCGACCGTGCCCCCCTGTTGATCCCTGCACCCGGTGGCAGGCACCTTGAGGTGCCTGCCACGGGGTGCAGGGATGAACTGCACCTCAGCTCTTTACAATGACATCATGCATATTCCAGTCAGAATGCATGCTCCCATTGTAAAGAATTGAATTGCGACCGAACAGTGTTCGGTTGCATCCTACTTGCTGGGTTGGGACTGACGAAAGGAGGTCGGTCCCAGTTCCCAAACGATGTCGGACGGACTCAGGTCCGTCCGACATCCTAATCGGGCCATAAGAGTGAAACCTTTCCAAAAGTATATAGCCATACAGTATTGTTAATAACCGGTTTCCTGTGGCATAAGTTGTTTCGCTATGCTATCAGAGATAAACTCTGAACCATACTTTGAAATAAAATATAACTAGAAATGAGTCTATCCAAAATTAGCTAGCCTGTCAAAAATAATGATTTTTTTCAAAAATAATGAACCTTTCAAAATAATAATGATCACCCTGAGGTTTCCTGCCCAGGAATTAACCTTTTACAGGAAATCTTTCAGGGTATTTTTCACCACTGTTATGCTGAAGTAGGTAAAGTTTCATTAGATCACCTAGAATAGACTATTCAGCAAAAAATGTTATTCCATCACTGGACTGTGACAAGAAATAGACTTACACTCTAAACAAAATATTCTCTTCAATTTCCCATCATGGTGCTTACACCTTAGGGGCATATTAGCAAGGGCTGGCGATATAATTATCGCCGCTTTAGCATCCGTTTTCGGGCGATAAGCGGCGATAATTATATCGCAATATCATCAAGGACACGCTAGCGCGTGTTTCCTTGATGTAGAGCCCGTTTTTTCACAGCCTCGCCTCGCTAATGAGATGCAAAGAAGGCGTGGCTGTGAAAACAGCACATGAAAATATCGTGAAGGCAGCTTCGTGATATTAACAAGGAGGTGCAGCGATAAAAAAAATCGCGCTACCTCGGCCTTAACGCTGGAATTTAACGTCTGTTAAATTCCAGACTAAGGCATACTAATAATGGTAGGTGGATTATGCTGATACGACCACAGGGTCGTATCAGCAATGTTATCGCTGTTTTCCATGGAACATCGCTGGGAAACCAGCGATGTTCCATGGCAAACACCGCTATCGCTGAAATATTATCGCCATAGCGCTATGCATTGTAAATATAGCGTTATCATGGCGATAATTTTCAGTGATAGCCGGCGATAATATTTCTATCGCTATGTGGGGCCAGCGATAATTATCGCTGGCCCTTGTTAATATGCCCCTTAGTTTTAGGCCATCCATCAGTGCTATTCACGTAAATATGGTACTAAAACCACACACTTGCATGTGTAAAGGATTCCTCCTAACACTTTCACATCTTCAGTTCATTTGACAAAATGATATATTCACATATATGAAGAGGATTGAATAACCAATGTTATGATTATATACAGATTCTATCCCGCTCTTGTTTCTGAGGGATATGAAATGAGTGAAGTCAAAATATCACCTTGGTTATGACATGACATGGCCTGGTGTCCAGTCACAAATAGCATTTAAATGCTATACTCTATTAGTGGTAAAAGTATTATTATTTATACTGTTATGCAACAGTATAAATTATAATAAATCATAGACAGTTTTCGTATTATTATTTCACCTTAAATGTCCTGTTCTGTAAGCTTAGAATGAGGTACAGAATTCTCTGTCTATATTTCAGAGTATTCAATTTATTAATCCATCTCATTCCAGCTTCTCTTAACTACGCCTCCTGAGTTCACACTTTGCCCAATATTTTCTATTTGTATTCTCTTGTGAGAAATTTTTCAATAATCTGCTTCTATCTTTGAAATTCACCATCTTTGCTATAGTTTCTCTCAGTCTTAAAAGTTCTCCATAAGGAAAGTAGTTCTTTTGTTTACTGGGATGACCAGTTCTGAGGTTTCCTGCATGTTCTGTGTCATCTTCAATAAGATCTAGATAACCTTGTTGCAGGCTTGGAAATCCCAATTTGGAAGCATTAGACCAATCAGTGGTCTTTTGGCTGACATCTCAGCTTCAGCAAGAGAAGGAGGCTCTGAAGCCCCTGGCTCCACAAGCAGATTGAGCATCAAATGTGGAAACATTGATGCGCATCTCAGGGAGTAACCAAAAAGCCCATCTAGCCAGAGTGAGGGAGCTAAATGCATAGTGGGGTTTTGTGAAGGAGTTAAGGAGTTAAGCTGTAAAAAGAGGTCTGAGGGAGCTTTTGTATCGCTCATACTCAGCGTATGCAGCTAGCAACATAGAACTATGGATTTTTGGATTGGTTCAGGTACAAAATAACAGAGCAAACATACTTTGTGCTCTCAGAAATACAGAAGACAACTCTTTCAGGAGTGAAGAAGTTTTGGAGAACTCAAAAGGCTTTTGTGTTCAAAATTCATTTGTTGGAGATCAGCCAGAGCAGGATGGTTAGCTCGGCGAAGTGTTTTTTAAGAGATAAGCCCGAGCTGGGAGGCCAAGCTGAGAGGCCTAAGAGGACTGAGTTGATATCGACTAGGAAAGTATAATGGGAGCTCAGAGGGTGGGAAAAATGAATATCCCTTATTTATAATTCTACAAACAAGAGGAGTTTTGCTCACAGCGAGTGAATTAGTGGGAGGATAACCCACAGAGACCACAGAGTGGTAAACTTTGATGTTTGGATTGCAAAGACCCTTTTTGAAAAGGGAGGCTAGGAAGTTGGTTAGGGTGAGTGAAGATGTATGAAGGGAATCCTTGCCTCCTTCCATGTACCAATGAGCACAGTCCACCCAGCCTGAGTGGTAAACCTTCAGGAGTTCTTGCAGCCCATTAGCGAATGGAAACCAGGCTCAAAAGATGGCCCCTTGTTCGGTTAATCCTGTATCTAACCAGCCAACAGGAAAAGATCGTCGTTCAGAGTTAGAAGGTGGGAGTTCCATTTTGGATCTGTTAGGAAGGCCAGGAATATTGAAAAAAAAGGGGGGGAAGATCTATGGTGCACACCAAGCCTGAGCGGGCAGGAATGGAGAATGTGGATCACTCACACTCAGGAGCAGTTAAGGTGAAAGAGAGTGCAAGGAATTAGACAAAAGGGAGGAAAGGTGTAACCCAGTAAGGGCTACCAATTTTGGGAAAAGGCATCCACTGACATGGCTTCCGGTTCTGAAACTCCAGGACAAAGACTTCTGAAGATGTCTGTTGAGATAGTAGGCAAACCAGTCTACTTCTAATGGGCCCCAAAGTGCAGCAATCACTGAGAACAGTGATCAAGCATCCATTCGAGCAGTAACTTACCCCCTCCCCCAGCGCCTTGAGACCCTCCCGGGTGAGTAGCGCGCTCTATAAATGCCGTGATTGATTGATTGATTGATCATTCACTGGAGTTCATAGGGGGCATGGAAACCAATCTGCAACTGGTTTGACATTGCTCGAGAGGTACGCCACTTTGATTAATCAATTATTTTCTAGGCAAAAGTTCCAGAGGTCCAGGAAAAGGGAGTCCAGGGTCTGGACGCAGAGATGCTACCCATTCGAAGGAGAATATAGCAGTTTATTTTGTGGTGAGGAAGCTCTTGATGGCAAAGTTACCAGCAAAAAACTTTCAAGAGTTGATTTGGAGGAAGGACTCCTTTTCATGACCAGGGGAAGCTGATAGAGAGACCTTGGAGTTTGACGCTTCAATCAAGGGTACTTGGATAAGATTTATTATTGAGTGGCGGAGTGGGACCCAAAATGGCTTTGCTATTCCAGGCCTCTATGTTTGTCAGCTACCATTGGAGCTCTATATGACAGTTCTCGTCTAGACAGATCTGAACAAAGAATGGTGGACTTGAGTGGAGGATTAGGGCTTCCCAGCTCTTAAGAAAGGAGGCGGTGTAGACTGGTCAGCTGTTTGAAGGACATTGAGGGGGCAGTGATTGTCAAAATTCTAAGCCCAGGCGGTAAACTCCGCTCCGCTCATGGAGTTTGCGGAATTCGGACACTTTGCGCTCCGCAGATGAACGCGGAGTTCCTGAATTCCACCATTCGGGCGCAAAGCGGAGGTTTTATTCCGTTCGCAAGCTCGAGTTTTCTTTTGGCGCTCAACCGCGAGTGGCAAGACTCTCGGGCCGCTTGACTTCACGCTCACTCGAATGGCTACCGGCTGCGACAGCACCAATCTAGCATCCTTAGCGCCAATCGCAAACATAGCGGTTGAGCTGCTTATCTGCTTGAGAATGCAGCTGAGAGGCATTTGGACTGGATTTTCTTCTCAAACTGGTCGTTGGAGTTGTTTTTTTTGTGTGAGAATCCATTTTATTAACTTTTTTTTCAAGCCAGAAGGAAGTGCCCCAGTGGCTCCAACTTCCTGTCCAGCATGCTCCTCCCAGTCCTTTGTCCCTCTACTGGTTGCTTTTCAGTGGGATTTGGAGCTGGAAGGATCACTCTCCTTGTCTGCTGCATATATACCATTGGATTTCAGGACTTTGTTTTTGAGATATCACAAGTAAGTCACAAAACTGGTGCATAAGGGTGTTTGTTTGACTGGAGGCATGCACCTGGATTTATTTGTACTTTTATTCGATTTTTTAAATGTATTGTGGTGGGTAGCCTGCAGTTTTAGTAGGGGTCTATTTATTTAGTTTTGCATTTGATTTTTCTTCTTTCATGAAGGAAAAATGTTGCACAGTTTACTACACTTTCTCCCCACTTTTGCATAAATTAGTAACATTGATTTAATTCACTTTGTGGCCTAGTCTGCCAATGGGCCTTCCAGCCAGTAGGCCCTGCACTATTCATGGGTGCCTGAAACAACTGTTTTTGTGGTGTCTGTTGAATTGAAACACAATTTGGCCCATGGATGGCATTGGATTAAAATAAAAAAATAGTTTTTTTGTGGTATTTCATGTTTTTCTCCCCTGCAAACAGTGTTTAGGTGGGGTAACGCCTTTGGAGGACGTGTGTTGTTGTGAACTTTTTTTAGCCCTGTTAATTTTCGTTTTTGGCATTGCAGAATTAATGCTGTGTTCTCTGTGTTACCTTGCCTCTTTTGTCTGGCCAGTGTGTGTGTGTGTGTGTGTATGTGTGTTTTCCATTGGCCAGCATTTGCCTTTGTTGTTCATCATGCCATGTGGCCAGGGGCCATTTTTTATAGTCAGTGTCCACCCTAGGCCTGCATGTGTTCTTTATTTTCCAGACCTCCTGCATGTTGTTGTGAGTAACTGTGTCGCTGGCGGACATTTTGTGTAGCCAGCCAATGTGCTTTCCCCCCCTAGGCCTGCATGTCTTCTTTGTTTGCAGCAATGTTTTCTTGCTGGTTGGTGTTGTTGTAAGCATGTGGCTGGCGGCCAATTTGTGTAGTCAGCCAGTGTGCTTTTGCCATAGGCCTGCATGTCTTCTCTGTTTGTGACCATGCCTCCTTGCTGGTTGTTGTTGTTCTGACCATGTGGCTGGCGGCCATTTTGTGTAGCCAGCCAGTGGGCTTTTTCCATAGGCCTGCATGTCTTCTGTGTTTGTGACCATGCCTTCTTGCTGGTTGCTGTTGTTCTGACCATGTGGCTGGCGGCCATTTTGTGTAGCCAGCCATTGTGCTTTTGCCATAGGCCTGCACATCTTCTCTCTCTCTGTTTGTTGTGACCATGCCTCCTTGCTGGTTATTGTTGTTCTCTGACCATATTGCTGGTGGCCATTTTGTGTAGCCAGCCAGTGTGCTTTCCCCATAGGCCTGCATGTCTTCTTTGTGGCCATGCCTTCTTGCTGGTTGTTGTTGTGACCATACGGCTGGCAGCCATTTTGTCTAGCCAGCCAGTGTGCTTTTGCCATAGGCCTGCATGTCTTCTCTGTTTGTGACCATGCCTTCTTGCTGGTTGTTTTTGTTCTGACCATGAGGCTGGCGGCCGTTTGTGTAGCCAGCCAGTGTGGCCCTTTTATATGCTTGTGGATATTTATTTATTTTTTACTTATCTTTAATATTTTTATTTCGATTTTTTGAATTTTAGTTGTTTCAATGTGATTTTTATTAGTTTTATGTTTTTATGCACATTTTTTGACATTTTTTAATTAAAAATACTGTTTAAAAAAATGATCTAGCTTTTTTAGTTAACATTTTTTAGTTTTATTATTTTATTAATTTCATTTTTAAAAAAAACTTTTTTAAAAAATTCTTCAAAAATTATTTTAATTTTTTTTAATTATATTGTTTTTTTCTCCATTTTCCTAACATCTGGCATCAACCTCATGACTGAAATAGGTGCACTGCACAGCAGCATTCATTATCTAAGGATTATTCCATTGTCACCTGCACCTCCCTGAGTGCCACACCCCACGTGATGCACATAAAGCAAAAAGTTACGTCTGTATGTTATTGTTGTTGCTCTTGCTGATCATTCCTGAGTGTACTGCACACAATGAAAGTTTGTTGGTGTGGTTTTACGAATGGATAGTTAGACTGTATCATTGCTAAGTTACCACACTAAATTATATTGTTTGTTTGTACTACTACTTGAATTGCAACAATGCCATGTTTCACTGAAGTTTTTCTTCCTTGTTCGCTTTTAGGTGCACAACAGAAGAGACATCACCCACAGTACTGCCAGACAGAAGGCCTATGCATGATGTGATGTGTGACTGACTACGCAACATGGTCATCTCTTCAACTTGTTGTGCAGCTAAGTGCCACTGCCAACTGAAAGCTTCAAGATGGCCCGAAAGAAAGGGGCTGCCAAGAAAGCGGCTAGTGGGGAGCAGAAGAAGCAGATTTCCACCACTGGTGCGCCGTCCTCAACCTTTTTCAGGAAAGTTGTGCCTGCCGCACTGGCCTCAGGCGAGCAAGCTGAGAGCAGCACTCCTGCATCAACTGCACAACCCCCCCAACCTAAGCCCAGGACCATGTCTGTCAGTGAGGCAGCCAATGCAATCATGTCGACGCCGACGAGTTGTGATGTCGAATTGTATTTGTCCCTTTGGCAAAGTAGTACACAATCTTTTCAGAAAACACAGCAAAATGGACAGCAGCTGCAGCCAGCAATAGTACATTTGTCTGATGTTAGAGCAGAACAGGAGGTTGAGCTTCCTTCCGAGCAAGAAGTTGAACCTCCTCTTTTAGAATCATTGGCTCCCAGATCTCCAGCAAGGAAAAGGAAGGGTACTACAACACCATCTTCTCCAAGCACCACTTCTGATGATGATAGGGACATGGAGTGGACCCCGACAGAGACCAGGAGACAACAGGATAGGCAAGGGAAAAGAAAACTTCCAGAAAGACTTAGACTTATGGAAGGGGATGAAGAGGAGGATGACGAGGTAGTCGTGGTGGAAGGTGTCACAGAGGAATCTGACATTGCTATTCAACCAGCTCCAAGGGATGTGGCACAGGTAGTACGCCACCAGCTCCCATATTTGTAAAGCCCCAGCTGAGACCTGCATCAAACCCTGCCTCAGGAGAAGCAGAGATGCAATCGACGACATGCACACCTACCTCCAGTTCTTCTTCAGGCATTGGCAGTGGCCCAGTAAAAAAGTACTCCTCCCCAGTTTGGGACTTTTTTACAGTTAGCAAAGAGGGAGAGCACATTGCAGTATGCACCATTTGCCACACAAATGTTCGGCAAGGTAAGCCAGATACACATTATGGCACTGGAGCCCAGATGACCCATATGAAAAAACACCACACAATCAAGTGGGAGGAGCACCTTTAAAAAATTGCTGAACGTGGTCATGGTGGTGGGGAGAGCCAGGGAACATCAGCAACAAGTCCAATCATGGGGGAAGGTGATGATGAGGAAGAAGAGGGTGACATCTTCTTCAAGCAAGCAGCCCTGTCCACAGCAGTGTGGCTGCAGATTCACCCACCTCAGTGACTTCACAATGGCACAAGAAGATCCAGAGTGAGATGATGGAGACACCATGGCATACAGTGACTGCCCCACCACCACAAGGCACATTGAGTCTACCCCTAGCATCTACTTCTCAAAAGACGCCTGTGTCAGTGCCCCAAGAAAAGAAGAAAACCCAGGCTACTATTATGGGCATGGTTAGGCAGGAGGGGCCCTATGAGCGAAACCACCCAACCACACATTTGTACAGTGGGAAGCTGCCAAAAATATTAGCGCTGGACCTCCTCCCTTTTTCTTTTGTGGAAGGAGTGGGATTCTTAGAATTTGTGGCAGCCATCTGCCCAAAATGGAAGGTACCAAGTAGGACCTATTTTGCCAGAGTGGCTGTTCCAGTGCTTCATCACGATGTGCTGCAGTTGGTTGGACAAGCTTTGCAGCAAAGTGTTATTCACACCATCCACCTGATGACAGACATGTGGACCAGTTGTCAGCAACTGATTACGTGTGCATCACTTCACACTGGATCTCTTTTGCAGGGGTAAAGCAAAAAATATCTTCAGGTCTCGGCCCTGAAGAATGTTTTAAGAGCGTTTGGCGGCATTCAACAGTGGACATGTTCACGTTGGAGAAATCACATACAGCTGTAAACATCATGGAGGAATTTAACATCAAGGTGTATGAATGGCTGTAACCCAGAGGTCTTAGAATTAGATTTGTTGCCACAGACAATGGCAGTAACATAGTCACTGCCATGTCAGACGGAGGCTATTACAGGATCCTGTGTTTGGCCCATTGCATCAACCTGGTGGTGCAAGACTTCCTCAAAAAGGAAGACATAGTCAGCAACATACTGACCACCTGCAGAATAATCTGCACCTATTTCAGCCATTCTTTTAACACCCGGAAGCAGCTGCGGATTATTCAGTGTGATAATAGAGCACCAGTTAAAGCCCTGAAACAGGAGGTGCCAACACGTTGGAACTCCACTTTTTACTGCTGCAACATTTGTTTTAGCAGTACAAACAGATCAAAGACTATATCATTCAAAGAGGAGGGGATACAATTGGGAAAGCTACGACCATGGATGCGGACTAATGGGGCCTAGTCAAATGCCTGACACAGATGCTACTCCCTTTTGAGGTTTTCACATGGGAAGTTAGCAAGAATGACAGTAAGATGGGCCAAGCTATCCCGTTGTTGCATCTCCTACTAGACCAGGTAAAGAAGGCGTCTGAAAGGTTCACCCCTGCAGGTGTGAATGAAAACACAAAACCACATGCCTTGGTTGAGACCTTAGTCCGGCGCTTGGCTTCTAATGTAAGGCTGCAACATGACATCATCGAGTCCAAAGAGTACATATGTGCCATACTACTTGATCCACGGTACAAAACAATTCTGCCCACTTTCATTCCATTTTCTGAAGGGGATGTTTTAAAATACAAGAGGTGGATTGTAGAGCAAGCCGGAGACTTGGAAGAAGAAGGGCTGGAAGTCCGATTCCCACCCCGCAGTTCTGGGGTGCCACCTTCAACTTCCAGAGAGGGCAGTCTTGTCTCACAGCAGCCAACACCACCATCAACCAGAACACCGGCAACAACAGCAAAAGAAGGACTGGACCCAACCTTTGCATTGAATTGGTTTCAATTGGCAGGGCTCAAGTCCAGTGCAGAGGCAATGGCAAAACAGGTAGAGCAAGTGACAGCACCAATGACCATCCACAGGATGTTCCAGGAGTATCTGGATGATCCAAAAGAGGTCTATGTGGATCAAAGTCCATTGATGTATTGGTATGGGAAGATGCGCCAATGGCCAGAACTCATCAGGCTGGCAATAAAGTATCTGGCTTGTGTTATCGCCAGTGTGTCTGCTGAACGTGTGTTCAGTGCAGCTAGTGCGGTTGTCACAGTGAGAAGGACCAGTCTCTCACCTCAGAATGTGGAGAGATTGACTATGATCAAAATGAACCAACATTTTATACCACACAATTACACCGTTCCTGAAACAGCAGCACAGGAAGAGGGTCATTGGTCCGAAATTGATTCAAATGTATTAGCTGACCAACTTCTGGGTGAACCACATGAGTTTGAGGATGAACTCTACTTCCTGGACTAAGTATGCCAGTGCCCCCATGGAACATTTAATTATTTTCTCGTTGAACTTAGTTCCTTCATTGCAAAAAATAAATAAATCGCTAGAGTAACATTATTATTTTTGTGTCAAATCTATGCTGCCCCATCTTTTTTATTAGTCACATATGTATTGCCGGATTGCAATTGGACCAGTGTGCATTGAAGAAGCCTCCACAATTCCTTCATGACACTGGGGACAATGCCTGCCCCCCTCGTGTGCCTATTGCCTAATACCTATTCCTTTTTGCATCACTTAGCATTAGAAGGGCTGCCCCTTAAAATATTTATTATCTACAAGACTGCCTGCCAAGACCAAATTCCAATGTGTTGCCTGCATCAAATATGATTGAATACCTATCTGAATTACTAGTGCTTGGATTGGATGAGGTAACTTCAACTATTGCAACGGTGAGTCACTGATTGCGTGAGTGATGATTTAAGTTGATTGATGATTCGTGTAGTGGCAGACACTGTGGGAGGGTGTGTGTTGAACTGTAATATGGGAAATTTATTGAGATGATTATTGATTTGCATTGTTTGGGGCTTGAGTGATGGGTGCTCATTTTTTTCCCTGCTGGTGATGATCAACCCTTTCACACTTAGTCAGATTTAATTAATTGCAGGGTGTTCTCCTTTTTTCTGGTTCTTCAGAGACCAGAACAGTCACTTTAGTTAACAAACCAAAACCTATGCAAAATACTGCAAATTCTGTTTCATTCTCTACTTGTTCTTCAACTGTAGTGCACTGCACGACACATCTATCTTGCTCGGGTAATCTTGATTCATGAGGATGATGATAACTGGTCTGGGGCGGCGTTACTCGAAGTCAGGACTGGAGGAGTATCATGGAAGAACTCAGGGCAGGAGCTGCAGGACTACCTCATCAATAGCTAGAAGCTAGAAGTTATCGAGTATACTATCGACTTCAGTTCAAAGGTAAACCAAAAGTCTGAGACCTAGTACTCAGCTGTGTGGAATAGAGAGAGGTGCATTTGTGAAATGCTGCTCTGTGTGTGTGTGTGTGTGCTGTACTTGTGGCAAAAGTGATACTCTGAGTCCCCCTTTTTTTTTTTTTTTTACGCTGGCTCTGAGTCTTCTTGATACACTCCTAATGAAGCTTACCTTCCTTCTGTCCTTCTCCTTGACTCTAAAATACAGTTTCTCTTTTACAATCCGCAGGCCTTCTTCTAGTCTCCTTCACCAACGATAGGTAAAAGCTAGCTGAGCTCAACAACACTCATGCTTACCTACCGGATCAGTGCAGACAGGCCTTAAAGAGTGGACAATCCCGAAGAGAATGCAGACGCACCACCCAATTTTGCAATACAGTATCATTTTTCTTTTAACAATCATATTAACTAAGAGAAGTGGGTGGGTGGGTTCACTTCCCAACCTAGAAGACAGAACATTTAGATATATGGTAAATTGGGTCTCTCGGGCTGAAGGAGTGTTTGCAATGCATGTATTTGTACTCTGTCATACTCATTCCTATGTTTACTTCTAACAACAGATTGATGGTGAATGATGTGCTGCTGCTTATTGCCCAGATGAATGTTGGCCTTGTGTTGTAGTGTTTGTCTTTGTCAAACCTTTCTCTAAATCCCATTACCCATCCATTCATCAAACCCCTAACCCTCTTCCCCTGAACTGCGGGATTTATTGAGCTGTGGCTTAAATTACACCATCAATGGATCACACGCTTGGTGGGGCAGATGTGGTGAAAGCAACACCAACTTACTGTAAAAGTTTCTAAGCAGTAGCCCACATCAGCCCATTGCCAAGTAGCGCATAAAAAAATTAACCATATTTTTTTAGATCTAGAATGAAGAACATCAGTTGTCAGCATCATCATTCAGGCCTTGTGTTGCCTAACCATAAACGCCTAACCTAAGCTTGTCGACTCCAGACTTTGAGTCCATTTTTTATAACTTGAGGATTTCACAAATAATCCTGCTAGCTCCACATTAGCCAGAAACTTACTAGCATTGCTATTTTCTCTATTTCAGCACAATCAGACATTCTCATTTTGTCATCACGTAGGACTCAGATGGTTTCAATTCTTTGTAAATCTTTGATAACTATATAACCCACTTACTCAGTCTTTCTACTTCCATTTAGTTGCCTGCAATGGATAATCAATCAATCAAATCAATCCTACAGTTGAAGCTCACCTGGGTGGAACTGGAAGTGGGACCTCCCTTGTGAAGTTGTTATGCCTCCCCTGTTATTGCTGCATGTATATTCAGGTAAGACAACTAGTATGGATGTAAATTAACTTAGTAAGAAATAAATTAACTGCTACTGTTTTTTATCTAGATAGTTCAGAACTTCTACACAATATTGGTCATTAGGGCAATATTCCCCATAATGTTCAACATAGTTAGAGAAGTATAAGCCTAGACTTTATAACTAAGTGCTACGCTCTCTCTTACGTTACAAGCACATAAACAGGCTGCGTAAAACTAGTTGAAGGCAGCAGTGCCCCCTTTATTTATTACAAAGCAACCCACCCTCTCCACCCAAACAACATCCCCCTCTCTCCCAAACAAAACTGACTGAAGCCCCAAAACATCTAAGAAAGTCTCTCCAGTCCCCACTCCCTTCCCACCCTCTCCACCCAGCCCCAACAAACAACAAATCCCTCCCACCCCAAAATTCTTTTTTTTTAAAAAAGGGCTAAAAGAGGGCATTATGGACGTCGGTCCAGAGCTGGTCCAAGCTCTGCTCCATCAAGGTGAGCCGGCCCTCGATGGTGTCCAGCCACTGCAGGATGTGGCACAGCAATGGCCTGTTGCCATTGTGGTGGGGGGTGGCAGCTGTTGGCTGGCAGTGGCATTGGTGCTGGGATGGACGGAAGGCTGGGGGACCAGCTGTACTGGGGCCCGGCTGTTGTGCATTTATTTCCTCCTCCTCCTTTTCCAGGACCACCAGCCGCTGGTATTCCTGCTGGATATGCTCCAGCCTCTGCCGCCGCAAACGGGCTGCTATCACCTGCCTGGTGGGTGGTCCAGCAGGACCAGCAGGAGTAACTATATTGAGACAAAATGTAAGTAATGTTCTGTACAAGCAATTATTTTAAATTACTGGGTTGCAAAGTTGCAATACTTTGCTGGTCCCCTAGGGCCATTGGTATTTATTTGATGTGATTATGATTAGGAGAGTCACAAGGTCAATTTTATGTTTTACCCATCCATTTGCCAAACATAAAAAAGCACGGAGCTGGTCCAAGCTCTGCTCCATCAAGGTGAGCTGGCCCTCGATGGTGTCCAGCCTCTGCAGGATGTGGCACAGCAATGGCCTGTTGCCATTGTGGTGGGGGTGGCAGCAGTTGGCTGGTGGCGACGCCAGTGATGGGATGGCCAGGAGGCTGGAGGTTGAGTGGGACTGGCTGCATTGGGGCCCAGCTTTTGTGCATTTATTTCCTCCTCTTCCAGGACCACCAGCCGCCGGTATTCTTGCTGGATATGCTCCAGCCTCTAGTGCCGCAAACAGGCCGCTCTCTCCTGCCTGGTGGGTGGTCGGGCTGGACCAGCAGGAGCAACTATATTGAGAAAAACAAAAAAGACAAAATGTAAGTAATGTTCTGTACAAACAATTGTTTTAAATTACTGGGTTGCACAGTGGCAGTACATTGCTCGTCCCCTAGGGCCATTGGTATTTATTTAATGTGATTATGATTAGGAGAGTCACAAGGCCAATTTTCTGTTTTACCCACACATGTTGCCAAACATAAAAAAGCACTGACTGTGTGGCAGAAAAGTATTAACAGGCAGAGAATAACATGACAGGATTAAAAAAAACAGTGATTTGATTATTTTTTTCTTCTAAAGGCTTTTAGGTAAGTATAAACAGAGTCAGACACTTTGAGTTGAAAAATAAATGACTTCTCATTGATGAGGATGGCATTATGCACTATATGGAGTACAAGTTTTGCGTGGTGCTAAAATAATGAAGCCTTGCTCATTGCTAGCCAGCGCCTCCGCTAGTTTGCTACTGTCTGTAGCTGTAGTTGACAATTATCTATATTTAATTCCAATGGCCCTGCTCTTTCCCAAATGCATTTCTCTTTGTACCCTGTCTCCAAACAGGCAGTTGAATAATAAATAGGATACTACATCAGGCACACATCTCATGTATGAAATGCAGATATTATTATATTATCATGTCTGCTGTAAGTAGACGTTGAGGAAAATTAATCTAATGGACTGCACTACAGGTAAAGGAACGAACTATATAGATTTTATCAGGCACATTCGTCACTGTGTATCCCATATGTCAAACTTGACATCAAATCATGCAGCTACTTCCCATTTTACTCTGTGGCCTCGCACGCCACCACGTATTTCCAACAAATTCATTTGCTGGGCAGTAACCAAGGAAAGGAAACTTCATTTTCTCTACTGCAGGGGGTAGGGTTGAGGGATTAGACAGGTAGGGTAGAGCTTGTTTTAATATATATAATAGAGGGGCCACTACACTGATCAGCGATACATCCTCTTTGGCTTATTCAGTCACCGTACAAGTCAAAAAGGAAAAATTGGAACAAGTGTAAATTAAATCTGTTATGGGAAACCATTAAATGTATTCTGGAATCACCTCACATGGGTATCGTATTAAATGTGGCACATACTAAGAATGGATTTTCCAATTTGGTAGGGTGGGATGGAAGAACTTAGGAAAAAATAAAGGAGTGAAATACAAAAAGGTGGCTGAGTGGGCGAAGGGACACCACACCTATTGTGTTTGGTTTGCAATGCAAAACATTGTAAATGCTGCATTAATTGAAGCAGACGCACATTACACAGCCAAGACTACAGTCACAAATTGATTGCCCCATACTGCACTTCGGTCATAGTTGGCAAAAATGCAAAGGGCGGGGAGGGGGGATAATGAATGATAGGTAGGATAGATCTGGCTCACTTAGCAAATACAGTGAGTCTACCATAGATTTGAATGATAGTGATAACCCTACATAAACCAAGTAAGCAGAGTAGGTGAGCAGCAGCATGCTCCTCATGAGAAGAAGAGCTGACTTGATTATTCATCAAAACAATCCAAATATTCATTCATCCTTTCATTGTAATTCACCCATAGTCACCATGATTAAGCTTTACTTTCTCCCATACAGTCACTCACCAAAATTTCCAATACATTATTCACCCATTCAATCGCAACCCTTTCTTCAAACCATCCTTTTGCCCATCCACTGCACACACATTCACCCACCCACCCTTTCACTCATATACCATTTCCTTTCTTTTAAGTTACCTTCCGTTCTTTCATGTCTCCCTCAAGCCATCAAAGCTCATTATGTGAGATTTTGCTCCATTGCAGATAGAAGAGGCCATAATAATTAACTCAACCACTGCTATGGCTGGTACAACTGACCAGCTTGTCCCGGACCCTCCGAATCATCCCTCTTCTTGCCCTTGGGTGCTGATGAAAGAAATTAAGAAGATAAATAAAAATAGATTAGTGATTCTGTTAATAATCTCCACAAAATGTTTTATGAAGAGCAAACGCAGTCATTAAAACAGATCACCTATAGCACTACTAGTTCAGACTCGAGTCTATCGACTTTCGTTAAATCCATATTCCAAATCTCCTTAAAAAACACTACATTTGGAACTAATGTATTGCAGTGAATGCTCTTTGATTCCATCTATCCCCATTTCTCAACACCCTTGATGAGCCAACTCAGTCTCCCTTTTTTGCAATGCATAGATGCATACTTCACATCATCACTTTGAACTCAATTAAATAACCTGGAACTGTATGAGCTACATAAAGAAAGTCACAGAGAGAACGCGCTACTCAGTGATTCACTATAGTGACAGGAGAACAGTCTGCAATGGCTTCCTAATTTATCAGCCAAAGCGAGCGCCTGATGAGGAGTCCGATTAGGTAGCGGCACCTGCCTAGCAGAAACTAGAAACTGGATCACACAATAATATACCAGCGTAAAGTAAACTTAACTTACCTCTGAGTGTGAGCAGCATGCTATTCAGATATTTTTTTTTGCATTGTAGAACACAAACACAACAAATAATTAATACTGACGAGCCCCGGAATCTCAATGCCTAGCAGGTCGAGCAGGTGCTGTTCGCAGTCCAGAATGTCCGCCCAAAGGTGCATCAGCTGCTGGACGGTACGCCGAACATGGCTGGTGCACTGCACGCACCATCGCACTATCCCCCAGCACCGCTGATGCTCCCAGAAGGTGTACCCGCTACTGGGCCTGCCGCCTTCTGCCAGCATAGAGGGGAGGTTGCGCTGCACAAAAAAAACTAGTGCTGCCACCTCCTCCTCTCCAAAGATCGCCCGGGGTTGCACACCTAGGCAGTGGTGCTGCCCATATGGAAGTCACCCCTCTGCCTTGGCGCTGGGTGGGAAAATCAATAATACGAAGGAAAAGGAAGGGAAAGTATAGAAGAAAGAAATACGGAAAGAAGGGAAAATAAACTAAGTCAAAAAGTCACAAAAACATGAAACAATTTACACAAAAACGTAAAATACACTAACACACACACTATTATAAATATATATTATTTTAAATTAGGGGTGGAAAAGTAATAAAGGAGGAGGATTACAAAGATTAAAGACAGAGAGCAGAAAAACAAGATGGCTGCGCCCATGCAGACCGTGTGCGGCTGATCACGCGGATTTCAATCGGTAGCACACTTGAGGAACGCACTCCATGTTTCCAACGCAAATGGGCGCGCCGGAAATCTCCGCCTAAAAGCGGAACTCCGCGTAGCACAGCAGAGTGTAGTAAGACTCCGCGAACTCCGCCCACCCTTACAAAATTCTATCTGAACAAGGCTTGACTGGGTGTCTAAGGAGGAGACCAGAAATTTTATTGACTAATTCAGGGTGAAAGCTGATTTTGGAGAGTGATGGTGAGGGGAAAGTGTATGTGAAGCCTAAGGGGCAGAGGAGAAGCCAAACGGACGGAATTGCCAGATGCACCATTTCCATTGTAATATCAGATATTCTTGGTGAAGACAATGGATTGGAATGGCAATGTAAGCATCTTTGACATCCATATGGACTATCCAGTCACCAGGTAGAAAGGTATCAAGGAAAAAATGAAGGACTTCCATCTTAAAATGAGAGTTTCATTTTATCACTGGTCTTAGGCCTTTGAATTTCTTGTGGAGTAGGAAGATGGAGCTTATGAACCCTCCCTGAGTGGTGCCAGAAGTGATGGCTCCATTCCATAGAATTTCCAGAACCTCCTGTTGTACCAGGAGAATTGTTTCTGGAGAGAAGGATTGAAAGGTGGGAAGATGGAGCTGGAAGGAGGGTTTCCAAAACACACACCAATAAGGAAACTTTGGGTGGGCAAAAGGACCAAACTATTTACTGCAATATGCTCTCAAATGGGGAGAAAAGGTGCAATGCAACCTCCCTCTGAGAGGAGGTAGAAGGGGAAGAGAAGGAAAAGAAGGGGAAAGGCTTACCTGAGTTGGAGCAGAATGATCCTTGTGGATGTTTGCCAGAAGCCTTCCCATAATCTCTGCTGCAGAACCCTCCTGCTCTATTAGTAGATCTGCTTTAAAAGAATCCTAGCCTCGATGACGAATTGGACACCTTCGTCTGTCACCAGTTTGGGCCAAAAAAATGCTGTTTGAAAAAAACCTTTGAGATAGTCATCTGGTCTGGATCCAGGGAGGAACAAATGTTGATAAATTTTGAGATGTCCAATATGAAGGAGTCATTGAGCAGAGGTCCTCCCAGAGAGTCATAGTATTTATTAGCTCCCATATAAGCAATCTTGGGGTCAAGGTGCATGAGGACAAACGTCTTGCCTTCCACTGAGATAGTGCTGTTGGATTTGCAGAAGAAGCATATAGCTCTTGGAACCCATGCTCAAAGTAAAGGCTGGTTGATCAGATCAGAATAAGAAGTGCAAGGAGTCTGAATAGGGGGCCAGCATAATCAAGAAAATATTCTTGACATCGTTTATGGGCCCAGATGACGCCTTACTGTAAGAAATTAAGGGCCATATGTATCAAGCCCATTTCCCGTTCGCAAACGGGCCGATTCTCAGAATCGGCCCGTTTGCGAACGGGAACAAGCCTTTTGGGATGTATCATCCAAAAGGCATTCGCAAAATAGAGAATCGCAAAAATTGCGATTCTCTATTTTGTGAATGCATTTAAGGAATCGCAAATTGCGATTCCTTAAATGAAATGTATGAAGCACCTAAGTTGTGCGATTATGGCTTAAGGAATAGCAAATTACCACCAACTACAGGTTGGTGGTAACTTCGATTTCTTTGAGAAATGCATTTTTTGCATTTTTCAAAGTAGCATGTGGCGCACATACTTGCCCTCAGGGCATGTATGTGCGCCACATGTGCACCCATGCTCATTTCAGGGTGCAACAGGGTGTCCTTTGGACACCCTTGCAACCTTGAAATTGCATTCTCAATTTGCGATTCTCTAATTGCTAATCGCAAATTGAGAATGTCCTCCCATTCATTCCTATGGGCCTCTAGGCCCATAGGAATGAATGGGGAGGATTTCCTTAACTGCGATTCGCAATTTGCGAATCGCAATTAAGGAATATGTAGGATTCGCAAATTTTCTTGCGAATCCTACATACATCTCGTTTGCGATTCTCAAATAGCGATTCTCAAAAATTCGCTATTTGAGAATCGCAAACACAAACTTTGATACATATGGCCCTAAGTTATTGATTGAGGAGGTAGAAGCCCCACTCAAGCAACAATCCCAGTCCTTGTCAGGGTGAACCACAAAAGTCACTAATGTAACCTATGCTTAACCATCTGGTAGCTTTGCACACAAGCAGTCAGGCTTAACTTAGAGGCACTTAGTGCCACATGCATCAATATAAGGAATTGCAATTCCTAAATAGCGAGTTTTAAGGAATCGCTATTTAGGAAACGCAATTCCTTATGCATGTAGGAATCGCAAAATAAATTGCGATTCCTAAACATTACCTATTAGCGATTTGCATATTGCGAATCGCTATTAGGTAATGTCACTCCATTCATTCCTATGGGCCTGTAGGGCCATAGGAATTAATAGGAATGCATTCGCAAATTGCAAATACCAAATTGGTAATCACAAATTGCGAATGCAATTCCAAGAGTGCCAGGGGGCCTAATGCCCCCCTGATGCACCCCCCCAAAAAGGTAAGTGTGCACATGTAGCGCACACATGTGCCCTAAGGGCATGTGTGTGCGCCACATGTCACTTTGAAAATGCACTTTTGTGCATTTTTCAAAGAATTTGCAAATTACCATCAACTTGAAGTTGATGGTAATTAGCATTTCCTAAATGCACAGTTTGCATTTAGGAAAGGCTTGATGCATTGCCTTTAGGGAATCGCAATTTGCGATTTTCCTAAATGCATTCGCAATTTCGGTAATCGCAAAAAATTGCGATGACCTAATTTGCGAATAGAAATGGGTTCATGCATCAGAAAAGGGCTTTATCCGGTCGCAAACGGCGCGACTGGAAAAAATCTTGATGCATGTGGCCCTTAGTAAAGTATGTATGCAGCACACAAACAGTGAAAACATAACACAAGAAAAATTCCAAACCAATTTAGAAAAATAGAAAAAATAAATAAATACAAATATACTAGAATGACAAAAATGCAATCAGTAGAACTGGAGATATGGAATTTCAAAGTTTTAGACATAAATAGTGCCTAAAAGCACAATGCACCACTCACGGTTATCTGGTCGTGCTAGACCGGGGAAAAGTTGCAAGTTAAGGCCGATCACAATGGAGCGCGGGCCAGATACAGGGACCAGGTTAGGCCCACTGAAAAAGTTACCTTCTCAAACTCTGGTGCAAAGAGTTTTTTTCATGGTTGAAGAGGCCACAAGGAGCAGGAAGAGCATTGTGGATGGTTGTCGCTGTAGAGCGGAGAGCAGGCAGGGTGGCAGGGCTGTGATTGCATGAGGAGCCAGTTGTCCATCGCAGACTGTCGTTGCTGGAGATTCGCGTTGGCAGTCACAGTGGGCAGTCATTGCTGTAGCACGAAGTGCAGATCTCGCGTTGCCAATCAGGGCTGGTGGTCACTGTAGAGCGAAGAGTCGGGTTCACCAGAGCTTCATTTTGGTGATCACCATGAGCGGGCGACTCTTGCTCAGTCGTGAAGAGCCTGGTACTTCAGGATTTCAGCTCTCTTCACAGGAGAAGCTCAACCGATGCCAGCCAAGGGTCCAGGACCTTTATAGGTACCTCTTGGGAATCAGGAACTCACTCCAGGAGAAGCCAGCAGGGCTCAGGCATGTCCAGTTGCAGGTCCTAGCAGGTTCAGTGTAGCAGTTCAGCTAGGCAGTTGCAGGGGGGACTCTGGAGCTTGTTATTTCCCTGTAGCTCAGACTGGAGGTCAGCCAACTGACCTTTGGAGTCACTCAGGTTAGCCTGGGATGAAGGGAGCAGATCCAATAATCCATTTTTAGAGAGCAAGGGAGCCCTTAAGCAGCAGGGCAATCCTGTGGTAGCAGCAGTGCAGTCCTCTGGTGGCAAGGCAGTCCTTCTTCTGTAATGTCCACGGGTCCAGAAGTGTACTAAAGAGTTGTTCTGAGGGTCCAATATTTATACCTGGTGCCAGCCTTTGTATGTGGGAATACACCCAGTCCTACCCCATATCTGGCTCTAGAAAGTTCTTCCTTGCTCCTGTCAAGGCTCCACACTGTCTGGGGTGACAATAGGCTGGTGTCAGGGTCCTTTGTGTGTGCTGGAGGCAAGTCCTTTGAAGCGTAAGTGGGGAACAGCACAGCTTTGCCCCCACCATCCTGGCAGGATGGCCCATTTTGTCCATACCTGGGCTCCTTTGGTGTCACTGTCTGGCAGGAATACACAAACCCCAAAAGCAGAGCCATTCACAGTCATGTAACCCAGGATACTGGCCAAAAGCCACAAATGGTTAGGGCAAGAAAATGCCCACTATCTTAAAGGTGCATTTTCAGAATTGTGACTTAAAATCTGACTTTAACATTAAAGAGGATTTTAAATTACAATTCATTTGAGTCTAAACAGCATATCTCAATCTGCTCCCAATCCAAATGTATCACTTATTAAATGTAATAAGGTAACCGAGTGTTAGTCAATGGGAGAGATAGGCCTTTAAGCAGTGAAAAATGACTTTTGGAGTTTTTCACTGCTAGGAAATGTCAAATTTAAACACACATGTCCTACTTTTTAAGTTCAACGCGAAATGCCCTATAGGCAATTTAAGGCCTACCTTAGTGGTGACATATGTATTAAAAGGGAGATTTAGGTCTGGGAAAAGGTTTATTTTGCCAGGTTGAATCAGCAACTTAAAACTGCACACTGGCTGCAATGGCAGTTCTGACATGTTTTAAAGGGCTACTCAAGTTGGTGGAACAATAGGTGCTGCAGGCCCACTCGTAGCATTTAATTTACAGGCCCTGGGTACATGTTTTACCACTTTACTAGGGACTTATAAGTAAATTAAATGTGCCAATTGGGTGTAAGCCAATTAGACCATGTTTAGAGATGTGAGCACTTTAGCACTTGTAAGTATTTGTAAAGTGCACAGAGTCCTAAGGCCCAAAATAAACAAATTAGGAAAACAGGAGAGGTGAGGGCAAAATGTTTGGGGAGGACCCTGTAGAGAGGGCCAGGTCCAGCACCCCTCAATATTTAAAACATAATCTTAACATATTGAATAAGTTCTTCTTTAGAGTCTGAATGTATACAAATATCAAGATATATCCAGACATATTTTTCTTAACAATCAACCAGTACCTCAATAATACAAAAAGCTGGAAGTCAGCCGCAGTGTTTTACAAAACAGAAACCTTAACTGTATATTCAAACAGTCCAAATCTACCCTGAAGTTAAAAAAATATATTTTCTTTTATGTCTTAATAATTATGAAAGGTGGTGTATTAAATTAATGAAAACTATTTTAACTAAATTTTAATGAAAATTAAAGTTATAATATTTTTATTACACATCTATTAAAATATGTTTTATTTTTTGATAATTTTTTTACATTTTATAATGCATGTTCTTTGACATTTTTAAGTGTTTTAAATAGTTTCATTTGATTTATTTTAACATTATTTCCATGAAGGGCCTATTTTAAGTTCCTATCTTAATTTTATTCTATGGCAGGGTGCTGCAGTATCAGTGTTTGGCCATGTGTGGTACTGGACTTACTCCAGCTCAGAATGGGACTACATTTACAATTATTTTGGGTCTTTTTTTGGCAGTAGGAACTATAGAAGCTAAGTTTATGAGTGGGAGTGGTCCTACTCTTTTGAGGGTTGGTGCATGTCCCCTCCGTAACCCTCCTTTAACCCTTCATTACTCTTCCCTCAATTCCCCCCCTTAGTCATAAATATTCCCCATTTTTTAATCCCTCCCCTTGTCCATTCCACATTTATTACTAAAACTTACACCTACGTGTGTGCTGAGGCACTTGAGTCTCCACACCAGAAAGGAAAGGACAGGCGGAAATGTAGATCAATGCAAGTAGTTTGTGAGTAGCATTTTGTAGAACATTTACAGTAGCATTATAGCACCACAAAATGTACTACAAAGTGCAGTTTGTGAATTGCCCCCTTCATTAGATATTGTTTAGAATGTTGTGCAACAGGTCCAGATGCTAAATCAGAAACATCTACTGTCGTAACCTGAATGGAGAATCTCTCATTAGTATGGACCACCCAGTACTTCACAAACCCACACACAACGCTAGACACATCCTGGATGTTATTTTTGCTAATACCGAACTAGTTACCTTTCAAACTCTAACTCCAGTCACATGGTCAGACCACCATTTGCTTTTTTTCCAACATAAAACAACAGTAAGCAACGCACCTAAAACCACCTTACGTGCATCCACCTATCATCCGTGGAACAAACTCAATTTGGAACACTTAGAAACACAACTAACATCCAGTACAGATCTGGAAACAATAAATTCTGTTCAAAAACTATATTAGTGGCTACAGGAAGCCTTTGATATCCCGATACCACTCAAAACCACACAATAGAACAAAAGAAAACAAGCACCTTGGAGAAATACAGAGATAAAAGACATAAAACAACAAATTAGAAAGCTGCAATGTGCCTGGCTCAAAACAAACGCCAATCAAGACAAACTTGCCTACAGAAAATTAACAGATTATACAAGTCAGCTATCAAAAAAGCAAAGAAAAAGTACTATTCAGACAGAATTCAAAATGCTCAATGTGCAAATAAAGAATTCTATAAAATACTCAATGAATTTCGTAAACCACATTGTCTAGAAGGAGCTCATCCCATTACTCAAGATTTCACAGACAAACTGGCAAATCATTACACGGACAAAGCAAACACGTTGGACTCATAATTAAAACAAAGACAAAGCACCAGCGCTGACCTTTTTCCAAAACAACATTCCAAGAATACTCTAACCCAGCCTCTCTGTTCCTTCCAACACATGTCACACGATGAATTTGTGGACCTGGTCAAAGCAAGCAGGCCTGCCGGCAGCCCTTCTGACCCGTGTCCACCACAAACTTTCAAGACAATTCTTCTAGCAATCTCTGTTGCCACTCCAGTAAGAAGAATCATCAACGATTCCTTAACTACTGGAATATTTCCAGCAGAACTCAAAAAGTCATACATACGTCCATTACTGAAGAAAACAAACTTGGACCCACTGAACCCTGACAACTACAGGCCCATTACAAATGGACCTTTCCTGGGCAAACTTATAGAAAGAGCTGCGTTCTCCCAGGTGTCACAATTCATTGAAGACAATGCCATATTTTCAGACTGTCAAACGGGATTCTGTCCGGGAAGAGGCACAGAATCTGCCCTCCTTGCCATCTGGGATGACCTGAAGAACACAGTTGACCGTAACGGGGTTGCTGCACTACTTCTCTTGGACCTCTCAGCTGCCTTTGACACGCTTGACCATAATACCCTGAAACAAAGGCTCTACGAAGCCGGCATAGAGGGGATTGCTCTAGAATGGATCGCATCCTACCTTCGTGACAGAACTAATGTCATCCATACCCCACCTTTCTCGTCCAAACCGTACTTCACAAAAGCAGGGGTCCCTCAAGGCTCAATCATCTCACCCATGCTTTTCAACATCTACATGAATTCATTACCAGTACTGATCAATCAATTTCTCCTCACATGCTATAACTATGCAGATGACACGCAAATACTCCCTCAACTGGAATGCCCCAAAGACATTGGAAACTCGACAATTTTCAGTTGTCTCAGAGGCATGGATAAATGGAGGACGTGGAGCCATCTCAAATTTAATTCTTCCAAAACAGAAATAGTCACGTGTAGTGATTGGAAACATTATGACCCGCTTGCCGCCTGGCCTGATGAACTGGGATCACCGCCTAAAGTAACGAAGGAAGTAAGAAACCTCGGAATGACCATGGAATCCAAGCTATTGATGAGTGCCCAAGTGGACAAACTAGCAAGATCAAGATTTATTACTATAATAACTCTGTGACTAATATTCCCCCATTTGGGATTTCCACAAAAGGTCCAAGCTACCATCTCCCTTGTTCTGTCCAAACTCGATTACGCAAATAGCCTCTACCATGGATCACCTTTAACGACCATAAAAAGACTACAACGGATTCAGAACTCGGCTGCCAGACTACTCCTACATATAAAACCGCGACACCACATCTCCCCTGCCTTGAAAGCCCTGCATTGGTTACCAGTTGCCAGAAGATCCACATTCAAGCTGCTTTGTATCACCCACAAAGCGATACATGGAACGGGACTGCTCTTCATCAGGAATTAAATCATCAAACACATTCAACAAAGGAACCTCCGCTCTAGAGTGGCACCTCGCCTCAAAATCCCAAGATACAAGAAAAAAACCATGGGTGGCACATCCTTCTCTGTTCAAGCAGCCAAACTATGGAACTCTTCACCCCCAAATAAGATCCACGGACAACCACCTTATCTTCAGAAAACTACTCAAGAATTGGCTCTTCCCCACATAGGCACCATATGCAAACAGAAATATACAGCATATCCCTTTGTACATAAGCATTTATTTGTACTATAGATATGTACCTATATATGTGTATTGCTTTGTGTAAACGTGTAGAATATTTATTTTTTAAGACAAATTAATAAAATGAATTTTTAAGTACAACCCACAAACCGGAATTTATTTAATGCATCTTTAATCTCGATATACTTACTTCCTTTATGCATCTATATACCCTCATTGTACTTTAATCTATATATTTATTATTTTTCTGGTAATTCAGCATATCCAATGCACTTACCTATTTCTCACCCTATACCTCTCTCAATATATCTTCTACCTCAACTCTGACTCATCTCAAACCTCTTTCTACTACTCTTTCCAATGCATTACCCTATTTCACACCCTATACCTCTATCAATATATCCTCTACCTCCACCTTCTCATTCATCTCAAACCCCATACCACTACTATGATCCCCAAAATAACCCTTTCTAGACTCTTCCTTACTTCAACCCTCCTTCCATCATCTCATACCTCTTTTACTATACCGATCCCCCAAAACAAGCCTTTCTAAACCCTTCCCTCTAACTCTTCCCCTCCACAAAAAAAAAGTCTAAATCCTTCCCTCATCTAACCCTCCAATATCCTTTTCAATCCAAATAATAGACTAACATGTCCACTCATATTTCACTATACTAATTCTTTATAGGTTCCAGAGTAGCGTGCTACTCACCGAAAAAGTGCTTCAACACCTCATCAGGGGTAGCAAGCCCTATATAAATGCAAACCTTTTCCCTCTTCTATCCCTCCGCTACCCTTCTCAATTCAAATAACTGACTAACATATCCACCACTCAAATTACTTTCATATTTCACTATACTAACTCACCACTAATCCTTTATGGGTTCCAGAGTAGCGTGCTACTTGCCAAAATAACGCTTCAAAACCCCATGAGGGGTGCCAAGCAACCAGGGAGCCCAAGCAGAAGAAGATTGGCCTTCGGGAGGGCCTACTAGCCAACGGACTAGCGACCGTGAAGGAGCCTCGAGTGGAGACACTTGGAGCTGGCTCACAGGACACTCGTGGAGTGGAGGCCAGTGATCTTCGGTGCAGTCGGTGCTGGAGGCTGGGGCTACTCGGAGCCCAAAGCACAACTTCGTGGGAGACCCAGAAGAGGATGCACTTACAAAAGTATGCGGTGTCCAGGGGTCACGGTTCCACGTTACCCACGATAGCCACGGGCCTCAGCTTTGCTGGGGACTCAGGGCAGCCTCGGGGAAGTCTGGAAATCCACCTCTGGTGATGCAAAGACTTCAGGCGTCCGGCGGGAGCTTCAGCGATGCAGACCGGACAATTGCTTCGTTGGTGCCTGCCAAGCAGGGGAGTCACTCCTTGACCCCAAGGAGATTCTTCAGTCCTCTAATCTTAAAGTAGAGCGTCGAAGGTCCAGGATTCTGTGTCAGAGTTTCGTCCAGGTAAATCTAAAGTCCTAAGGACTGGGGTCCCATACTTATACTAAGGTAGGGGGTTGGACATACTCTGTGGACCCACCTATGGGAGGGTCAGGGCAGAGGGGTGGTTACACCCCTTTCCCTTTGTCCAGTTTCGCAGCCAGAGCAGGGGCTGGAAGCCCCTGAGCCGGTTTGAACTGGGGTATGCACAGGGACACCAAATGTGCCCCCAGTGCAGGACTTCAAAGCACCAGAGAGTGCTCCCGCCCAGCCCCAATACACACTATCCTGTCTGGGGAGGTGGTTACACCTCCCTGGGACAGGAAACCTATTGTCCAGGCCTCCCTGCCGGAGTTTTGGTCAGCAGCAGGAGGCCAGACTTGTGTCTGTGGCAGCGGCATCCATTTTGTGATGCCAGGGCTTTGGAAAGTCAGTACCGGGTATACCGGTGTGTACATGTCTCTCCCTCTAGAAGGGTGGAATGCTACCCCCGCCGCCAGAACTGGCGGGGGGTAGTATTCCAAGATGTTTGACACCAAACACGACATGTTTCCGTGCAGCCATCCCAAAGTTAGCATTTAACGCGAGGTTATAATGCGCTTAAGAGTATATGGTCGGGCTGCACTACAAACAGCATCAGAGAAGGGTCTCCGAACGCTGCAGAGGGGCCCAGCTCATGCAGGGGCACCCTCTCACATAGGAACCACGCACTCTGCCTTCAGGATTGATAAGGCCTGCCATAGGAGTGACTTATAGGTTTATATGTGTGAATGTATGTAGTGATATAGGTAGCCTATATCACAGTAAGGGGTGCATGCACCACCTTACCCAGGCTGCAATAGCAGACCTGTGGTGTCCTTTTGGCTGGCCTTCCAGGGGTGGCACAATACATGCTTCGGCCCCTGGCAGGCCTCTGAGGTACCTATGCCCTGGGTACATAGTATACCATATACTAGGGACTTATAAGGGCACTCCAGATTCCAATCAGAGATGTGCCTAAGGCACATGGAAACCATTTTAGAGAGGAAGCAGCTAGGCTGGGGCCCTGAATAGCAGGATCCCAGTCCAACTAAGTCATAAACCAGCAAAACACCAGGCAAAAAGTGGGGGCAACCATATAGTCAGATTCCACCTTCCTACATAACCCCCCCCAAATGAAAGGAGATAAGGCTAACCTTGGCCAGTTGAGCCTTGATTGACTAAGTGGGCATATAAGGAAGCACCTGCACTAGCATGGTTGCCCCCTGTCTTATGGTCCACTAAGCAATCCCTCACCCTAAGGGTATGAGAGGGTCTCCACCATGGGGAATTACTACCTGTGGTGTGCTTTGGTAAAGTACAAGGCTGGTGAGGTGTCTGGTGAGGTGTCTGAGAAGGGAAGTGAGGCCCTAGGAAGGTTGGTCTCAGCTTCCTCAGATCACTGGTCACCATGTATGCCTGTCTTTCCATGACTGAGTTGCACTTTGCTCTTTGCTCTAAGGGTCAACCTTTGGCGGCCTACAGCTGGGGGTTGGGTCCCTTTGGATGGACCACTGGAGGGACATGGCAGGTTTGGAACCTTTTGGTCCCAGGTTTGCCCTTGCCTAACAGAGTCCTTCTGGGGGAGGTCCCTACCCAAAGGTATGGGGGATCCCTCAGTGTGTTGAGGAATTTTCACCTGGCTAGGGCTACTAGACTGGGTGCCCCTAATCTGCTGATGGGGGTGTTCCTCTGGACAGGGGGCCCTGGGGGGTCCACTGACCTCCCTGACCTCTGCAGCCCTGGGCTGACTGAGGCAGGGTAGAGAGGGGCAGGTTAACTGCTCCAGACTGGGCCACCTTGGAAGGGTCCTCTGCCATTAGGGGTGGGGCCAGGCCAGGCCTGATTACCTCTGGGGCAGTTCCTTCACTAGGGGTAGGGTCAGTTCCCTGAGGAGGCTGACCCTTACCTACTGTCTGGAGGGAAGAAGACTTTTCTTCAACCCTTGTGCTCTCTTTTGGGGGAGAGTGGGCCATTCTTCCAGGCTCCATCTCTCCAAAATTTCCCTGGGCTTGGGCTGTGGCCATCACAGCCCCACTAACCTTTACAGGGACGCCCAGCATTCTCAGATGGGTTTGGCGTTCAACTTCAGCCCAGGCTGAAATTTCCAGATCATTGCCCATCAGGCAATCTACAGGCAAGGTTGGGGACACTGCCACTCTTTTGGGCCTGTGACCCCTTCCCAGCTGAGATTGACTATGGCCATGGGGTGATCTGTTCTGACACCATCAATGTTGGTTACCTGGTATTTAAACTCAGGTAAAAGCTGGTGAGGGGGACTAGTTTCCCTGCCACCATGGTGACACTAGCTCCTGTGTCCCTAAATGCCACAGCTTTCTGACCATTAATTATTGGCTCCAGTCTGTACCTGCCCAATGCATTGGGACCCATGGTAAAGGTGGCAAATCCTATACCACCATCAGAGTCAGAGGAGTCTGTTGAGGGGGTCCTGTCTAAACTAGGGCCCACCTCTGTTCCTCTTGCAAAAGCACCTAACTTTTTGGGTGCACTACTTCCAACTGGAGGATTACTACTGGGAGTACCAGGAGGGGTGGTAGTAGTTGTTGGAGGAACATTTTCTTTATTGCCAATCCTGGGGCAACTGGGATCAGTTTTCCAGTGTCCAGGCTTTTTACAGACATGGCAATATGGTTTCTTTTCAGGAGAGGAAGGAGTTTGGGACCCACCCCCAGAAGAGGACTTTTGGGGCCCTGTAGTGGAGTTATCCTTAGATTTATCCCCACCTTTCTCTTGGGACTTGGTAGAATCTTTCTTCTGGTCACCACCCTGATTCTTAGTCTTTACTCTGGTTCTGACCCATTTGTCTGCCTTCTTTCCCAATTCTTGGGGAGAGGTCAGATCAGAGTCCACCAGGTACTGGTGTAAAAGCTGGTTTTGACAATTATTAAGGATCTGCTCCTCATAATCAAATTGTACAATCCTAAAAGTCATGCACCTTGTTGCCATGTATCCAACCTTCCAGAGCCTTAGTAGCACAATCTACAAAGTCAACCCAGTCTTGAGTCTGAGCCTTTTGGGTGTCTCTGAACTTCAACCTATACTGTTCAGTGGTTAGGCCAAACCCATCTATCAGAGCACTCTTCAAGACTTTGTAATTGTCAGCATCCTCTTCTCTTACAGTGAGGAGCTTGTCTCTACCTTTGGCTGCAAAGGAGAGCCACAAGATTGCTGCCCACTGCTCCTGAGGGACCCTCTGTACTTTACAGGCCCTCTCCAGTGCAGTTATCCATTTGTGGATGTCATCCCCACTCTGGTAGGGAGGGACAATCTTGCTCAGGTTTCTATGGTCATAAGACCTTTCCCTATCTCTGGGGAAATTGCTGCCACCATGGGACTCTAGTCCCATCTTTTTCTCTCTCTATAGAGATCTAGGGACTCCCTGTCTATAGCCAATTGCTGTTTTCTGAGCTCAAGCTGGGCTTGTTCATACTGAAGCAATCTCTTTCTCCTTTCATGAGAGGATTCCCTCCTATGAGAGGAGACAGAGGTCCCTATTGAGGTGTCAGAGTGGTTAGACTCCTGAGAAGGAGATCTAGACCTTCTGGGCACACTCATTATTCTTCCTGGGGGACAAAGGGGAGGTCATTCTGATCCTCCTCCTCCTCCTCCACAGGAGGAATTGGGTTTTCCAGGACAAGGTCATTTTCACCTTCCTGGCCAGTTTCAGAGGGGGGGGGCTGGGTTTCTTCACCCCTGACCCCTTCCTAATCTTCTGCCCCACCCTCTCTGCCTACCCCTTCAGACCCTAGGGGCCTGCTGAGATCATCAGCTAGTAACACCTCCCTGAGGTGTTGGGTGCTGGCACTTTTGCCTGCCTTCAACTTCCTAGTATTGCATAATGCTCTCAATTCCAAGAATGGGAATTTATCATACTTGGAGGGAAGAAGCCCACTGGCTTCTGGCAAGGACTCACTGGGTCCTGGCTTTGAAGACATTACTAGTGAGGTGTGGTGTATGCACTACCTACTCTAGTGTGGCCTACTAAACTCTCTTGAGTTGTAGAAAGGGTGTGCTATCCCTTAACACACAACTCTAAGTTCAGTAGAACTTACTGTATACTAAGCTTGATTTATATGTACCTTAGGTACCCTTAGTGGTTTTCAGTTGATCAATTCAATTGAGATTATCTGGTAAAACAATAGCAAGCTGGAATCCCACACGCTGCACACCAATGTGCGAAGTTGGCCTGGCATATGCTGTCCACTAATTATAGTGGGCACCTTGCACCAGTCCAAACAACCCCTTATTGGAGATAGGTTAAAGACAACCTTTATTGAAAGCTATCCTAGTGGTAGCTATGGAGAGCAGCCTTCAGGCTAAGTCTTGAAGGAATGTAAAGCAGCTTGTTTTACCAGTCTATAATCTCTTGAGTGACCAAATGAAAGAGGACCACACCAGGTATATATTCAAAATATATGTATTTATTGCTAAACACACCCCTCTAGTCTCTTTATGAGGCTAGAGTTCAAGTACATAAGTTATAAGTTAGTTATCTACAGTAATAGCACAAATACACGTTTGAGCCCTAGGGGCGTACTCAAACCATATACCAATAAAGTGGTATAAGAACCACGACTGAGCTAGACACAGGGCCTAGAGCCTGTAGAAGTGCTTGGACCACAAGGAACCACCCAAGGTAGTGACACAGGGGACCCACGGGGGACGCTGTGCAGTGTATGAACACAGCCGCGAATCGCCGTTAACTTCTATGGGGAAAGTCGCGGTTTGAATTTAAAAGAAAAGGGACACTTAGAGGAGGACTTGGAGCAAACCCTTTGAGAACTAGGCTGTTCTAGTGTCAATACCCACGGGAGCACTGGAGTACTCGAGTTACCTCACCCAGGGGAGCCGGGTGCATAGGTGTCTTTCGGGGTCGGGTTTCGTCGTCGCGTTCAATGGCGATCTGCTGCAAAGTGCTGCTGGCGGCCAAGTCGAAAGTGTTCGGGTGGATCCAAAGGTGGATCTAAGATCTGAAGAACCTGAAAGCAGAGGGGACAGAGTCTGGGTCACTAGCCAGTGACCAGGAAGGCGATGAGCAGATGCCCACCGATGTCGAGTGCTTCAGGTAGGTTGATGGTCATCTTGACTCTTCAGCCACGAGGTCCAGGAAGAGTCGATGATAACCAAGAGCTGTATTCGAGCTGTCCCACGACGTCTGTCGATTGCAGGGGTGTCGGCGACCGGATTGGACCCAACAAGCCTTGGCAACGGCAAGTCTCGTGGAAATGGAAGAAGGATGATGGTGCAAACCAGCAAGGTTTGTGGGACTCACCCAGTGAAGGTAAGTCAGGGCACGTCTGGAGCAACCAGGGAGCCCAAGCAGAAGAAGATTGGCCTTTGGGAGGGCCTACTAGCCAACGGACTAGCGACCGCAAAGGAGCCTCAAGTGGAAACACTTGGAGCTGGCTCACAGGACACTCGTGGAGTGGAGGCCAGTGATCTTCGGTGCAGTCGGTGCTGGAGGCTGGGGCTACTCGGAGCCCAAAGCACAACTTCGTGGGAGACCCAGAAGAGGATGCACTTACAAAAGTACACGGTGTCCAGGGGTCACGGTTCCACGTTACCCACGATAGTCACGGGCCTCAGCTTTGCTGGGGACTCAGGGTAGCCTTAGCGAAGTCTGGAAATCCACCTCTGGTGATGCAAAGACTTCGGCGTCCGGCGGGAGCTTCAGCGATGCAGACCGGACAATTGCTTCGTTGGTGCCTGCCAAGCAGGGGAGTCACTCCTTGACCCCAAGGGAGATTCTTCAGTCCTCTAATCTTAAAGTAGAGCGTCGAAGGTCCAGGATTCTGTGTCAGAGTTTCTGTCCAGGTAAATCTAAAGTCCTAAGGACTGGGGTCCCATACTTATACTAAGGTAGGGGGTTGGACATACTCTGTGGACCCACCTATGGGAGGGTCAGGGCAGAGGGGTGGTTACATCCCTTTCCCTTTGTCCAGTTTCACGCCAGAGCAGGGGCTGGAAGCCCCTGAGCCGGTTTGAACTGGGGTATGCACAGAGACACCAAATGTGCCCCCAGTGCAGGACTTCAAAGCACCAGAGAGTGCTCCCGCCCAGCCCCAATACACACTATCCTGTCTGGGGAGGTGGTTACACCTCCCTGGGACAGGAAACCTATTGTCCAGGCCTCCCCTTCCGGAGTTTCGGTCAGCAGCAGGAGGCCAGACTCGTGTCTGTGGCAGCGGCATCCATTTTGTGATGTCAAGGCTCTGGAAAGTCAGTACCGGGTATACCGGTGTGTACATGTCTCTCCCTCTAGAAGGGTGGAATGCTACCCCCGCCACCAGAATTGGCGGGGGGGTAGTATTCCAAGATGTTTGACATCAAAGACGACATGTTTCCGTGCAGCCATCCCAAAGTTAGCATTTAACGCGAGGTTATAATGCGCTTAAGAGTATATGGTCGGGCTGCACTACAAACAGCATCAGAGAAGGGTCTCCGAACCCTGCAGAGGGGCCCAGCTCATGCAGGGGCACCCTCTCACATAGGAACCACGCACTCTGCCTTCAGGATTGATAAGGCCTGCCATAGGAGTGACTTATAGGTTTATATGTGAGTATGTATGTAGTGATATAGGTAGCCTATATCACAGTAAGGGGTGCATGCACCACCTTACCCAGGCTGCAGTAGCAGACCTGTGGTGTCCTTTGGCTGGCCTTCCAGGGGTGGCACAATACATGCTTCGGCCCCTGGCAGGCCTCTGAGGTACCTATGCCCTGGGTACATAGTATACCATATACTAGGGACTTATAAGGGCACTCCAGATTCCAATCAGAGATGTGCCTAAGGCACATGGAAACCATTTTAGAGAGGAAGCAGCTAGGCTGGGGCCCTGAATAGCAGGATCCCAGTCCAACTAAGTCATAAACCAGCAAAACACCAGGCAAAAAGTGGGGGCAACCATATAGTCAGATTCCACCTTCCTACATCGTGCATAAAACACCGGCTCAAGGTTTGAGTAGGCGTTTGCTTAGAAGTAAAGTGTACAACATAAGAATTCCTGCCACTGCTACTAACTCTTGCCTTAACTGTCGGGTTCCCACACACGCTCAGACTCACACTTCTATGGCCTGCTTCAACAGGACCCCTCCTAGCTCTAACTCTTCAGGTTCATGTGCAACAGCAGACAAATGAAAAAGGAGCAGAAGGCTTTTAGTCCCCAAAGTTGGTATCCACATACTGAACAAATGTAGAATGTCAAAAGTATAGATGTGGAGCCCATGCAGTTCGGTAGCTCAAATAAAAATCGCTCAGTGCAGAGGAAAAGGAAAGTTGGGGAACAAACAATTTATATTTATATTGTTGTAATGCTGGTCATTATATCTGCAATTGTACCCTGTTGAGAAACTGCTCTTCTCATCTTTAGAGTACCCAGTCCAAGGATGAGTGTTTCTGCAAGTAATCAGTCTGTTATTGAAGCATCACATATATTCCTACACATTTTGATCACATCACCTGGAGGAATCATTGTCTTACCCACTTAGGTGATTTCTGCCACCTCAGGTTATTTGATGGATCATTCTTTTTAAAGGAAATATCAGATACCCACAGTTCAATAACAGTGACCTCAAGTTATATAAGGATCACTGTCACCAAAGAAATCAAGGTGATTTCTATGAGTATATTTTGTGGTCATGTGGAACAGATCCACTTTGATACCATAGACTCACCAAATTTTGCCTTAATACTTGGGACTTCAAATCTGATGAAGTATAGTCCAGAGATTGATTGGAAAATACCCTCAATCTTATTACACTCATCAACTGTTGGAATCAGTGTTTCCCTTCCTCATTGAGTACACAAAGGAAAGAATTAAAGTGTTTTTATTATGGAAGCCACAGCTAGAGGAGAAGGAAAAGATGTGGTCAGTAAAGGAGTATATTCTAGCAGCTTACAGAGGGTTAAACAATGTTTTAATAAGAAAGGAGTTGACACCCTTCTTCCTCATTGAGAGTATGAATGTGCTATTGATTTAGGGCCACATGTAAGTACCTTTTTTAAGGTCACATATGGCCCGATTCGCAGAAGTGGGCCGTTTGCGACCGGAAAAAAGGTTTTCCTAATGTACCAAACCCTATTTTGCGATTCAGTAACCTATTACGGAATCGCAAAATGGGTTAGCGATTTGTTATTAGGAAGGGCATGTTTATGGCCTTCCTTACTTATACCGAATCGCATCGGTATGTAGGAATGTTTTGTGACCGAAATGTGGTCACAAAACATTTGCATTTTAACACCTACTTCAAGCAGCAGGCCACCATCCCTGGGAGGCCAGCCATTCCCAATGGGGTCGCAAATTACGAGTGCCTCATGAATATTGATGAGGCATGCAATTTGCGACCCCATTGGGAATCGCAACCAGTGTCGCAGACACTGTTGTACATGGCAATTTGCGACTTGCAATTGAGTGCAATTTGCGAGACGCAAATTGTCATGGTCGTACATCTGGCCCTATCTCCAAAAAGACATAGAAAAAGCATTTATTAAGCATTCCACATCACCAGCAGGTCTTTTCTTATACCCTCACGCACCCGCCATGAAAAGTCTGGCGTTGCAGGATCCCCATGGCCACTCCGCCATGAGGATACATTCAGGGGGGGCACAACAAATGCCCCCTTGTCTGTGCCTCCACAAAGTTCCAGCATGGCATGGACATTCACATCCATGCCGTACTGGAACATTTTTGTTGTTCCCGTGGCGGTGCATGTTTTCCAGGCACCGCCATGGGAATAGCAAAGAACCACCGACCGTATTACAATTTGCACATTTGTAACTCGTAATATGGTCGGCGGTTCTTCCGTGGCTTTGGCGCAGCAAGGGCAGCAAAGTGCCGTCGCCACTGCACAAAAGTCATAATCAAGCCCAATGATTAAAACCTAAAATTTGCAGGTAGAACAAGTAAGATGCCAATTGCATTTCTAGACATATTTATTCCGGTGGGATAGAAGCTGGAAACTACTATTTTTAGAAAACCCACGGCAGGGAATACTATTCTCCATGCTGGAAGTTTCCACCCTGCCCTCCTAATAAAGAGTATCCCTTTTGTGGAATTTTATCGAGCCAAATGGGTCTGTAGTATCGAAGAGGACTACAACTTGATTGAAACAGAGATGATGGGGCATTTCATACAGAGAGGAAATACACAAAGGATACGGAAAGCAGCCTCATGTAGAGCCTGATCGCAGAACAGGGAAATGGCTCTCTTCAAACCTCCTAAATCTGTGGCAAACAAAAAAGCAAAAAAAGGTATTTGCACAGATTTATTACTGCCTACAATTCTGAACACGCCAGAGTTCGTCAAGCATTACAAAAACATTGGCATTTGATCAGGGAGGATCCCGTTGTAGGCACTCTTGTTCCTAAATGCCCACAGATCACATATAGAAAACCAAAGTCCCAGAGGGATTAAATGGTTAAGAGTGATCTAAATGCAGATACTACTAGAAAGATGTGGCTCACCCCAAGGGATGGATCTAAGAAATGCACTAAGTGCAAAGCTTGTAAGTATGGGGAGAATTTGACGCTATTACACAAACCCTTCAAGAGGACCATTAAAATCCAATTGAGCTTTGTTTATACATTCTCAAATGCTTGTGTAGAAAACTGTATGTGGGTGGCACTACCCTACCCATACATAAGCATGTTTTACAACACATAAGAGCTATTATGAATAAACACCGGAGCTATCCTTATAGCCCAGCATTTTGAAAATGCAATCAGAGTGATCCCATGGATCTGAGATACAGCTGCATAACACAAGTCCCTAAAAACAAACAAGGGGAGATAGGGAGAAGGAGCTCCGTTAGCTGGAAAAGTTTTAAGTTCTGGAATTAGACAGTAACCAACCGCATGGCTTTAATATTGATAAGGAACTATACACTAGCCTTTATTAAAGCTTAGACTACCATTCTACATTTCTTCAGGGTGCTTTGAACAGAAAAACTGGATTTTAATTGTTAGAGATATATAAAGACTTTTTTCTGGAGTTTTCATATTGCTATTGTCACATGAATTTTTTGAAAATCATCTAGGTTCTCGTTTATCAACCACATTGCTGGGCATTTGCAATTGTAATATAATATCCAGTAGATTCTAACATACACATGAGTGATTGATCAATTCCATCTAGATGAGCTATTGGAGTTTATGTAATGAGTTTACAGTCACACACTTGGCTTATGTATGTTTTAATTGTTGAAATCTTAGAATTTCGAACTAGCCTGCAAATCAAGGCAGTGGACTCATATTTTTGTATGTATAATGTTGAAATCATGTGGCGAGATGGTAACGTATTCTGGATACTATTTAAGTGCAAGATTATGATGTAATATTCAATCAAATATGAAATGTTTGAGAACCTGGCATTTTCAACACATGGGTTAGCACTGAGCACTTTAGTGGTGAGTTGACCTCACAAGAGATAGTGTTTGAATGACATTCAGCCACAGTTAGGAAGCCAATAAGTGCATAATTGATTCAGATGCAAATACCGAGATTTCACATTTTTATATGCTGATCTTTGGATGTGATCCCAATAATGAATTCTTGCACTCGCCTCCTTGATAATGTTTTATGAAGCTTCACTGTTTCAATTATTCGTAGAATTGAATGCGTATGTGTCTTCTTTATAATGATCGTGACTTAACTTCCAACTCCGGGATTTAATATTATTGAGGTTTTTTTATAATTCTTTTTATTAAACTTGCAGATGCATTACACACATCATTAATCAACCGTAGCAGTCATAACATGTATAGATTCAAAAGCATTCTCATCCCTTCATCCCCTTCAGTTCTTATGACCCTCCCCCCATTGTCTAGCTAGGTGTTTCAAGTCATCCAAGTTTGGGCTGGCACTTTGCTGCATGCCTTGCTTTATTTTTATTGTGTAACACTTCAGATCCCCCTGTATTCCGCCCACCTGCTCCATATTTTACCCCATTTCCCTGGGCATCCCAGGCTACGATAAACTACTTTTTCGGCCGCTCCACACCAGTCAAGGTCTTTTTTCCAGTCTATGACCCTAGGTGGATGTGCTGCTCCCCATGTCCTAGCTATGTTCCTTTTAACGATTATAGCGGCCAGTTGTAGCCACTGCCTGGTGAATTTCGGCCACTTGGTCTCCCCAGTGATACATAGTATATGCCATGTGGCATCCAGTGGGACCGAAAGTCCGGTGACTTCCGCCATCACTCTTGTGACCTCTCCAATATTTTTTCATTCCCGCACAGCCCCAAAGCTTATGGTAAAATGAGCCCTCCTCCTCGCATCCCCTCATGCATTTGTTAGAATCGCATTTGCCCATTTTGTATAGTCTTGTTCTAGTTGTGTATGACTGTGTAGGATTCGAAGCCGTATAAGGCGGAATCCTGCTTTCATGGCTACTTCTCTAGGGCTTTGTATAGCTTCATCCCAGTCGTCGTCTTCTAGAGTCCCGACATCCCTCTCCCATGCTACTCTCAGGGCCCCCAGTGATTCCGGCGCATTATTCATAATTTTTTTGTATATGAGGGAGGTGGCTTTTGTGGTCATTGGGTCTTGAAGTATTCTGTCCTCTAATGGTGCATATTCAGGTATGTGTTCTCCCATCGATAGATGTACTTTAATGGCATGTTGTAATTGTATATATTGAAACTGTTCAGTGTCTGGCATTTAGTAGTCTGTTTGTAGGGTTCGGAAATATATCATTTTCTGACCTTTCCAGACATCGCCCAGGTACTTGATGCCAAGCAGCGCCCACGTGCTAAAACCCCGTAGCCCTCGTACCGCTTTCAGTAGGTCACTATTCCACAGGGGTGTTCGCTCCATGAGTTTACCATCCCAGGAATTTAGTCGCCTCCTCCAAAGTCGTATAGTGGTTTGTGTATGCTCCGGTAGCTTACTCGCCTGGCTCTTACTATATAGTGCCTCTAGATATCCTTTCTGGCCCATCAAATGGTGATCCATTTGGTATGCTGGCTCCTCCCTGCCCGCAAAGACCCAATCATTAAGGGTAACAAGTTGTGCCGCCCAATTGTATTTACGGATATCCGGGATTGCCAGCCCCCCTTCATAGACCCCTCTCTGTAGCTTGTGTAGTGCAATTCTGAAATTCCCTCCATTCCATAGCAGTTGTCTCACTTGTGAGGCTATTTTCCGGAAAAACTCTGCAGGGATTTTGTACAGGGTGTTTTGAAGTATATAAAGAAGGCGAGGCAGCGCCATCATCTTAAAAAGGGCTGCTCTACCCATGAGCGAGAGGGGCAAAGTTCTCCAGTGCGCAACTTCCTTCCACAGTCTATACAATTGGGGAAATAGGTTGTCCTCCAGAAAGTCCGCTTCTGTGCGTGATATCACAATGCCCAAGTATTTAAATGTATCCCTCACCTCTATGACACTCCCACCGGGGGGCATTGTCGGCGATTCCCCTGCCAGTGTGAAGGCAAGGGATTTATCCCAGTTAATCTGGTAGCAGGAGTAGCTCCCAAACAACTGAAATGTATGAAGAGTACAGTGGATAGTTGATCTGGGTTCGGTGGCGTATAATATTATATCATCGACATACAGTGAGATTTTTTTTTCCCATTATTGAGTTATTTTGAATGTCTTTGAAATCCATGCTTTTGCATCTTAACATGTTATAAGATGGCGCTGACCAGCCTGGAGTGACCCTCACATCACATTCCCTCTTTTGTGTTTACTTCACATGATGTATTTAATGAAATGAAAAAATTGCGCTCGCTGTCATGAGCAAGGTTGCAGGCAGCAACTGAAACGTGTAGATGTGTAATTTCTTATTCCTAATAAATCCTTTGAGACCTCCATGGAGTGCCGTTCTCATTCTTAATCAGGAGTAGAGGCTTTGCTACCAAGGTCTCCATAGAGTCTATAATTGTTGGCTGCATCCAATCTAGTCAAAATTCACCTTCTTGAATAAAGCATTTCTGCTTTAGCTTTACTCAGAATATAAATTTCAAACATGGGGGCCTATTTGCAATTCTATTTATACCCAATCCGCATTAACCATGAGGTTTGTCCTGGGACAGGATCGCTGGTTCACATACTGAAGACTACATTACCCAGTGTTACGCAGGAAATGTTTTATGTAAAATGGCATATATGTTCGTCTAATGTTTCAAATTAAATCTATATGTTGATATTTTTAGTGCTAATCTGAAAAGTAACCCCATAAAAAACAAGTCAATGAAACCCAGCCTTATTTCCGATATTACC
This sequence comes from Calotriton arnoldi, assembly GCA_963921515.1. Lineage (NCBI taxonomy): Eukaryota > Metazoa > Chordata > Amphibia > Caudata > Salamandridae > Calotriton > Calotriton arnoldi. Next base: position 334,554 of record CAWUFW010014824.1, on the reverse strand, counting down.
CAACAAGGAGTCAAACAATTCCAAAATGAATTTAGTTGTGTGTTGATAACCACCACATTACGCGGTAAGGCATTTCTTTACACTATCAAAAATAAACTTTGAACCACATTTTAAAATAAAACATACCTAAAGGGAGTCTTTCCAAAATTCATCAATTTATCAAAAATAATAATATTTTTTTAAATAATAGTGATCATCCCAAGGTACCCTGTCCGGAAATCAATCTCCTTCAAACAAATCTTCCTGTATATTCCTCGACACTGCTAGGCTACATAATATAACATTTCTCTAGAGTGCCTGGAATAGACTATTCATCAAAATTTCTTGTTTCATCCCTGGAATGCTTGAAATAAACGTATAGTAAGAACATTCTCTCATATTTCCCATCATGACTCTACCACATTCAGATTAGACCACGTGTTAGTTTTGTACACTTAAATGCTGTATTGAAACCATGCTCATAAGTGCATAATATACCTGTTAGCACTTTCACATCATCAATCCCAACAATAAGGAAATATGATAAAGAAAGGAAAACTTACAATATGGTATATTCACATTTATAAAGGCAATTGAAAAACAATATTATATTAAATACAGATTCCATCCAGTTCTTGGTTCTTCAAGATATGAAATCAGAGATGTCAAAATACCACAAGGGCCTACTTTTGAGTTGTGAATAGGGTATAAATGCAATACTCTTTTTGTAAGAGACGTAATAATTAGAAGGTATCCCCCAAATGAGCAGTAATATAAATTATAATACATCAAATGCAGTTTTTCAATTATTAACTCATTATAAAAGTCCTGCTCTATAAGTTTATCATAAAGTATATAATTCTATTTCTATATTTAAACTGCACCTTAGAGTATTCAATTTATTAACTCGTTGCAGCCTCTTTTAATTTCTGTTCCTGATTTTCTCCTTCCGGTCACATTTAATATTTTTACTACCCAGAAACCTTATATCCTTGATGTTTACAGTATTGTGCTTGTCAGTGAAGTAAACAATAAGGAGATATTCCATATCTCTATAATTAAGTGCTCTAATATGTTCCACCCATTATTCCATAAGCTTGTGTTTAGTTGGTCCAACATATTGGAAACAGCATACACAAACTATTATATAAACACAAAATGTTGTACAACAGTTGATAAATGCTCTTATCTAGTAGGTTCTCTTTGTCTCATATTCTGTAAATGAATGAAAGTTATCTGTAACACATTTGCAATATACACCTCTATTACATGTATCATTTCCCACCTGTAATTCAGGTAACCAAGTATCCTTTGTTGCAACTTTAGCAAACTGTTACATGAGGAGCGTTTCTGACACTGAGGTGACTAAGCGCTGGGCAATTATTCTTTTATACCCTAGAAAAAATGTAAATTATTGTATTATTTATTTTGATAAGGAAACATGCTGTAGCATCTTATTTTTATTAGTTCCAGGTTAATAATAAATATTTAACATTATTTTACATTTATACTTTACATTCAAATAGTTTTATATTTTTGAAAAAAATGACTAAACTTCATAATTTTTTTCCTATCTTTTCCCATAGGGAGATCTTTACATTGGTGGTGAAGAATGAAGATCCCCACTAACAGGTGAAAAGTTACTAGTAGTAACTAATACATTCTGCTGTAGGAGGCTCCACCCCCTAATTTAAGGGTATGGAGGCATGTAAATCTAAGCCTAAGTGTAATTTCCCACTCGCAAATAAGTATACTCGTGCCTAGTTACCTTAGTGAATCAGTTCCATAGTTTTATAAACTAGTTTACGCCTCAACTGAACCTTAACGAAGATGTGCATTTTGTAACCGTGCCATTAACTTAGTTAAAAAATATATTTCGGCGTGAACAATAATGAGATTTAGTTTTTTTTTTAGATCTTGGGCTAAACTTGTGTGCAAAAAATCCCCTGCTTAAAAACATTTGTGACAAGTGAGGGCTGAGTTTTTGTTATATCTTTTAATACTAAAAACAGGGAATAGCTGCTGTAAATTGTTTTGTGCTTTTCATTATGTGATTTTCATGGTTTAGAGCTCAAGGCTGGCGGTACAACCAACAACTCACAGCCCAGGCGGTGCGGTGCTCATGTACCTCATTAAGTGGCCGCCAGGGTCGCTTGCCCCTTGCAACTCTTGGCACTACCCTTGCGACCCCTGTCCTAGAAGATTGCTAAAGTGGTGTCAGGAATGCTAAACTGGGCTTTCATTAGCTTTTTTCTTTTAACTCACACCCAACATTAACATGTCGTCTGCAATAAAAAACATTCACAAGGGGAAACTACACTGCTCTGCAATAATGTTATGATTTGTGGCCTGTGGTACATGGGCTGAGCTGCTTTTGCAGCGTGCATCTCCAGCAAGAACCTAGCACAGTGGTAAACTGAAAATAACAAATCTTTGCAACATAATTTATTGTTGCTGATTTAGAAGGCCTGACTAAAGACGCCTCCATGTCTCTTGCTCTCTCTGGACATGTCAGGGGAGAGGGGAAATACAGCAGATAATAGAGAGAAATAAGGGTTAAGAGAGGAACAAGGAGGCAGCAGAGGGACCAGAAGAGAGGAAGAAGACACAACAAATAGGTGAGATACAGAAAAAAAAGAAAGAAACTGAGAAAGTTGGAAAGATAAAGAGATATATATTTAGAGATAGAGACAGACAAGTGTGAGAGAAAGAGAGACAAGAGAAAGGTTTAAAACAGAGTGGCAGAAAAGAGACAGCTGACAGACAGTGGGAAAGCAGAGATGTAACAGATGAGAAAGATACAATATAGATAAAGAGATCAGTGTTGGAGAGATAGAGACAGACAGATGTGAGAGAAAGAGAGACAAGAGAAAGGTTTAAGACAGAGTGGCAGAAAAGAGACAGCTGACAGACAGTGGGAAAGCAGAGATGTGACAGGCATATAAATAAGAGATGTGCAATAGAGATATAGAAGGGAGACGTGTGAGATAAGGGCTAAAAAAGAGACAGGCCATAAAAACACTGCAAAGAGGGGACAGTGTGAAAAAGACTCATCTAAGAGATAGGTGAGAGATAGGTGACCAAGAGGGAGTTTAATGAGACGGAGAGTAGAAGAAAGGTCTAAGAAAGGTGATATAGAAAGATTGGTGTGAGAGAGCTCAGAGAGAAAGAGGTGAGAGAGTGCGAATAGAAAGAACTGAGCAGAGAGGGAATCGACGGTGAGAAATAATTCATAAAGAGACCACTGAGAGAGGGGGAAAAAAATCTAGAGAGGTAACAGGCATCTGATACAGAGAGGTGAGTAAACGGACTGGTGCAAGATAGATGATATAGAGAGAGTGGCGAAAAAGAGAAGGAGATGGGTGAGAGGTGTGAGAAAGGTGGGAGAAGTAATAAGGAGTCAGGTGAGAGAGACAGGCGAAAAAGACAAATCAGAGAATGAGTGAAAGTGGAGAGACAGGTGGGGAAGACTTTGTTAAGAGAGACAGTATGAGAAAGGTGAAGGGGAACAGAGAAACGTATGCAATACCTTAGAGAGAGGGAGACAGATGGGAGAGTGAGGGGGTGATAAAGAGATAGCAGTTTAGATACAAATAGCTGAGGGAGGTAGGGAGGATTGACAGGTGAGATGTAGATGACAGCCAGCTGCAAGAGAGGAGAGAGCAGAAACAGAAATGTAACAAGTTGGGAGAGCTGGGAGGAAGTTGTGGGTGCTTTGATAAAGAGGCAGGTGGATGAGAAAGAAACAGCTGGACGAGAGAAGCAGGTAAGAGGGAGATCATAAAGATAGTACCTAACCTCTTTATCAGCCTTGCACTTAATGCATGATTTGTAACTGCAGTGATGTTCCTTCTCATGGTGTCATCAGAGTAAAATGACATGTTACATCGCTTCCTAGGATGATATTAGGTGAAAGTTCACATGATGTTACTTCCTGTGATGTAAGTGGGGGTGGTCAAAGGGCAAATCTTGCCACATCCGCTACCCCAGAGATTTTGTTGAATTGGTGTCCGTGGCAGTGCTTACGTTTTGTGCTCTTTCAGCATTGTGTCATGTTCTGAACTGGGATAACAGAGTATTTTAACTATTCTCGCCTGGTGATTTTTCTGAAGGTCACTTCCAATGACTTTAAAGGAAGCTCCCCGAGATATTTCATTCATCTGTTTCCTCACTTATTTACACGCTTTAGTTTTCACAAACATTTCGAGACGCCTTTATTATGACATCAAGTCTGGAAAGAGCATGAATAACAGGTACAGCTAAATCTGAGTAATCCTACCAACAGCAGGTGTCCTCACTGGATTGGCTGCTGTCTTGTGTATTGTTTGCCGAAGTGGAGATTTGCCGTCTCTCTCTAAGTAGCGAACAGACAAAGGGGCAGATTGCTAGGCCTGATAACCATTGTTAATGGAATAAAGACTTTTATTTTAGGCTCAAGTGCAAGTACGTTGTCTGTCTCCCATGTCCTTGTAGCACTAGACCAGGTACAATTGGGCTGCTCAGATTTCCACCTATTTTTCAACCTGTTCTTAAAATGATGACATGCTGATATCGGTTTATGCTGTAGTAGCAGTTTACGCAGTAGGTGTTTACACTTTCATCCCACCCCGCATATCGCCCGCTGGCCTTGACTGCAAAGTTCACCTACATGAGATAAGAAGTGTATCTTTATATTACAAAGTGCACACGCGGAGAACATGAGACCCATTTTTCAAGATTGAACTTTAGTTTAGGCATTCTCAGGGAACTCTGTAATTCATAAGAGGCTCTTTCCTCCAAAGCCTTTCAGTTTGCTTGACTCATTTCAACCTGCTAACCAATCATATTGGGTGAGCTGTAACAGGCTTTAACATATTTGTACACCCTTTTGCAAAGAGATGTGGTACTTCATAGTTTCAACATGATTTATTACAAGGACCTTGACATCTCTGCACGGGGTAGAACCAGGTACAGTATTAACAGCACTTTAAATTACCAAGCATTGACAAAGCCAATGGGTCTTGATTCGGCAATGCTTGATTGTTGTTAATAATAAGTTTGCCAGTGCTTGCAGAATTTCAACACTAGTGTTGGTGAAGCCAATAGCAAGGTACAGCAATCTTAGGGCATCTTGCAGATGGATGACAACAACTATACAAAATAACACTGTTATATTGTCATCACGTTGTGCGCATCTTGGCAGTATAGAAAATATCTTTCTAAGATGGCTGCCTGACTCTATTAGGTTAGTCAGTTATTTTGCAGCACTACAAGCAATAGCAAATCCACTACTTCCAGCGGATAGCTGCAGACTGAGCCTTGATAGGGCAGGAGAGCACTGGTGGGGGGAGAGACAAAGAGCATTCAGTTCATTGTATGTAACGCCAGGCCCTGACTTTCTTTTGTTTCTAGTGACAGCTATTCAGCATGTAGGTGAAGGGAGAATATTCGGTCAGGGTCTGAAATGTGAGGTCCTTAGTAGAGATGGGCAAGTCAGCAAATTCCTATGGAACGCTGAGTCAGGGGTTTAATGTGACAAATTGACTTGCCAGTGGCACTTTATTGTAATGCAACATGTTTTAGTTAAATGTGCTTCATTTGTTCTCTCGTAGAAACATTATTAATTTAAATATGTTGATTTGAAAAATAAATGGGCATGGACGCAAATATACCAAACTGGTGTTTTAATTAATTAGCAATGAAAATCCCCCTCAAAATGAAATTATTCATTGATCTAGGCTATAAATATCTGTGTGATCGCACCGTTGAGCATGTTCGCTGAGAAACAGCCTTTTACATTTTATCCTCACTGCTGGTCCACAAAAAGGCGATTAAATTAATGCAGGTGTTAGTTTGTTCGGAGCATTATTCACGAATCCATTTCCCTAGCCAAAGGAGGTTGAAGACTGGTATGAAATAATCAAAAACGTGTTCATATTTTTTTCAAGGTAGGATTGAACTGACGAATTTTTAGACAATTCCTTTGATAAATGAAGGGTTGATCAGAGAGCATCTTGTTTGTTCCAAAATAAATTGTGATTCCTCATCATGATTATGATGGAGAGTGTCAGATAAATAATTAGAAAGCTTAAATAGCTTTATCAGTTTGGAGTGATCTAGAAATGGCCATAAAAGTGATCCATGTGATCTTTGCTGTGAGTGTGTGAGTCCTGCATTTTTTTTTTTGGGCATGATGATGTCTCTAAAGGAGAAGACTTTATTGGTAATGAATGAAAGGACTTGTGTAGTGTGTCTGTCAGTGGTACAGAGCTGTCGTGGATAAACCTGAACGGGTAATGCACAAAATAGAGAGCATGATGTACAAAGCAATTTTACAGTCTCAAAGGTCAAATCGGAGCCTTTGCGAGCGCAAAATGGCATTGTTGAATGTACAAAACCCAAATTTCGATTCAGTAGCACGTTACTGAATAGCAATTTTGGTTTGCAGTAAATACCAACTCAGTATTTGGAAGGCCGTGTTAAGAATGTCCCTGCCAAATACTGATTCCTTAAGTTATGTAAAAATGTTTTGAGATCGAAATTCGGCAGCACAACATTAATATTTTACCACCAAGTCAAAGGAGGAGGTAACCATTCACAAATGGGAACGTGTCCTCAAGAGACCCCTTCCCTTTTGTGAATGAGGACAAAAACATTTTTGGGAGCAGCCAGTGGCTCCTGGGACCAGTGCCTACATCTAAAGCTAAAAGATGGTTGTAAAATGTTTAATTGTTTTTAAACGTATGTCATTTTCTTTTTAGGAAAACGGGCTACCTTTAAAAGCAAGCATTTGCAATGCAATAGTTCTCGCATTCACACGAGTTTGAACTATTGGCATTGTAAATGACAATGCCTTTTTAATGTTTTGGGTTTTAAAACATAAATAAAAGGCATTGTCATTTACAATACAAATAGCTTAAACTCTCGCAAATGCGAGACCTATTGCATTGCACTAAAGGGCCTTCTCGATTGTAAATATCAGCGGAAGAAACCAGCCTGCGACGTCTTCAAAGTAGTGATAAATAGTGCAGTGAAGAAGATGTGTAAGTGTTGTAGATTACACAGACACAAAGAGTGAAGTGAGAGTTACATATGATCCGAGCTATATAGACTAACAAAGCTCTCCAACACCTTTCGCTCTGTGATTACACTGTCGCGGCTCAGGAGGAAGAGCGAGAGGGGGGTGCTATTTCCTGCCCTCTCTGTGATTTGAGTGTGCAGTGTTGCATTGCGTAATGTCATTGCTATCTTTGGCCTAATAAAAAACACTCCAGCTGTAGTAGGGCCCTGGCTTCACCTCCTGGTGCAGGGCGGGCTGTGCTTTATGGCAGGCATGGAGTGAGGGAGGGATGGTCTCGGCTGCAGCTCCAGCCTCTTACAGTGCCCCTGCTATTACTAGTGAGCGAGAGGCGCTGAGGTGGTGGTATTGGTATTGGTGGTGGTCGTATTGGTATTGGTGGTATTGGTGGTGCTGGTATTGGTGGTGCTGGTATTGGTGGTATTGGTGGTGGTGGTACTGGTGGCAGCATTGGTATTGGTGGTGGTGGTATTGGTGGTGGTATTAGTGGTGGTGGTACTGGTATTGGTGGTGGTAGTATTGGTGGTGGTATTAGTGGTGGTGGCATTGGTGGTGGTATTGGTGGAATTGTTGGTATTGGTGGTATTGGTGGTGGTATAGGTGGTGGTTTTGGTGGTGGTGGTGGTATTGGTGGTGGTATTGGTGGTGGTGGTATTGGTGGCAGTTGTGGTATTGGTGGTGGTATTGGTGATGGTGGTGTGGGTGGTATTGGTGATGGTGGTGGTATTGTTGGTGGTGGTATTGGTGGTGGTGGTATTGGTGGTGGTATTGGTATTGATGGTAGTATTGGTGGTGGTGGTGGTGGTATTGGTGGTGTTGGTGGTGGTGGTATTGGTGTTGGTATTGGTGTTGGTGGTGGTGGTATTGGTGGTATTGGTGGTGGTATTGGTGGTGGTGGTATTGGTGGTGGTATTGTGGTGGTATTGCTCGTGGTATTGGTGGTGGTGGTATTGGTGGTGGTGGTCTTGGTGGTGGTATTGGTGGTGGTGGTATTGGTGGTGGTGGTATTGGCGGTGGTGGCATTGGTGGTGGTATTGGTGGTGGAATTGATATTGGTGGTGGTATTGGTGGTGGTATTGGTGGTGGTGGTATTGGTGGTGATGGTATTGGTTGTATTGGTTGTGGTGGTATTGGTGGTGGTGGTGTTGGTGGTGGTGGTATTGGTATTGGTGGTGGTGGTGGTAGTGGTGGTGTTATTGGTGGTGGTGTTATTGATGGTGGTATTGGTGGTGGTGGTGGTATTAGTGGTATTGGTGGTGGTATTGGTGGTGGAATTGGTATTGGTGGCAGTATTGGTGGTGGTATTGGTGGTGGTATTGGTGGTGGTATTGGTGGTATTGGTGGTGGTATTGGTTGAGGTGGTATTGGTGGTGGTGGTATTGGTGGTGGTGGTGTTGATGGTGTTGGTATTGGTGTTGGTGGTGGTGGTTGTGGTATTGGTGGTGGTATTGGTGGTGTTATTGGTGGTGGTGTTATTGGTGGTGGTATTTATGGTGGTGGTATTGGTGGTGGTATTGGTGGTAGTGGTATTGGTGGTGGTGGAGGTGGTGGTATTGGTGGTGGCGGTATTGGTGGTGGTGGATGTGGTGGTGGTATTGGTATTAGTGGTATTGGTATTGGTGGTGGTATTGGTGGTGGTGGCATTGGTGGTGGTAGTGGTATTGGTGGTGGTGGCATTGGTGGTGGTGGTATTGGTGTTGGTGGTGTTATTGGTGGTGGCATTGGCGGTGGTAGTGGTATTGGTGGTGGTGGCATTGGTATTAGTGGTATTGGTATTGGTGGTGGTATTGGTGGTGGTGGTAGTGGTATTGGTGGTGGTCACATTGGTGGTGGTGGTATTGGTGTTGGTGGTGGTATTGGTGGTGGTATTGGTGGTGGTGGTGTTGTTAATAAAACAGGCTTTTGAAATCAACCCGTCAGGTGGCTTTAGTACAGATGACATGCAACACAGATGTCCTGTTGTCAGCTTCAGTCCATTAGCACAGGATTATGTGCTACCTGGAATTCACATGACTTAATTCGCTAATCATTTCTAAATCCATTTTACTCGGTGGGGGGGGGGGGTTGAAACAGACACAAGATAATGCCGGGTTAAAGTGATTGAAAGCAGGCGCCCGTGTTACGGGAGCGGCCATGCTGCTTAAGAAAACACAAGCAGTTTCAGCTGAAGCAGCGCATGTTCGGCCTGCAGTAAGAGAAATTGAATAAAGTAAATAGTGCTTACAGACTAAATACAGGGGCATTTGGGGCACACGAGAAATATAAGTGAGCTGCCAAAGACAGAACACACAAAAATATTTTGCTGATGTAATGGAAATTTCTGCTAGAGGTGAAGGTATATGCAGCGCACTCTTTTTTAAAATCAAACGTAATTGACAAGAATGATAACTTTCTCCCAAAAAAGTAGGAACTGTCCGCCGAAAGTCGAGACAGGTGGTAACAATCCGAGCAAAGCACCCTGCGAGTAAAAGCATCATACTACGACAACCCAAAACACACTCCTATCGTATCTCATAGAGCGGAGTTTATTTATTTATGTATGTTCAAATAAAAACTATTACGCCCATTTATTTATTAAATAAAAACGATTACATCTCTGTTGATGTTTTTCTCTATATTCGCAATAGAAATGACACAGACGATCCTTCTGTAAAACAGATTTCAGCACCACAATGAAGCCGATCAACAACAAAAATGTTGTCAACTTCTGAGGACCCCCAAGGTGATATAAATCACTTCTGGCAGAAAATGAAAATGTCTGCGTTCTGAGTGTGTGGGTGGGGTGAAAGTGTGTGGTGTGGGTTGGGGGCGGGGGTGTCACAGGTGAATTTTAATTTTTACATACCAAGAGCATTAAAAATAAAATCCTGAAACGCAAACAGGGGCAGAAGTCTACATGTAACGGAAGCGGGGGCTCTTTTGCTCAGAGACGGGCTGTGCCGTGTGAAGGGGGCACCCACTGGCTCCCAGAACAGCTCTCATTTCGGAGGAGGTTTTGTTTCCACACCTCAGATTCCTGCCTAAAGCTCTGGGTCAAGCTTTTCTCATCTTCCATTTGGGAAGCTGTGCTGAAGACGATGCTCTGTCCTCTCCGCACACCCTTCCTACCCTTGAAATGACACTATGCCACCGTATTGCGGCTTCCCCGGCACTCTAAGGAGCGGTGAGAAGGAACACCTCGCTCTGAGCCTCCTGCCTTCACGTTCCTTTCCTTTCTGCGCAAAAGACATTTAAACAAATAAATATCTGCAATTCCATAGGTTTCGCATTTAAATGCGTGACCTATGGCATTGCAAACAAACGGCCGCCATTGTCCCTGCTTCGAAAGTGAAAGCTGGCATGGCGCGCTGAATGTAAGCGAAGCACGTCATCTTGCCTAATATAGGAGAAGCTCAATAAAAACCAGAAAATAGCAATTAAAACTTACATGCCACCAGCTTAAGCTGTAAACCAGTTATTTCTGTAAGTCCGAAAACAGTCCATGCAAGCAGTAAAATAAGTGTTTTTCCTTCCCTGTTTCTTGGGCGGTACTTCCAATTGCTAAGTTACAGAAGACAAACGTGAAGGAAGGAAGCAAGCGTCCTCCCTGGTGGGAGAGAACCAGGTACCCCTGAGAACTCCGGAAGAGGAGAGATTTAGTAAACTGCAAAAGGATTTACTAAACTACAAAATTCAATCCTGGCACTGATGCCCTTTATCAAGAAAAGCACAATACTCACTCGGATATGTAAATCACCAGCTGAATGCACCTCACCCATCGAAAAGATCTTAGAAGGCGACAAGCGTGAGTGGCATTATTTTAACCAAAGTAATTGAAGAGAAAAAAAATGCATGCGGCCACTTCCGAGATGGAACTAATAACAAAAAGTCACCTCCTCCTGGCCTGTAGTAGAAGAGGGTCGAGAGACTGTGGCTAAAGCAGCCACCATCTTGAAAGGGTGTAGATTCTACTTTGTTTTTCTGGATGTGAGGATAAGAGCAATTATTTTCTCTTGCTTTCTCCCGTATTTGAGTTACACAATAATGGGGTAAACCCAGAGGCATCACTAGGACCTGGGTGAAATGCGGTACAATAAAGGGGGGTGGTCCCAGTGGAAAAGCAAAAATTAAATAAGCATCAACATCACCTGATTGCAAAATAGACAATATTTAAGCATATTGAAAGTTTTTAATCGCATTGAACACATAATGCATCATGTTCAAACATAGCACTTTTTAACACATAAGTTTATGTATAGGTGCCCCAGAAGGGGAAGGGAGGAATAGGTGCATCAAAGTGCAAATGTGAGGGTGAGTGATGGAGGGAGGGCAGTAAACAGTGTATATATCAAAACGCATAAAATGGCCCAACCAGCCTTAACTAAGGCTAAATTATTTACAAAAAACAGAATGTCAAAATTTGACACAGTGAATCTATCACTGTTGTCCACATTCAGTATCAAGAGCATGGAGCTGCCGACGTTTCGACCCAGGATGTGGTGTAGGTAATTTCACTCCTTACAAGAGGGTCTTCATCAGGACCAAGGGGGCACCCTAAAGCCACCTGGTTATGCGGTGGAAAGAACAAGCTCGGGCCCGAAGGCTCCAGGTGCAGAGAGAGACGGAATCTTTATAATGTATGTGGTTATATGTGGCTTCTTCCAATTATTTGAGGGTCAGCGGCATGAATTGATCAAGGTGCTCCATCAGTCTGGTAAAAGCAACTTCACGTGTCTGGCCAGCCTGCCTCCAGACACGTGAAGTTGCTTTTACCAGACGGATGGAGCACCTTGATCAATTCATGCCGCCCACCCTCAAATAATTGGAATAAGCCACATATGACCACATACATTATAAAGATTCCGTCCCTCTCTGCACCTGGAGCCTTCGGGCCCGAGCTCGTTCTTTCCACGCATAACCAGGTGGCTTTAGGGTGCCCCCTTGGTCCTGATGAAGACCCTTTTGTAAGGAGTGAAATTACCTACACCTCATCCTGGGTCGAAACGTCGACAACTCCATGCTCTTGATACTGAATGTGGACAACAATGATTGATTCACCCTGTCCTATTTTGACATTCTGTTTTTTGTAAATAATTTAGCCTTAGTTAAGGCTGGTTAGAGCCATTTTATGCGTTTTGATGTACATACTGTTCACTGCCCTCCTCCATCACTCACCCTCACATTTGCACTTTGATGCACCTATTCCTCCCTTCCCCTTCTGGGGCACCTACACATAAACTCATGTGTTAAAAAGTGCTATGTTTGAACATGATGAATTTTATATTCAATGCGATTAAATACTTTCAATATGCTTAAATATTGTCTATTTTGCAATCTTGTGATGTTGATGCTTATTTAATTTTTGCTTTTCACTGGGACCACCCCCCTTTATTCTCCCGTATTTGAGCACTATTTTAGTGTGACATAAATAAACTAACTAAATAGCCAAAACTGAACAAAATAATAAAAAAATGCCGCCACCATGTTTAATTTTATGTTAATATGGCCTGCTAAGCACAGACTCTCCTAAAATAAAAACGCGTGTATAGAACAAAAGCAAGGCATGGCTGTCATGCTTAAAGATAAAGCCTTGGCATGCCTCGTTGTGATGAAATGTTGGCAAAGTAAACCAGGTCGACATCCAAAAGTAAAAAAAAGGCTAAAGCAAGCCCAACCTCCCTTTAAAGGAAGCCCAAAACCAACCAAACATCTTATCAAAATAAGTCCAACTGCCGAGGGACATCCAAAATTTGCAAAAAAAGGCTAAAAGTAATACAAGCAATGGAGCACAAGGCAGCCGTAACACCACTATGGCATTAAGAGGGGGTGGGAGAAAGAATGTTATATTTACATGTAGGCAGCTAGGGCTCTGAAGCTAAACCCAGACAAACAGTAACAGAGCAGGCAACCAAGAAAAAAAAGAGTCCCCTTAAGAACAGATAAAGAGCCATGGCAGAATGAGACAGTACTAAGTTCCTGCTCTGTGGGGGGAACAGAAGTGAGAAAGGAGGGACAAAGAGGCAGGACTGACCTCTAGCAAGCAGGGATTTTTGAAGGACACTGACATAGACAAATGAAAAGCAATGCCAAGAAAGGGGATGGACTTGATACCCACAGACAAATTACAGCAGGTCTCGAAGAGACAGCTGTGATGTCTAGCTCGACCTAAAAAGACTGCTTTGCTTAAAAGCAGTCACAGACATGGTTGTCTGCTGACCCCAGGAAGTCACAATGCCTGACTCTAGCCAATCATAGTTGGTTGCAAATTGAGACCTACTATATGCATATTAATGAGGTAGGTTGAATTGAGATCTACTACGATTCTGTATTGTGGGAATCAACCTATTAATACGTTGTCTGGTTCGCAAAAAAACTATGCATTTGGTAGAAATTGGATTTGAAAAATTACGATCACTTCTACCAAATATCTTTTTGTGCATTCCAAATAAAACATTGTAAATTAGGAATCATTATTGTTCACAATTCACAACTTCTTCTTTGGAATATTGGTAAATCAGTGAAATGGTTATTAACCCTCATTGGCAATTGATGTTTGATGAGAAGATGATTCGTTTTTTTCCCTCAATGCTTTGAGATTCATATGATGCATCAGTGAGTCATACCATAATCAATATATCTCAGTATTCTAACATAGGGGCTGATTATGAGTATGGCGGTCCATGGGGGCAGGGCGGCAGTAGTCTCCTGACCTCCTTATTACGATTAGGGCGGTCGAACAGCCATTGTCCCACCGCTGCCACCAGGGAACCATCATTCCCTGGTGGTGTTGCGGTGGTCAGGAGGCTGCAATATGCTTGGCAGGACCGCCGCAGTCCCGCCAAGCATATTACAAGTTTCCTCTCTGCCGGCGGTGTCATGGAGGTTCCTACTCCACGAACACCATGGTGGAAAGGAAACAAAGGGGGCCCTGCAGGACCCCCTGTGCCACCTCCACATGGGGATGCATGCAGTGGGGTAAAACATATGTCCCCCTGTGTGCATGCACCCAGTTCCTGCATGGCATGGACTTTTCAGTCCGTGCAGGAACTATTTTTGGCATTCCCATTGTGGTGTCCATTTTTTGAGGCACCGCCGTGGGAAGACCAAAAACCAGCCCACCAGACAGAAGGAAACTCCTAATCTGGCGGACAGTCTGACCACAGCTTTGGCGGTGTGGTGGCGGGGCGGACCCGGCACTGCACTGCCAAAGTGGTAATCAGGCCCATAGTGTTAATTTGTTTACTAGCCTTTCACTCAAACAAAGTTGGCTTGGTTTGGAGTATAGCGTTTTTAAATGGCAATATTGTCAAGAATGACCTTAAAGATGTCATTATAGGCTCTTTGTGTCACATTAACATTCTTCAAAGGATTGAGATGACTTACAGCAGAGGCAATGAGGTCTTTAAGAGCAATTGCAGTCACATTTTACATAGGGTATAACCTGGTTCCATTAGGGAGGCTCTTGAGTGCAGAATGATGCTGGGACACTGAATTTAAAAAGGGATGGGGAAGTAATTAGACCAGTCAATTTCTAAAAGTGACAGCCATTTGGTTATCATAGAATCAGTGATGATGCGGTTTAGAATTTTGTCTTTGTTGTCTGTGGGCAAGATGTTAGGGTGGATAGGCGAGAGAGAGAGAATGATACAATAAACATTGTTGAGGGTGGCTTATTGTTTATATTTGCTTTGCCCAGGTGAGAATTAAAGTCTAGCACATAGATGTTTTTGAAAGAGAGAATATACTCCATTTATGCACAGAAACTGAATGAAAGTTGTAGTTTTACCAGCTGAAAGACAAATTTGATTCAAATATGATAGGGGATGCTTGTTTGCTAGCTGATAGAGCTCTACTTTGGAGTCCCATGGAGACAAAGATTTGTCTCTTTTATCTGTGTTTCTCAAATGAAATGCATATGTCCTGCACATTTACTATGTACGATACCAAGATTGCGTGCTCCTCTGTTGAATTCTGTGAGGAGAGACCAATTCAAGGTGGCGGACTACGGAACTTTGAGTGTCAAAGATGAATCAATTGTGATATCAGATGCTCACAGTGATTGGTAAAAAGAAGACTCCTTCAATGCCTAAGCTAGGGTTAGGGGAATCGCAATATTTATTTTTCACAGTTGGCAAAAATGGCAAAATGTTATCTTTGTGTAGTTATTTTATTGTTGTTACAAACTGTGCATACTCTGCAAGTCATATGGCCATTTCTTGTGCAGGATGCCCCTGGGTGAGACATACTTGAGAAGAAAATGGCAAGGGAAAAGGTCTACCTTCCTATGGAATACTGTTAGGGTCTCAGAGAGCAGCCAAATAGATAATCCAGGTAAGTATATATATTGTAAAAGTAGTAAATCAACACACCCCTGTTTATACTTACCTTGACAATAGGTTGGTAGCTGATATTCAGGCCAAAATGTCAATGCAGGTCAAATAAAAAGTATTCTTTTTTTAAACTTACATGTGTGCATATTGTACACTGCCCCAAATGTATTGCTGGAGTTTACTAAACAATGAAAAGTGTTGGACCCATAATGAGAAAAAAGATCTATACTCATGCTTTGATCCTGTGAATAGTTGTTCAAAGGTTTTCCAGAACATTAACCTCATATTCTCCCTGCCTCTAGTAATTCTGCTGATATTCATCAGTCTATGTAGTGATAAATCCATGATGAAACTTACTTGGAAGTGTATAGAAGTTTGGCAGCAACCTTTATTGGTCACAAAGTGACATAATTTATGATTGTAGAAATCCATAGGAAGATCTGCTATGATAGGTTGGATTTAAAACCTTTGTAGACATGCCACTCTAGGGAAATTATGCATTCATCAATGGTATGCATTGAGAGGCGATGCAATTATGTTAGGCAATTTTATGGATGTTTTTTGTTGTTAAGCCTTTCTAGGAGTGTTTATCCATGAAGTTTTTCACTTCCCCTGATCTTTTCCATGTGTCTTTTTCTCTTTCTTTGCTAGAGTTTTAGAAACATCACCTGGAAGTATTGCTTAAATGTTTCCAAATGATAAGCTGCCATTCTGTGTGCTTAGGTCATTCATTATATGTATGTCCTTTGTCACTTTATACACATTTGTTAATCTTTTTTCCTAATTTAACAAAAATGTAAAAATAGTTTATGCCAACCATAACAGAGTACTAGAGGTAGAAGCAAAGAGGGATAATTGTCTATGTAACTTCTGTTGTTTTTGCCTTTGTGCCAAGAACTCTGGTGGTGCCAAGAGGTGCACCAAAAGCATGCAAGAGTTTACACATTTACTAAATGAGCACTCCTCACACTCTCAGAACACACATTTTGGGTAAGTGACAAAGCTTCAATGTCCTCTTGTTGCTTCTGATCCCACCTTTGCATCCTTCATAGGACAGGCTTCAAGCTTTCAGTAAATATCTGCACTTCCACCACACATCTTTGTAATTCAAGGAAGGTGTCAGGTGCATTTCATTCTCTTGGCATGGGTGCCCTTCACACCTGCATAGCCCACCTTCATTGGTGAAATGCTATCTGAATTGATAATGCGATAACTTCAAATATGACAATACACTGACAGCAAGAAGTGTAACTCATGACAGCAGTAAACCATCCATTGTAAGGAGGAGAGCTGTCTCTTGGTTACCATCTATATTCATACATTGCCAGCAATAAAGGGCCCTCCCTCAACCAGTCATACGTTTATACTGACAATATTAGAGATGCCTCTCACTATCATATGAGTACAGTGAATTCAAGACAGAGGCCACAGAAAGCCATACTCTGTCACTTCATGAAGTCCAAGTTAGTGAATAAAGACTGTGATATAGAGAACTGGCAGGTGCAACCGATTGGAGCAGAGTTACAGAGCCTTTCATCTTTAGGTTGTCAGTTTTTATCCTACCAATGCCACTATTTCTCAGAATGACTGCAGTGGCCATTTGTGCAATTAATTGGAAGTGTATGTCCATATACAAGGAGACTGCACTTCATTAAAACTACCATCAAAATAGGCCTTCTTTCTAGCAATCAGGGCAGAGAGGCAAGTGCCTCAGTGGGTTCAGACGGTGGAGTACCATTCCTCCTTTCAGAAAAGGGCTGAGCCACCAGCTGGGAGGGCAACATATGGAGGCATGCAGTGCTGTGGAGGACCACATGTTGCATACCAAGACCACTCCTGGCCAGATACAATAGATTTTCCTTGAATCCCAAGCTGTACAACTTAAAGTCTGGAGCTGGAAAAAAGCAGTTGGTGTTCCATAAATCTCTTCAGAACTTACCTAGAAGGAGTCCATCTTAAGAATGAGCATTACCTGTCAGAGGCATAAGTAGTCTTGTGACTTCCCCTTACCCTTTCCCCAATGGGAGCAAACACAAGAAATCTGGACTAGTATTTTTCTAGACTTTTATTATAATTCAAGTCAGTGCAGAATATATGCCAAATGTAGTAACAAATATCACAAGAATTATGGTGAATAGAAATGAACAGACAGTAAACAGTATAAGAACAGGCAACATGAATTATACACTGCCAACAAAGTCTTTGCTAATAAAAATGAACCCAGACATGCCATTGTCCACCATTAAGAGAAGGGCATTATCTCAGTTACGAGTGTTTTAGCATACACCTGTTGACACAAGTTGTGGAGTAGAAACCCACACACATTGCAGGACATTAGATGTCACTTTCAGCAACCCAGACCTAGTTGCATGGCAAAATATTACACTGGTCATGTGGTCAGACCACCACCCGATTACCTTCCAACACAAGAGACCACAATTCACCCCAGAAAATGTCAGCCTACCCACAATTTCACATCAACCTTAGAAAAAGCTTAATTTGGGGGACTTAGAAACCCAGCTTACTTTCAACACCCCCCGGCATAGTCTTGCGGTGCTTCATCAATAAACTCAGTTAAAAACTCTATGGATGGCTCCATGAGACTTTTGATATATTACATCAAAACAGAACAAAAGAAAAAATCACCTTATATGAATGCAGACTTAAAAAATATAAAACAACAAATGGCGAATCTTCAACGGACCTGCCTCAAAACAAATGCCCCTCAATACAAAATACGCAGACATAACAGAATGTACAAGTCAACAATCAAAATGCTAAAAAAGCTACTACTCAAGCAGATTCCACAAAGCAAAATGCCCCAACAAAGACATTTTTAAAATACTCGCAGAATTTTACAATCCAAAATGCACCAAAGGAACCCATCCCATTTTTCAGAATTTTGTCACAACCTGGCCACTCATTACACAACTAAATCAGACATGTTGGATTCATGCCTAACAGAAAAGAAGCAACAGCACTAACAATTTACAACAAATGCCTTCAGGGCTACCCTGTTGCCCCTCTGAACCTTGTCCCTCACAAAACTCAAAAACATTCTGCTAAAAACTTCAGTGGCCATCCAAGTCACAATGAAAAGCTCCTTCATGACAGTAGCTTTCCCAGAAGAACTTACATACTCCTGCTACTAAAGAAATAAAACCTAGACCCTCAGGACTCCAGCAACTATAGACCTATTGCAAATGAATCATCCCTAAGCTAACTTACATCAGCAATGCTTGCGTAACCTTTCTTGATGTAACTGTATCCTTGGTGAACAATAAATTTGAAACCAACTTACACAGGAAAGGCACAGATCGAAATAACCTGTTACATTATAATAGCTTTCACCAGAATTTTCTCAAAGCACATCTACTATATTCGCAACTGTTGAGAGTTAAAGGGATTGTTTCTAATCCTGATAAATTGGATGACAAAACTAGTGACATGATGGAACGCTTCAAAACCAGAGGGTACCCATCAGAAATACTCAACAAAGCTTTGACAAGAACTTCCACCTGAACCCGTAACCAATTGCTGTTTCCCAACAAACAGTCAGCCAAATTCAACAGAACTGTTTTAGTATCTAAATTTTCCACCCGAAGTATGGGATTCAAAAAGATCATCCATAAACATTGGCCAATGCTACAGTCTGAACCTGATTTTAAAGGTATCTTCAATGACCTTCCTCTTTTGCTTATGAACGTAGCAAAAACATCAACAACCTTTTAGGATACAACAAAAATGTCAGTGATGTGAGGGTTTCCAAAGGAACAGTTCCTTGTTTGAATTGTAACAACATCATAAAAGAAAATTGCATCAATCATCCACTTAATAGGCAACAAGATTAAGATATACACCACA
This sequence comes from Calotriton arnoldi, assembly GCA_963921515.1. Taxonomy (NCBI): domain Eukaryota; kingdom Metazoa; phylum Chordata; class Amphibia; order Caudata; family Salamandridae; genus Calotriton; species Calotriton arnoldi. Next base: position 315,345 of record CAWUFW010014824.1, on the reverse strand, counting down.
GCCAGTTGTGACACGAAGAACTTGGTATACTTGTTGAAATGTCCATGTGGCTTGGTTTACTTCTGCAAAACGGAACGCAAAATCAAAGTTCGATTGAATGAATACAAAAGTAACATCAGAACACATAATGCCAAATCAATAATTGTTACTCATTTTGAGTCATCCAAACATAACATTTGTCAACTACGGAACATGATACTTGAAACAGTTGACTTCAAAGATGGGAGAGACAATCGCAAGTACCTTTTGCAGCGGGAACTTCATTGGATTAAAAAACTTGATTCATTGATGCCACATGGATTAAATGATCGCATTGAATACAGTTTCTTTTTATAGTTGTATATTGCTTGCCCTTTGATTCTAGTCGATATTGAACCCTCTGTTCTTTTCAATCACTTTTGAATTTCCTGTTTTCATTTTTTCTTAATTCTCCTTTCTTTTCATATTTTCATCATTCCTTTATAGTGTATTATTCGTTGACATTTTATATTCACCTGTTCCCCTTTATTCTGTTTTTCTTTCCTTTTTCCTTTTTCCCTTTCACTTGATTAATTTATCAATATTCACCACTATTGCACACTTCAATATGGTGGTTCTTCTTTTTTAACGTTAAAGAATGTGTTTGTTTTCAATGTTTACACATGCTCTTCTCTTTCTAGTCACTTTTGAACATGGCAGTTCATCTTCTTTTTTATGTTAAAGAATGCAGCCATCTTTTATGTTCTAGCATGCCTTTTTTACTTCCTGTCAGCAACCGGCCTCATTTATTAGAGACCGTGCGGGACCCGAGTGTAGAACACATGTCTTCGGGTAAGTCGTAAACACTTTTAGCGTTTTTCATAACGGTCACGAGTCGGCATGCATTTTTCGTGCAAGTCATACTCTTTGGAAGCACTTTTAGCATTTTGTGTACAGAATGTTTAATTGGCACTACTTATTGTTTGGACTTGGGACTTCAGTATCCACACTATTAATGACATGAATGTTCGTTTTTTGTTTTTCCGGGCCACAGCATGATCTTATTATTTTTGATTCACTCTGCATTTTGTAACCACAAGCCTATTTTGATTTTCACGTGCTTTCACGCGGGTCGTAAATTTTCTGGACAAGGTTCTCTGTCGACTTCGCAAATCTGCATGTTACACCATTATGACTTGTTAACCAGCACCTTCTATCACCGAGATCTTGGTGAAAGAGATATGTTACTATTTCAGCCGTTTCCTTACTTTACGTTATCTTTTCCTCTAGATTCTTATCCCCTGATGAAGGACAACATCAGCCCAAAATGCATTGGGATGATATAAAATGTGATGTACTTCAATATCACTAGTGTCTGTACATTATCTATATGAAACACAGTGGGCCATATTCACAAAGGCAATCTGAGACAAAAGTCTAACTTTACGACTTTTGGCATTCACAGAGATCATTTACGAGTTGTATCTTTATGTCCGCAGTCGGGCCGGATTCTCCGCACCCGGGCCGTACTCTCCGCGGCCATACTCTCCGGCTGGGGCCGTACTCTCCGTCTTGAAACGTACTCTCCAGCTCGGGCCGGATGAAGTGTAATTTATGGGCCGGAGTACAATTTTTTACGAAAAGGAACATTAGGAACATGTGATAAATGGTAGAGCAGGTAATGAAAATCATTTTGGGCAGGGAAAAGGGTGTGGCCGGACACTACATCATATCCCAGAAAAGTTTGCACCTTTGCATCATGGTACATGCAGTCCACTTAAGTTAGGATTTTGTCTTAAGACCAAAACTTAAGACAAACTTAAGACAAAATCCTAACTTTACTACTCCTAAATGCCTTTTGTGAATACCGAAAGTCGTAAAGTTAGGATTTTGTCTCAGATTACTTTTGTGAATCGGGCCCTGAATCTTTATAATTATATCCCATCTGACTTCAACAAAGGGACAAAAAACCAGTCTATGAGCCATATTGAACTACATCTAACCAATGGAAGGAAGATGAAGTGAAAACTCTGAATCATATCTCTGTGATAGATAAAAAGGTAGTAACTAATTATCAAATGGATATCCCTACTACATTCAAAAAGAAGGAAACATTTTGGACTATTTTCAGAAGGAATTATTTAAATTAAATCTCAGGTATATAACCTAGCTCGACTTGATTCCTAAGAGAAATTATACTGAAATGATCCTCAAGAACAATGTGGTGGTGACTGATGTCTGGAAATTGTTACTTTTAAAATAGGTGTATTAAGAACAATTGTTTTAGGAGGAATCTATAGACTATACCCTTTAGTGATGGTAAATATTCATCCGCCGTACACTAGCACTATGTTCAGCCACTCTAACTAGAACTATGATAGTAGCTAGCAGAAGTGAACAGATTTGATCAAATAACCAATCTTCGCACCTAGTAGCAGACCTACGCAAATTATAATGAATTCCCATAGAAAACAACTTAAGTCAAATCACACAGACTCACTTGGGATTATAGTAGTTCCAATATCGATGGAGCGAACCTCCTCATAGAGCATATCAGTAATAAGCGCTGGGAGTCCCCTGTAGCGCCCTATCGGTAGGAAAGGGTAAATGCCTGTAATCTCAAGTCTAGAAATAATGAGTAAGATGTCAGACCTATCACCCCCAGTGTGTAGATTCCCACTATAAAACAAATAGAATACTAGCTATTACTCACTAGAATATTAGATTTTCCAAATGTGATGGAGCAATCCTTCTTAAAGAAAGTATACACGCTGGGAATCCCCGTAGCGTACAGAATGTGTATCTAAAAGGAAAAAACAACAGTAAGGTGTCAGGCCTATAGCCCAAACATGTTCAAATTCCACACTACACATATATTATGATACAAGCTTGAAGTGAGGGTGCATAAAAAAAAACGGTTTTCAAAGTATCCCCAAGTAGTGGAGTTAAACTACTGGAATAAGAAACCAATATATACTGTGACAGGTGCTCCAAGTATGAACTCATCAAAAGAATGGAGTTCAAAGTAACCGCAAGTAGTGGAATTAAACTACTGGAGTAAGGAACAAATATATACTGTGACGGGTGCTCCGATAAAGAACACCTCAAGAGAACGGTGTTCCAAGTGTCCCCAAGTGGTGTAGCATTAGCTACTGAAGTTAGAAACAGTCATATACTATGAAACATGCCCCTAATATGCGTACATCACAAGAGCGGTATTACAAATATCTCCAAGGAAAAATAATATCAATCCAATGAAGACTAACAGTATCATCCAGATACACAATACATCACTTTCCCTCAGACCACCAGATGAGAAGTAGTCAAAGATAGTTCCCAGCATTACCCTTAAGTGTGTAATGTCACCTGCTGAGTACAGTGCCTCAATTCTCTTGCTGTTTGTCTATCTGTGAATGAGAAGTTGTCACCACCACCCTCATATTTAAATAGGCTCTCCGCCAATCAAAATCAAATCCTGTTGCCGCCAATACTTCATCCTATCCAGTACACTCAAATTCAAGCCCAATATTAGCATAGAATAGTGACATTCCGGAGTAGTTTCCACTCTGGTGCGTCAAAGGATTCAGCCAATCAGAAATGAGGCCATATTATATTCTCGTCAGGACGAGTCACGGGGCACTTTTATAATCCTAGATAATTTTTTTGTAGCGGTCGTATCAGTTGATGAGCCGCATAATAAATCATGGAAGCTCACAATATTGCACCTTCATCATGACCCATTTAGGTCAAGGAATTTCCATCTGGAATCTCGGAATTCTCTCAGAAAGTGTAAACGAAAAAAAAACCGACAAGTACAATGAACCAAATGAAAAGACGGAGCAGTTTCCACTCTGGTCCGTCACTAGCGCAGGCCAATCAGAGAAGAGACCTTGTTCTACTTCCAGGTCACGTTATGTTAGCAAGCTACGTGATCAATAACGGGGCACCATTACAATCCTAGGTGATTCTTAAGTAGCGGTAGTTTCGGTTAATATGCTGCGTAATAAATCATGGAAACTCACAATATTGCGCCTTTGTCATGATTTGTTAAAGTCAAGGGATTTCCATCTTAGTCCGGGAATCCTCTCAGATAATGCAAACGAAAAGAAATCCGAACAGTAAAATGCAAAAATAGAGCAGTTTACACTCTGGGCCGTCACTTACACTGGCCAATCAGAACAAAGACCTTATTCTATTAACGGGTCACTTATGTTAGCAAGCTACGAGTTCAAGTCGTGACGGACACACTGTTATAGTATGCGCACAACGTAACACTCACTCCTCCCCCACCTCCAACACCTTTCCACCTCCGCGGTAGCCGAAGAACTCTCAGAAGCAGGTTGGTTATGTTGTCCAAGGCGTAGACTTTTTATTCTCGTCAAATCAGATAATCACCACAAACCATTACGAGAGTAAAAGCATTCCACTTGTATATATATTATTATTCACAGCATCACCCTTTAGCGACATCCATATGTCAAAGGAGAAAGGAAAATTATGCCAGACATTACACTTGATCTTCAGGTTGGCCGTACACTTTAACCTGAATTTGGCCGACTCGGCCGACATATCAATGCAGTAAGGAAATTAGGCTATACATTACACTTGACTTCAGCTTGGCCGTACACTCATTACATTTGAACTTTAGCTTGGCCGTACACTTTAACTTGAATTTGGCCGACTCGGCCGTCTCACTCAGGACTGCGCACATTGTGCCGGCAGGCCCCAACGCGCTACAGCAAACAGTTGCATTACTTGAAAACCTGGGCACTGCATAGCGCACTGGCCCACCGGGGTACAGTACCTGTACACAGGCAGTATCCCCAAGATTATACTCAGTCCATACGTTGCGGGTTAGGGCAGTAGAGTCCAGGACCACCAGCAGGTCAGTCCCCTCCATGCCTACCCTCTGCACACTTCCATCCTACCCCCTCCTGGGGTCCATCTTAGTGGCTGAACCTCCATCGCTGTGGATGCCCTTTTGCTGTTATCTGTCAGTGCTCCGCCACAGGGTGAGAAGCTCCCTGGCGCACTCGCCCTCCCCCCCTGGCGCTGACTGTGCTGCTCAATATACTAGTATATGCTGCTCAATATACTAGTATAGTTTGGATAAAGATTTCCTGCCCTTTAGCGGACCCGCTGCACCCAAACCTGACGGAACAATCTCTTTTTCCCATCTGTAGGTAGTTGTGCCGATTGGTGCCCAACGTGGCACCGGCTACGAAAACCCATACCACCGGCGGTATTACTTCCGACCACTATATTAACATTGCCGGTCAGTATTATGAACGTGGACATAGCCGCAAAGCTCAGGAAATGGTATGTCGTCCTGGAGCCCAAGACCCATGCTCCCTACCCCATTAGAAACCATGATAACACAAATCCGAACCAGAGACCAGTCAGCCACCGGTTCCCTTCATTTTTTTGGAGGAAACGACACCACTGAGGGCCTCCCCTAACGCATCATCCCAGCCAGAGTGCCTGGAGCCCAACGCAACAACCAAAGAACATCCACTGAGCATCTTGGGTGAGGCCAGATAGGCCCTCCCTGTTGCTCGCCTGGAACCCAAAAAGGTAAATACCGGCTGATGCCTGTTGGGGGCCATCCAATGTGACCCTTCTGCCGGGAGCCCTCGCCCACGCTTTGCTATTTTGTGAACCGCGTGCATTTGAAGATATTTCTGATGATTGACAGCTTCCCCCTGCTGCCTGAGGTTGCTCCCTATGTGTTTGTGCTTGTCCATATACGGATAAGACCCAGAGCAAGCTGTCCCCCCCCACGGGTATTATTGCTGGTGTACTTACGATATTATACTGCATGAGGTGTAATTATATAGTACCGGAGATGAAACCTGTGAATACGTTAACTTATTATCACCTATACTAAGCGGTCCAAGGCGTAGGGCCTTATACCAACGTAACAGTATTCAACTTTGATATATATAACATTATTCATAGAGTCAAACTTCATAGGGCCTTATACCAACGTAACAGTATTCAACTTGGATATATATAACATTATTCATAGTGTCAACCTTTATTGACATCCACCTGTGAACGGCAGTAGGACATCAGGCACGATGTTACAACTGAACTGCCGCTTGGCCTTATATTTGTCAACTGCGCACATTATGCCAGCAGGCCCCAATGCGCTACATCACCAGTTAATGACTTGCAATCTGGGGCGCTTAGCCTTACATTTGAATTTCCATTTGGCCAACTCGACCATTGTGCCAACATGCCTTAACGCGCCAATGCCAACAGTTGATTACTTGCAAACCAGGGCGCGTGGCCTTACATTTGAATTTAGCCAACTCAACCGACCCACTCAGCTGCGCATGTTGTGCGCACATGGTGCTAGCAGGCACCAAAGCGCTCCTGCGAACATTTGATTACTTGCAATCCAGGGCGCGTGGCCTATGAACCCCTAAACCAAGCAGCCTCCAAAGAGGCTGGACCTGTTGTCTAAACCAACTGCTACACAACCTCGTGTAAGTGGGTCAGCTTATGTCTTGCCAAATTCAAGCGGTAGCTGTAGAATTTATTGATTTATTTATTTTTTCCGTCCCGCTTATGCTTACCGCTACTATCGCTAGAAGGGTGGCACTGAAAGATGTCCGAACTGCCCTTGACGAAAGGGATATATTCTGTTCAACATGGTCATGGGCTGATTATCCCAACTTTGGGAGGAAGGCGGTCCTCTTGAGACAATTGCCTCGAGAAGGTTCACACACTGGATCTGAAGCCGTATAGACTTATTATAAGGACATGAGAATCCCATGAACGCGCCCCTTTGTTAACACCCAAGCCATGTGCTTAGCTTCAAGCATAGGTATGTAAGCTGTCACCGAACTGACCCAGACGGGTTTGGCCGGACCTACTTACTCTGGAGAAAATTAGCCACCATTGGCACTGGTAGGAGTATTGGGACTGAACATAATGAAAACGCCAGTGACAAATAGGTGATGTTATTACTGCCAGGGCACTCAGCCCTGCACGCTATATAACAACGGTAAGCAAAACTTCACTGGATCTACCTCCCCAGCATTGTCTGATTACGCGTTACTTAAAGGGGCAGACCATACACCCTAGTCCTGTCCCCGCCCATGTGAACATGAACTTAAGTTAAATTAGCCAGAATGCCTGTGGTGTTTCCGCCTTATAATGATGCAAGGAGAGGGACTGCATGGCTCTGCACAGGCCAGGCTATATTTACCAGTGAGCCAGTAGCCTCTAATATACAAACCAATCACCACAGGGGGCACAAAATCCTTCCCATGCCTTCCGGTACCACTATGGTGGTTATCCTGAAGTTCCTGCTAGTCGCCGTCTAGAGCGTATGTTGCCGTGATGTCGGCGCAGTGCGCCTCCCACGATCATGTAAGGGAAGAGAATAACAAGCCATTAATGCTTGGTGTACTTCCGCCTTTATTAAACAACATAAGATGCATTTATTTCCTGCGACTGAGGAGGCTAGCCCTTATGATTACACACATACAATATATACACCAAACCTTAAAATTGTTGCTCGGAGCAATCGCTGCGTCTTGAACCCTGTACACCCAGAAACTAACTCGGCAGGTCTGGCTGTCACGCCACCTATGTTAATTGTGTCCATGTAATCTGAAAAATTACTTGTTTGCAAAATATTACTGACAGAGTCTAAATGTATTATGCCTACCGAGCCGTTATGCATCCGTCTTAATGCCTTAGGTTTTTTACTGCATCATTCTATATAATGCCCTGCCTAATCTCAGGCTATGCCAGCATGTTAGCGAATACAACATAATAAAATGCGAACCATAATTACAAGAAGATGCATTGACATTGACCAAAAGTTTGAAAGATGCAGAGGAGCTGCCAAAAAGTTCCCCAGTAGACACTAGCAATCCAAACAGATGGAAAGGAGCCATATCAGGAGTATTATAGGTAGGGCACATAAGCCCCGTGCCATTGTGCGCCTGCTGCCCTATTGACGGCGGCCCCGCTATCTTACCGGCCCCTAACAACTTTATTACCACTGTTCTGCGTGCACTCTGTATATAATGTCAGCCACATTTGCAAGCCAAGCCACCGTCCCACTGTCTCTCGCACAACTCGGCCGCCCACACCATTTGGACAAATACCCTGAAAATAATGCATAGACCTTCAAAACCACTTAGCACCTTCGCACTTAACCTGATACATTTCACCGCAGTAGCTTCAAGAGATAACTGTGTGCAACCAGCACACCCCCATTACCCATTGAAATTCCAAGTAAAAGCATGCTGGCATAACCACTGGGCACGCAAGGATCTCTGCAGCAAGTGCCTTAACCCCAAAGATATTTTAAAAATGCAGACTTCGCAACCAGATTAGCAGAACAGATCTGCTGCTAACTTCCTCAGTTGCTGCCAATTTGTTTGTGGCAGGATTCGACAATGAATAAATGCATTAGTTGAGGCCAAGATTTGCGTCGGGATTGCTCCACTTTTTCAGCACAGCCAGACACAAAACCTAATTTGTTAAATCTTGAAATGCGCTTAAATGTACTCATGCTAGACCTGCTACACATGTGTGAGGTCTTAATATCTGATGACACTTCTTGTGAGGTCACTTCCTGCGATGTCATGCGCTGTGACTTCACGCGCCACGATGTCATTTGCATACTGCTGCTGCAGAGGAGCTAAGTAGCATATGTGCTACTGTGTGAAACAGCTATAGGGCTCCGTTAATGAGATGATTCGGGAGGGCACATAGGAAAGAGGAAGCTGACACTGGCCCAAGGCACTAGTTACACACTATCGACTGTTCCCCCTGTCCTACAGTACTGACAACAATACTACGTGCAAACAACGCTCCAATATGAAGTTGCCCACTTTGGAATCACTCGCAAAACAACCCCGCAATTAAGCAGCAGCTTTAATTACCGTGCTGCAGAGGAGCTGTTAGAAATGGGGGTCTCTAGTTGGCAATGGCTAGCGCCAATGTCCAAATAGGGACCCTTCTTCCTAATTCAGGGCAAGTGGGCTACCCCCTTTGATAACCCCTGCTCAACCCTGTGGTAACGTAGCACGAGCAGTTAGGCCTATCTCAGAGGCAGTGTGTGAAGCATTTATGACCATGCACAATAAGGCAGTAACGACACCACAAAAGGACACAACTCAAGTAGGTATAGAAAAATAGTATCTTTATCTAAGGTTTAACACAAGTCTCTCAAAAGCATTTTAACCAGTCACAATGCACGTAAATCAGTAGGGACTTAAAAAGGCAATAACGTATTCACCACAACGTGGCACTGACTGAGTTCAAGGCCTGGGTCTACGCGACCCGTTGCGCACCAGATACCTGCCGTTGGACGGGGACACAGCACGCAGCTTCTCGAAGAAGCGGAGATGGTGACAGGTGGACTCCCAGCGACCACAACTCTTGACTGCAGTGGTCCGCAACGTGCACTCACAATGATCCGGGCACTCGGGGACAGGCGGGCTCTCAGCGGCAGCAGCACGCGGCTGCGGCGGCCCGGGCTGGTGGTGGCGATGACTCTCGTCGTGCAGCTCCGTGGTGGGCTCACAGCGGCAGCAGCTCTCTCTTAGCTGCGGCGGCCCACAGGACGACTCACGATGATGCAAAGTTGGCAAAGGTGCGGGCACTCAGTGGCAGCAGCTCTCTCTAGCTGCGGCGGCCCACAGGACAAATCATGATGATGCAAAGTTGGCAAAGGTGCGAGCACTCAGCAGCAGCAGCTCTCTCTTAGCTGCGGCGGCCCACAGGACAAATCACGATGATGCAAAGTTGGCAAAGGTGCAGGCACTCAGTGGCAGCAGCTCTCTCTTAGCTGCGGCGGCCCACAGGACAAATCACGATGAGGCAAAGTTGGCAAAGGTGCGGGCACTCAGCGGCAGCAGCTCTCTCTTAGCTGCGGCGGCCCACAGGACAAATCACGATGAGGCAAAGTTGGCAAAGGTGCGGGCACTCAGCGGCAAAAGCTCTCTCTTAGCTGCGGCGGCCCACAGGACAAAGGTTGATCTCGACCAGGCTGGCACAACGGCGGGCACTCAGCGGCTACAGCTCTCTCTTAACTGCGGTGGCCCACAGGACAAAGGATGATCTCGACCAGGCTGGCACAACGGCGGGCACTCAGCGGCTACAGCTCTCTCTTAACTGCGGCGGCCCACACAGATTCAGCGAAGGTTCCGAAGGTTCAAATTAAGGCGGCTCTCAGCGGCGGCAGCTCTCTCTTAGCTGCGGCGGCCCACACAGAGCTAACAAGGGCTACCAGTCCGCGTTCCTCACAGTAGAACTAGAGGTTCCGGATTACTCGACGGAGGCCTCACCTGCAAGTAGAATCCCTCGCACAGGAATTCAGATGGCTGACGGGGTGAAGTCTAATGTCCCTGAGACTTCAGCAGGAGGCGCTCTCAATTCAGGCCCTCGGGTAGTTTCTTCAGCAAGCTTGGTGAAAGTTTCAAAGTCCTTTCCTCTGTTCACTCAGACAGAGTTTCGTCTTGACATCCAGAAGGAACACACTTGAAAAAGGTTTCAGCGCAGCGTTTTATACCTAAAAAGTCTTTGTTCTCTAAAGTCACAAATCACTGAATCCAGCCAGAACCAGTTCGGTGGGGTCGGGGAGCACTTGGTTTACGAGGCGACATCCTGCCCTTTGAGAATCAGGGGGTCTGCTATCAGATGCCCAGTGGGAGGTGGAGCCATCATTCACCTTGCCAGGCACGGCCCTGCTCAGATCAAAGAGTCACCCCTCCCCATACTCTAAATGCCGATCTCTCTCTCCAGCCAGGTCTGACCCAGCTGGTCCTGCTGCTCCAAAACCAGACGGCCAATACACACACTAGCAAAGCCTACAGGAAAGCTTAGGCAAGAAAATACTTTGTTTCTAGAAGAGGCATTTTCGAACACGGGCTATGCAAATGATCCTTACTAAAAGATGTATCTCAATTAGGCCTGGGCGGTAAATTCCGTTCCGCTCGCAGAATTTGCGGAATTTGGGTAATTTTGCGTTCCGCGGAGAACGCGGAATTGCCAAAAATTCCGCGATCCGCTGCTTCGCGGAGTTTTTTGCTTGTTCACGCTTTCAAAATGCGTGTTCGCGAGATATTTCTTCCCGAGCACGCAAACAGCATTCGCGAACAGGAAAAAAGCATCGCAAACGGGCGGAACAAGCAATTCCGCATGTTTGCGGAACTTTTGCGTGCTCGCGGAGATTTTTTACCGTTTCGCGGAGCTTTGCGTAGCACGACTACGCAAATTCCGCCCACACCTAATCTCAATGTCCTGAGTTTACACATATCAAATTCGAATTTCGTATCAGGTTCCTGGGGGCAGGTAGGATTATGGAATGTAATACTCAGCCTGCCCATTCTGGCCTATGAGAACGGATAGCCTCACAATAGTAAACAGTGAAATGGAGGGTAACTCGCTATTAGAACATGCTACACAGACATACTTTAAAAGCTGCTTCGGTGGGTAGCGCAAATCAGCGCTGCAGGCCCACCAGCAGTATTTGGTCTACCAGCCCTGGGCACACACAGTGCACTTATACTAGAGACTGACAGGTAAACCAAACGAGCCAATTATGGTTATCCCAATTCATACAGTTATCTTTACACAGGGAGCATTCGCGCTGTGGCACTGATTGGCAGTAGCACAGCGCCCAGAGCATCTAAATCCAGCCAACATAAAAGATAGGAAGCGAAAAGAGGAAGGGAGACCCGCGCCAATGATGCCAGGTCTAACAGGAGCTAATCAGCATATGTGCTACTGGGTGAAGCAGGTATAGGGCTCAGTTAATGAGATGACTCGGGAGGGCACATAGGAACTCGTAAAACGACATGCAAATAAGCAGCAGCTTTAATTACCGTGCTGCAGATGAGCTAATTAGCATATGTGCTACTGTGTGAAGCAGCTGTAGGGCTCAGTTAATGAGATGACAAGGGAGGGCACATAGGAAAGAGGAAGCCGACACTGGCCCAAGGCACTAGTTACGCACTATCGACTGTTCCTCCTGTCCTACGGAACTGACAACAATACCACGTGCCAAAAACGCTCCAATATGAAGTTGCCCGCTTTGGAATCACTCGCAAAACCCCCACGTGAGTAAATCCCCGAGAAGGCAACCCCCTGCCACACATAGCAATGGTCGGTGGCCTCCGGCCACACAGGACACCGGTGGCGCCATGCTGCACGGGACTCTGGCAGTCCACCCCTGCCCAAGACAGTGGCAGCCTTCCCGCGCCCAGGCAGGGAGGAGTCCGTCTGCCGCGTACAGACCAAGGACACCCCGACACTCCCAAACAAGGGTGCCGTGCCGCACCGTTGCCGCACTTTGCCGTATCGTTGCACGTGATATTCAGACTTGAAAGTGAAAGAGGGTACATTGCAAGACAACAATTGTTTGTACAGGGAGCGAGCACGCTGAAAATAATGGGCACATGAAGCATTAGGCACAATAAAGCACAAAAACTCCAGTGCGAAGACGAGGCTCCACCACCGGAGCCACGCCCAACCAAAGCGGCCACCTCAACTACTCCGCTTCCTGCCGTGAAAATCAAAGTGAAACTTAAACAGTAGCTATAAAAGAATCTACTAAATATTACATGAAAACGAACTAGGGGCCGAATTACTTAACTGAACTTGATACCCAGAAACGCTACGCCCGGCCTCCTTGAACCCACCACGCCGCGCCTCGTTAACGACGCTCCTGCGGCTTCCCTGGGGTCCAAGCAGACAAAGAGGACGAGACCCCTGGGACGACGCCTTAAATCACATAGTTAGGTTTCGGTTTCCTTTACGTATAGGAGCGTCAGCAGAGCTCCATCCTCTTCCGGCATCTGACCCCTGGAGCAGGCTCGGTTCCGTGGCGCAACTAAGGGTGCCCCTCCCCTAGGCGTGGGGGGCACCTACTCATAATCTTGATCATGGCCTATTTTACCCTAAGAATACCATCTTGAATAAAATACCTCACTCAACTGTTGTATTCCTCTTAGGATGTCCGTATATAGGTTTTCCTGTATCATGTCCTTATATAGGCACAATTCGCCCTTATATAGGCATTAAATTCCAGTCCTTATTTAGGCATTAAACCGTGCACTCCAAATACAGGCATGGTCTCCGACATCCGTCCACCCTAACGTCACAACGAGTTCTTGAAGAACAGACCCTTAGGCTTCGGGATTTTCCCTAGCACAGGACTATTGATTTCTTCAAGGACTCATCTATTATGCATGAACCGTTATACCTTAGGGGTTCATTCATGACGTCTTCCTCTGTCCGATTCACGTCAATGCTAACATTCTGAGGTACTTCTCAGGTATAAATATACCTTCCCTAGCCCCTGTAAATCAGAGGAGACCTCGACTTCAGAGGAGCCCGTTTCCCGGCCGGACGCACTGAGAAGTCGCTGTCATCCCTGCACGCAGAGAGTCCAGCTTCCAGTGATCTGACTTCCCTCGCGGGGTGTTGGAGTTCGAGTCTGGCAAGAGATTCCTACCTCTCTCATTCTTAAGGTATGGAGCTGACTAGAAACCTAGAGGGACTCTTGGCATACTAGGCATACTAGGCTTAACATACTCTTAGTATACCATAGTAAGGAATACTTCACCTACTTCATACCTCTCCTACACCTAGGACAGGTTAGGTACATTGGGGTAGAACTAGCTTAGAGACGCATCGTATGAGTACTCGCATTTTTAGTCTGTGTCATTTATGTAAATGCACATATGCTAAAAGATAATGCTATCGCAGTATTATTTATTTCTACTGCTTACGCTGTACATTATTTATCTTGCATACTGTCTTGTGATCGTAACAGCACATTTTACTTACACCAGAAACAAGACTGTTCAATAAATCTTTTATTGAAACGCCCGTCTATTCTTTCTGTGTAACTTTGAGGAAAACAAAGCATGCACGATTGAGCTGAGTGAAATAGTTATCTATTGTTTCCACAACTCTGGGACACGTTCTGATTCTAAAGGGAAACAAAGTGGTCATGTTTTACGGCTGCCAGAAACTACTCCCTTCTTGTCGTCAAGGAGTTTCTAGTGGCCTCTGAGCTAGCTGGCACAAGTAATTAAGTTTAATATACTCAATAGGGACATACTGACCTTAGTCCTATGTCAAACCTATAGGGGATATTATTCCAATGCGCAGAGCCTATTAGGGAAATAGGAGCTACACTACATGGCGCCCAACGTTTGGCAAGGCGGTAATTCAACGTTAGATACTGAGTAACTCAGCCGTGCTTTATCTCTCAGAGACCCCTACCCATATACTCCAAAAGACGTCTGGAGTGGGCAGGGTTAAGTATCCGCCACGGCTACATAGGGAAGCACCCTATATATTAGCTGCTTGGTGTGCTCAACGTTGAAGGATACAGTGTTCCAAAATATTGTGCACCTTATCTTTGTTTCCTTGAAACTTGTTCTACATTTTTCAAAAAACAAAATGCCTGACTCCGACAATGACACTGGTGCTACGGCAAATCCAGCCCAAGCAGCAGCTTTTAACATTACCGGTTTAAATGAAACCGAGGAGGGTGTTATAGACATCCCTCCAAACTTAAGAGGAGCCATCACTCTAAAACTTATAAAACATGGCCTACCACCAAGAGGCGGTAGAGCAGTTTTCGTGATAGAGGCACATGAATCCTTTCAGACAGAGGTATTCTATTCATGGGTAATATTTCCTGAATCCAATGCAGTAACACACATGTTTCACTTCTACAAAGAAGATGATCCACCAGAGGAATACATTCCTTTCGAGGATATTGAAATTCCATTAACATACCAGGAGCATCAGCTCTGGTTTAAAGGCGCCCTAAAACATCACAGAAACATTACAAGGCTCGGTCCACTAGGTAGACCAGGAGCAACATGGCCAATTCTAGCCGGCTACACACCTCATCCTGAACTGGATATAATGTCAGATGAGGAGTTGCTTACTCAAATAACAGAGTTAATAAAAATCTACAGACAATTGGTCCAATATGTCATGCGGACTTTCACAGTCCAGCAACCACTGACACTTCCTAATCAAACTCCTCAACCGGGGAATACACTAAAAATTACACCACAGACTCTATACGCAGTCATGGGTAAATGCCCACAAAACGTGAGCAAATTCCATTCTGGATAGCTCAAAAGATTACTCAAATCGAAGCAGTATTTCCAAATACTAGCCCGTATGAGAAACACAGAATACTGACAATCAGTTTACCGATGGGGATCACACCACAACTGGAAGACTGCACCACTTGGGGATCAGTCTTTGCTGCCATCTATACTAAAACACATGGCATTCCGTCAATTGCGGTAATACCAGATGTCCTGAAACAAATTCAAAATGAATAAGGGGCAGAGCCTGCTCTAAATTTAGGTATGAAATTACTGAAGAATTTCGACCAGGTCTCAACAATAATATTATCTAATATTAAAGGGGAGGCAGCAGCAGTGGCGATCCGCCAAAAATTAAGGGAATTTGATGTTACAGAACATCAGACAGAGCTACCCAGAATAATAGAACAATCTTATGCAGAATTAGGCAGAGATAGTTTGGGTGGAAGACCAATGAAGCCGAAACTATCTGAAAGTCCTGAGAAGGACTCTATTAAACAAACTCCTTCATCTTCTAAAAAGAAGTGGGAGACTAATAAACAAAATTCAAATAAGAAACGTTCTCAATCCCGAGGTAGGTCTCCTCAAAAGGAGCCCTCTGAAAGGAGGTATAACCTCAGGAATAGGGATAATTTGAGAAAGCCTGACAGGTATCAAGATACTGATACACGTTCCTGTCGTCCCTTTCAGATCTCATCACAGACTTCGGAAAGAAGAGGACGATCGGAACATAGAGAAGAACGCGTGAAATCGAAAGACGAAAAACACGCTCCTAAAACTAAAGCAAAACCTCAATTCTCCAAAAAGAAAGTAGCAGGTCTGAAGATCAGACATGCCGAGAATACTGAGAACACAACTCAAGAACGGAGAATGGGCTCAGACAATGCTGGACAGTGCAGCAGAAGTCACAATAGCTCGCCAGAACCTGAAGGAACTTCTGGAGATAGTGGACTTGAATGAGTACATTACAGTAGAGACTGTAGACACCAGGGATTAGTACTCCACAAAAGTTATATGAAATAACACTCCGGATGGAGGGAGACATACCTAGACAGGTGAAAGCACTTTTTTGGGAACGACTATCGAGAGGCTATGACATACTTCTAGCAGAAAAAGACTGGCCACCACAATTTGTCAGGGAGTGCCCACATGGCGAGGACATTATTATGCCTGACTTCTCCAACCATATTCCAATTCACCTAAAATATACATATGCCAGGAAATGGGCAGTGGCCCAGGCCCCAGCATTATATAAAAATCATGTAGGATGGGATGAGGACTCACCTCACCATAAAATACATCAAAAACATGAACCAACTGCACAAAGGCAGTATCCAATAAAGCAAGAAGCTAAAAAACAGGTCAGGGAGATCTTAGATCAACTTGAATACCAAGGGGTGATTGAAACATGCACCTCCTCAATGAACAATCCTTTGTTTCCTGTCTCCAAACCAGACAATACATATCGTCTAGTTTTGGATTACAGACACTTAAACACTTGTTCTAAAACATTTGCAGTGCAAAATGCACATAGCACAGCATTAATGAACAACATTGTGCGTAAAAAATATAAACAACATTAGACATCTCAAATGGTTTCTTTTGTCAAAACATAGCACCTGAAAGCAGGTACTTAACAGCATTCTCCATAATGGGGACCCAGCGTCACTTTTGTCGACTCCCACAAGGGTTCAAGAACAGCCCAGGTTTATTCTCAGCGAGGGTAACGGAGTTACTACAAATTTATGACAATGAGGCATTGTCCTATGTCGATGACATCTATCTGACAGACGATGACCTGGACAAACACTTGAACAGGGTGAGCACCATTATACTGGGCTTCGCCTCTGAAGGCTACAAGTTCAACTTTAAAAAGTCCCGAATTGCCCATCTCAATGTCCTATTTTTAGGATATGAGCTTTCAAGTGAAGGCAAGAGCTTGGCAGCTAACTTTTTAGAGAAATGTGCGCTGCTCCAACCTCCTGGGGGCAGGTAGGATTATGGAATGTAATACTCAGCCTGCCCATTCTGGCCTATGAGAACGGATAGCCTCACAATAGTAAACAGTGAAATGGAGGGTAACTCGCTATTAGAACATGCTACACAGACATACTTTAAAAGCTGCTTCGGTGGGTAGTGCAAATCAGCGCTGCAGGCCCACCAGCAGTATTTGGTCTACCAGCCCTGGGCACACACAGTGCACTTATACTAGGGACTGACAGGTAAACCAAACGAGCCAATTATGGTTATCCCAATTCATACAATTATCTTTACACCAGGAGCATTCGCGCTGTGGCACTGATTGGCAGTGGCACAGCGCCCAGAGCATCTAAATCCAGCCAACATAAAAGATAGGAAGCGAAAAGAGGAAGGGAGACCCACGCCAATGATGCCAGGTCTAACAGGAGCTAATCAGCATATGTGCTACTGGGTGAAGCAGGTATAGGGCTCAGTTAATGAGATGACTCGGGAGGGCACATAGGAACTCGTAAAATGACATGCATTTAAGCAGCAGCTTTAATTACCGTGCTGCAGACGAGCTAATTAGCATATGTGCTACTGTGTGAAGCAGCTGTAGGGCTCAGTTAATGAGATGACAAGGGAGGGCACATAGGAAAGAGGAAGCCGTCACTGGCCCAAGGCACTAGTTACGCACTATCGACTGTTCCTCCTGTCCTACGGAACTGACAACAATACCACGTGCCAAAAACGCTCCAATATGAAGTTGCCCGCTTTGGAATCACTCGCAAAACGACCCCCACGTGAGTAAATCCCCGAGAAGGCAACCCCCTGCCACACATAGCAATGGTCGGTGGCCTCTGGCCACACAGGACACCGGTGGCGCCATGCTGCACGGGACTCCGGCAGTCCACCCTGCCCAAGACAGTGTCAGCCTTCCCGCGCCCAGGCATGGAGGAGTCCGTCTGCCGCGCACAGACCAAGGACACCCCGACACTCCCAAACAAGGGTGCCGTGCCGCACCGTTGCCGCACTTTGCCGTATCGTTGCACGTGATATTCAGACTTGAAAGTGAAAGAGGGTACATTGCAAGAAAACAATTGTTTGTACAGGGAGCGAGCATGCTCAAAATAATGGGCACATGAAGCATCAAGCACAATAAAGCACAAAAACTCCCGTGCAAAGACGAGGCTCCACCACCGGAGCCACGCCCAACCAAAGCGGCCACCTCAACTACTCCGCTTCCTGCCGTGAAAATCAAAGTGAAACTTAAACAGTAGCTATAAAAGAATCTACTAAATATTAAATGAAAACGAACGAGGGGCCGAATTACTTAACTGAACTCAATACCCAGAAACGCTACGCCCGGCCTCCTTGAACCCACCGCGCCGCGCCTCGCCTCGTTAACGACGCTCCTGCGGCTTCCCTGGGGTCCAAGCAGACAAAGAGGACGAGACCCCTGGGATGTCGCCTTAAATCACATAGTTAGGTTTCGGTTTCCTTTACGTATAGGAGCGTCAGCAGAGCTCCATCCTCTTCCGGCATCTGACCCCTGGAGCAGGCTCGGTTCCGTGGCGCAACTAAGGGTGCCCCTCCCCTAGGCGTGGGGGGCACCTACTCATAATCTTGATCATGGCCTATTTCACCCTAAGAATACCATCTTGAATAAATTACCTCACTCAACAAGGGGGAAAGAAAAGCCCTGACATTTATGACGAAATGCCTTAGCAATAGGAACCCCGGTCAATCAAAGACCTTGGCCTATCAACAAAGAGTCCTCATTCCATCACCATCAGGATTAGTTCCGGCGCCATAAATTACTGTCAATGATTACCCTCTACCATGAATTAAATAATCTAGTTACCCATATGCAACATTGGTGAAGATTGTTTTATGTGACTACAGCAAACAAGCATATACCTATAGAAAGAAATGTAGCTCATTTTCCAAGTTGAAACCCATATGCATTGTTCCAAGCCTACTGATCCACTTGGCTTCATTCTGTTTTAGCCTTAATTCTTTGTCTCCACCCCTAGGATCTTTTTCTATCCTTTGAATTCCATAGAACCCAAATTCCATCTCCTCTGGGTGGTTGAACCAGCAGAGATTTGTCATCTTTATTTTTTACAGCTCTTTTATGCTCTTGCATTCTTGATTTGAGCGCTCTGATAGTGCTACCAATGTAGATTTAACCACAGTTACAGATTATGGCATACATTACAAAAGTACTGTTACAGTTTATAAACTGGTGAATTTTATGTCTCTTAGTTGTATTGTATTTGAAATGCTTACATTTAGTCAAGGCCAGAAAAGGGCATAGTTAATGCCAATCTTGGCACATTATGGTTAATTGCCTTAAATATGGTGTTGGTTGGGTTCTCCTCTTGTGTTGCTATTCTAATTTTCTTCTCTTCTTTGGAGTTCAGGACAGAAATGGGGCAAGCTTTAGATAGGCATTTCTTTAACGACCTGTTTGGTAGAAATGAGGCCAGGCTAAATCTTAGGAATACTCTTCGGTTTTGCTCCAAGCATGGGGCTAGCTGGTGGTAAAAAAAAAAAGGATAAGGGCTGCTCCGTTTTTCCCTTTTTTTTCTTTTTCTCTTTCTCCTTGAGGTAGCAGGCTTTAGGCGGCCTTTTTCAGGCTCTTTCTTAATCTGGCCTGATTTGTTAAATTTTGTGTATGCTTTTTTACTTTTGTGGCGGGGGATGGGTGGCGGGGTGTTATTATAGGCAACCATCATTCAGGGCTTTCCTGATTGCTCACATTTGGGGAGGGGAGGGTGGGAGGGGGGCTCCGGGGATAGGGGAGGGGGTAGGGATAGGTCGAGGGGATGGTGGTAGGGGTGGGGGGGCTGAGCTTACAAGAGCTTTATTTGTCTTTCTTATGTACCAATTGTACCAATTGTCTAACACATATGTACGAGTTTCCATCAGAAGAATCCTCAGAATGCATAATGATCCGAAATGGGCCACTCAATTTACATTGATGGGCGTTTTTTTTTCCGGTTGGTTCCCTTTTTTTTCTTCCTTTGGGATTTTTTATCTTGAAATATCTTAACAAATGATATGCTGAATACAACACATCTAAAAATTGTCTCTTTGAACATTTGTGGGCTGAATGACTTCCTCTCCTGTCCTGATCGCCAACCCCACCAAAGTGCGACGATCCGCCAGTTATTTCACTCCTCAAGATGGCGATCGCCAGTGTCTCTCCAGTGAGGCCAGGGTTTGCAAGTTTCTGGATTAGCTTCATACACAGAGAATGGACTCTGGTTTCAGGGAGCCCAGCGCTGCTTCCCTGGTCTTCTTATCCAGACTGGTTACAGCTATGGAGTACGGGCGTTGGTTTCAGGGATCCCTGTGCTGTTTTCCCAGGTCAGCTCTTTGTGTGAATTCTTCAGACCTTGGAACTGTCCCTTCCTCCTCTCCACCCACCTCTCCACTCTCCTGGGGGTAAGCTGAAAGACGAGGCGGACAGCACTCCCCAGGAATACCGGGACCGGTGCTTTTTGATGGAGGTATGACGATGCCCCCTGGGCTGATTCCAAAACTGTTTTGTACCTACTGCGGAGCCCGAGCAACCTTGGCTGATGCCCGGTGGAGCTGTTCTTTGCAGCTATAGAGGAGTCTGCCTCTGGTTCACCCCCTTGGCCATCACCTACCCAGCCGGACATCTGACATTGTTTTCCTCGTCGTCCCCCGCTGTTTTTCATCCCCCCTCCCTCCTCCTCCCTCCGTTATTCATTGATCTAATTGCTGTAACTATGTAACCTGTAACTCGCTGATCCTGTAACTATGTAACCTGTAACGCACTGATCCTTATGTAAAGCGCTCTGATACCTCCGGGTCTAGCCAGCGCTATATAAAACTTTATAAAAAAAAAAAAGAAATGGAACCGAAAAAGACAGAAGGCTGCTCAGGGTTTGCGATTGATGGGGGCTGACATTGTCTGCCTCCAGGAGACACACATAGAGGGCTCCCAGACACAACTCTTAAAAAATGTGGGTTACAATCTTATTGGGGGAACCTCGCAGGGGGCACGTACGAGGGGTGTTGCCATTTTAGCACGTCACAAGTGCTTATTTCAACCTATCCGGGCTAAGTTTGATCCCCAGGGAAGATGGGCGCTAGCAGAGTGTCGCCTAAGTCCCACATATTCTTTTACCTTATGTTCCATATACGGGAGTGTCTTGGACGACCCTGGCATGATCAATTGGGTTGCTGGAGAGTTAGCACACTGGCCCCTCCCAGTTATTGTATGCGGGGACCTCAATATCAATTTGCCCTGCAACTGGGGGACGAACTCACAACAGGGGCTGGCTAGCCGAAAACCCAAGGTGTTGCAAGCCATAAGAAATGTATTACATTTACACAGGCTTGTGGATGCCTGGTCTTACCTGAAACCAAGCCAGCCAGGCTATACATTTTATTCGGCACCTCACCAATCCTTTGCACGCTTAGATTACTTTCTGGTTTCTCCTTCTCTGATCCATAACAGCGGAATGGACATTCTCCCCCGTGTTTTATCAGATCATAATCCCCTAATCTTCAACATACGGGGTTTGGTCAGCCACAAGGAAGCCTCACCCTGGAGCTTTGAGAGAGCACTTTTACTAGATGAAGGTTACCAGAGCCATATGAAACAGTGGATTCAGGGTTTTTTAGATATTAACCTTGGCTCTGCTCCTGTGATGATAGTTAGGGATAATTTAAAAGCTTGCGCCCGGGGAGAAACCTTACAATTCTCATTGAGAAAAAACAAGCAGGAGAAGGTTCAGCTGGCAGAATTACATTTAAAATTGGCTAAAGCTGAAGAAAACCTTATTGCTACAGTTCAATTTGGGGGTGAGATTGATTCAGCACAACTTGCAGTTGCTGCATCTAAGGCTGAGATATGCTCAATATTGGCCGAGAAAGCTGCTTCTAAGTGGGCCGCCGCCCGTGAAAAAACTTATGAGTGTAGCAAAAAGATTGGCCATCAGCTGGCAATGAGAACCAGGCAACAGACCACCATTAATGAGATACTTACCATTAGAACTTCCTCTGGGGTCACCACCAGCGACCCCGGTGATATTCGAACAGCTTTTTGTAAGTTCTATCAAGGCTTATACTCTGAGGAAGGTGCTGGTTCTCAGGCAGATAGGCAGCTAGCAATAGATAACTATCTGGATCCAATCTCGCTATCACTCCTCGGCAGGGAGGATCAGGAACATCTTGAGGATCCTCCCACTTGGGACGAAATTGCCAAGGCTCTGGCTAATCTACCTGATGGTAAGGCGGCCGGCCCCGACTGTATCCCAGTTGAATTTTACAAGGTTTTTCTCTTTCAAATCAAGGATATCTTTAAATCTGTGGTGACGAACATTTTTAATGGCGCAACCCCCCCCTCAATCATGATCTACAGCCAAGATTATTGTCTTTCCTAAAAAAGACAAGTCACCATTGGAAATGGGTTCGTATCGCCCAATCACCCTCATCAATGGCGATTCAAAGATATACTCCAAAATATTTGCCTCTCGACTTTCGGTTAAAATCGAAAACCTTGTTTCCAGGTGGCAGCACGGATTTATACCCACCAAGAGTACCACCAAACCCGTTCGGAGGGTCATTACTCTGCTTGACGCAGCACAGATTTCAGGGGACCCGATGGCTTTAATACTTCTCGATGCTGAAAAAGCATTCGATCAGGTCTCCTGGAATTTTCTCTGGTGCGTCATGCAGAGAATGAACTTCGGGCCTAAAGCCATCCAGGCCATTAAGGCATTATATCTTACCCCCACTGCTAGGGTGTCTATTAATGGGTCATTGACGGAGCAAATAAAGATCACACGTGGGACTCGACAGGGCTGTCCCTGTTCCCCACTACTCTTCGCCATGTACATCGATCCGTTTATTAAAAAGCTGGAAGAAAGTCAGGCTATCCTGGCAATTTGTAGATTCGGCCTAGAAACTAAAATAATGGCCTATGCTGATGATTTAGCCCTGGTAACTTCTGATCCGGAGAAAGTTATCCCTGCAATAGAGTTAGAGGCCCAGCTATTTGGGGCTGTTTCGGGGTACGCACTAAATAAAGGGAAAACCCAAATTATAATAAATAAAAAGATCACTTGGACAGAGAAAGGAGTAGTCGACAAAGCTAAATATTTGGGTGTAGAGATTCTGGCTGATACTGATTTGATTGTTGGCCAAAACATGGACCCTCTCGTGTTAGAGACTAAGAAAGCCCTGAGTCGCCTCAATAATCTACACTTGTCTATTGTGGGCCGATGCAATGTGATCAAGATGATTTTTTCCCCTAAAATATTGTATTTCTTTCGAGCTATACCTTTGGAGTTTACTAATGCAATGTTTTTAAGATTCGATCGGTTGTTCTCTCAGTTTGTGTGGGCATTTTCCCAACCGAGGAGGGCATATAAATTCTTGTCTCTTCCTCGGGAAAGAGGGGGTTGGGCATTACCCAACCTAAGATTATACTATTGGGCTACTGTTTTACAATCGTGCCCAATTTTTATGCAAGATTCGCCTTCAGCTTCCCTCACCTTTTGAACTTTTACTTGGCCCGACGCCTGGGGGTGCCTGTGGCGACAGCTTGAATTTGGATATTATAGGAGGGTAAAATTCAAGACCCTTTTGGGAGCTTTTAAGGTTTTCTCTGCCGTACGAAAAAATCTAGGAATCGGCAGACTGAACTACTACACTCCTACAAAGAATAATCCTAATTTACCGGATATTTTTGGAACATCATATTTTCAAAATTGGGCAGATTTAGAGGTAAACAAGTTAGGTGACCTCTGTTCGGCTGAAGGGGTCTTGCCTTTTGAGGAACTTCAATCCCACTTCAGCTTGAGCAACAGGGACGCTTTTAAATATCTTGCAATTAGGACTTTTTTTTACGTAAGACAGGGGGCCTGCTGGCTTCACTAGTTGTGAACTAATTGAGAAACTATGCGCATCTACCCCCCCGAATTGGCATAATTTATGAATTTTTTAATAGTCTATTGCCCGATGACCTGACTAAAGTTTCAAACAAGTGGCAGCAAAAATTTAACATAACTAATAATGTTTTTCGCCTCGCACTTAAATCCGCCCAAAACGATCTATTATCTGCCAGTCTACAGGCACAGTTTTATAAAACTTGCTTTTTAAAATATTTTACACCGAGCAGGATCGCAAAGTGGGGGACAGGAATAGGTACACACTGCCCGCGTTGTGCCGAATTCAGTGCTGACTCAGTCCACATGTTTGCTACCTGTGTGGAGCTTGGGCCACTCCTAATCAAGATACAAGCTTTTCTTGGACGGGTCTTATCCCGAAACATACTTTTAACCCCCACTGCCATTCTGTTAGGGATTCAATATTCGTTTGACAGAAAGAACGGGGGGGCCTTAATCTTTGTTGCTATGGCAGTCTACAGGTTAGGCATAGTGTCAGCCTGGATAGATCCCAATCCTCCATTATTCTCGCACTGGCTGGCCCGGTTTTACTCAATATTTACCCTTGAAAAGGCAATCTATTCTAAAAAGGGTATCCAGGCCAAGAAGAAAGGTGTAGCTATTTGGGAGCCTCTTTCTCGCTGGCTTAATCAAGCAAACCCAGAAGAAAGCTTGGCAAGCGCTTAAGCCTTGCATTTTTGTTTTTAAACTATTAAAATTTTTCTTTTTTTAATTTTTTTTTAGAGCTTGCTTGGTTGATTAGCCGCGTTGGTGTATTTACTATTTGCTGTTTTTGCACAAAAATCCTCCTCAGTAGTATATCGTTATGGATTGTTGCACTGGCCACTTTACCTCCTGGGGTATTACGCCCACATATTCATGGGCACTACTCGCCTGCAAATTTGCACAAAAGGATTCGGCATATCTTAGGACGAACTGCTTGCACTGGTCACTTTATCTTTTAGAAGAATTATGCCCATTTAATCTTGTGTATTAACTACTGCTGGCTCTGTATTATTCAATGATGTGCTTTTGCACTGGTCACTTTATTCGCTGTAGCTTCATTTTTATCTATAATTGTCCAACTGTTTGTCTTTGCATTATGCACTTTATGCTGATATTCTGGACTGTGTTATCTAGGTTCAATTGTTATGTAGTATTATTGGCTTTTTTGAATAGGCACCCGCTGTATTTTCTCAGCTCTAGGGAGGGGAGGGGGTGGGGTTGCTACACTCTGTTGTTTTGTCTCCTCGGTCAATTTTTCTTTGTCAAACGCATATTTAAAAACCAAAAAAAAAAAAAAGAAATCCTTACATTTAACCCCAATAGTACAAACAATACATCCACCACAGATAAAAAACCTGTGGGTTGTGTTAGCCATGTTTTACCTGTACGTGTATTGTTTATTGGTTTTTGGTAATTTCTCATAATTTTATTCCTGATGGTAGGGCCTCTTTTGTATGTGATCAGGGGATTATCAGAAATTACAGTGGTCAATCCTTGGACACCTTTTAATAGATCCCAGTTCTGTGCAGGATTTTATAAATCTGGTGGTGATGTCGATTATAGGTCGTAACCAGTGCTATCCTCTCTACATGTTTCTTCTGAGATTTTTTCTTTAGAGTGTCAGTTCGTTTTGTTCTGGTTATTCTTTTTTCAGCTTTTTCTAAACTAGGTTCAGGATAGGCACGATCTCGTAGCCTTCATTTAAGATCAGTGAGACATTCCTTAAAGTCCTCTTCCATGCTACAGTTTCTTCTCAGTCTAATCATTTCCCCATATGGGATGCCTGAAATGACAGACACGGGGTGAGCAGTGTCAGCTCTTAGTAAGCTATTCGTGAAAGTTTCTTTTCTGAACAATTTACTCTGGATCTTGTTATTAGCAATGTACAGCCGTACATCCAAAAAATCTATCTGATCTTTGCTGTAACAATTGGTAAAACTCACATTCATGTTGTTGTTATTCAGATATTCCATATAATCTGTCAAGCTTTCGACACTGCCCCTCCAAATAATCAGAATGCCATCTATGAAGCAACCCCAAAAAATTACATTATCAATCCAGGTGGCCGCACTGGGTGACCAGGCATGCTCCCTCTCCCACTACCTTTTTATCTATCACAGAGATATGATTCGGAGTTTTCACTTCATCTTCCTTCCATTGGTTAGATGTAGTTCAATATGGCTCATAGACTGTTTTTTTGTCCCTTTGTTGAAGTCAGATCGGATATGATTATAAAGATTCAGTGATTATCCTTGCAATGCTATGCTGATCATGTCCTGATCGATTCAGAAGAATTTATAATCAATGAATAATGTTTGTAAAAAAACGTTTTCTGTTTTGAAAGATTGGTATGATGAATATCTTACCACTGATGACTAGATTGTATATAGGCACTGATGACTAGATTGTATATAGGCAGGGGGTCGTGAATGTAATTTGAACTTTGTATAAAAAAAATCTTTGTCCATTAACAAGAGATAGGACATATTCTTCTTGCTGATATTAGCCTTGCCTATCTTGTGTCTTTTGGATTAGAGTTTTTCTTTAATCTTGCGTCTTATAGTTGATACTAAAAGAGATTTATTTAATTGTTTTTACAGCCCTGATGAAGTTCATATCGGATGAAACGCGTCGGCTGGGCTGATGCATATATTCTTACACCTGACTGTGAAAATAAAAAGAAACAACTGAATACAAGAACTTTCAAGACTCCCGTCTTCATATGTTTTTGAAATTATAAGAATTGAAAGATTCTAACTGTACTTTACAACTGAATTACAGAGATCTTTATCCTCCTTGATATCATCGCTCATAAGCAAATGTAGTTCAAAATATTATATACACACTATAATAGAAAACATAAACAAGACACAAAAAAGCTCCATCCAGTACATCAAATTAAAATATAGATATAAATATATGTAGGGTTGGCACTTTCTAAGCAAACACAAGGAGATGATGGACGGAGCGCTGAAACTTTTCAGACACTCACCCCCATCACAGATCTGGGTTGAATCCATCATCATTCTTTAGCTCACTTCGCCACCTCAGTTCAGACCCAGCTATATGCAAATCAGTCTTGACCCTGTGCCTCATGGGAACAGTCCAGCCCGAACTGCCAAGCCAGGTCTTCCCTGAACCGAAAACAAGCAACCTGGGACCGGTTTCTGGGTAACACCCTTCATCCGCCAGGCTAGCTTGAATCCAGTGGCAAAGTGAGCAAGGGACCCACTTCTGGGCATACCCTGCCAACTTAGGGTGAACAAAGCAAACACAAGGAGATGATGGACGGAGCGCTGAAACTTTTCAGACACTCACCCCCAGTCACAGATCTGAGTTGAATCCATCATCATTCTTTAGCTCACTTCGCCACCTCAGTTCAGACCCAGCTATATGCAAATCAGTCTTGACCCTGTGCCTCATGGGAACAGTCCAGCCCGAACTGCCAAGCCAGGTCTTCCCTGAACCGGAAACAAGCATCCTGGGACCGGTTTCTGGGTAACACCCTTCATCAGCCAGGTTAGCTTGATTCCAGTGGCAAAGTGAGCAAGGGACCCACGTCTGGGCATACCCTGCCAACTTAGGGTGAACAAAGCAAACACAAGGAGATGATGGACGGAGCGCTGAAACTTTTCAGACACTCACCCCCAGTCACAGATCTGGGTTGAATCCATCATCATTCTTTAGCTCACTTCACCACCTCAGTTCAGACCCAGCTATATGCAAATCAGTCTTGACCCTGTGCCTCATGGGAACAGTCCAGCCCGAACTGCCAAGCCAGGTCTTCCCTGAACCGAAAACAAGCAACCTGGGACCGGTTTCTGGGTAACACCCTTCATCCGCCAGGCTAGCTTGAATCCAGTGGCAAAGTGAGCAAGGGACCCACTTCTGGGCATACCCTGCCAACTTAGGGTGAACAAAGCAAACACAAGGAGATGATGGACGGAGCGCTGAAACTTTTCAGACACTCACCCCCAGTCACAGATCTGAGTTGAATCCATCATCATTCTTTAGCTCACTTCGCCACCTCAGTTCAGACCCAGCTATATGCAAATCAGTCTTGACCCTGTGCCTCATGGGAACAGTCCAGCCCGAACTGCCAAGCCAGGTCTTCCCTGAACCGGAAACAAGCATCCTGGGACCGGTTTCTGGGTAACACCCTTCATCAGCCAGGTTAGCTTGATTCCAGTGGCAAAGTGAGCAAGGGACCCACGTCTGGGCATACCCTGCCAACTTAGGGTGAACAAAGCAAACACAAGGAGATGATGGACGGAGCGCTGAAACTTTTCAGACACTCACCCCCAGTCACAGATCTGGGTTGAATCCATCATCATTCTTTAGCTCACTTCACCACCTCAGTTCAGACCCAGCTATATGCAAATCAGTCTTGACCCTGTGCCTCATGGGAACAGTCCAGCCCGAACTGCCAAGCCAGGTCTTCCCTGAACCGGAAACAAGCATTCTGGGACCGGTTTCTGGGTAACACCCTTCATCAGCCAGGCTAGCTTGAATCCAGTGACATTGTTCTGCATTCTGTCCATCAATTGTTCTTTTTGCATTTGTCACCCCGAGTGGGACGGGTATGCCCAGACGTGGGTCCCGTGCTCTCCATGCCACTGGAGTCAAGCTGTCCTGGCTGATGAGGGCTGAAAGCCTGAAACCGGTCCTAGGATGCTTGTTTCCAGTCCAGGGAGGACCTGGCCTGGCAGTTCGGGCTGGACTGTTCCCATTGAGCGCAGGGTCAAGACTGATTTGCATATGGCTGGGTCCAAACTGGAATGGCATGGTGAGCAAAAAAACGATGGATTTAGGCCCAGATCTCTGTACTGGGGTGAATGTATGACATTGTTCTGCATTCTGTCCATCAATTGTTCTTTTTGCATTTGTCACCCCGAGTGGGACGGGTATGCCCAGACGTGGGTCCCGTGCTCTCCATGCCACTGGAGTCAAGCTATCCTCTCTGATGAGGGCTAAAAGCCCAAAACCGGTCCTAGGATGCTTGTTTCCAGTCCAGGGAGGACCTGGCCTGGCAGTTCGGGCTGGACTGTTCCCATTGGGCGCAGGGTCAAGACTGATTTGCATATGGCTGGGTCCAAACTGGAATGGCATGGTGAGAAATAAAACAATGGATTTAGGCCCAGATCTCTGTACTGGGGTGAATGTATAACATTGTTCTGCATTCTGTCCATCAATTGTTCTTTTTGCATTTGTCACCCCGAGTGGGACGGGTATGCCCAGACGTGGGTCCTGTGCTCTCCATGCCACTGGAGTCAAGCTATCCTCTCTGATGAGGGCTGAAAGCCCAAAAGTGGTCCTAGGATGCTTGTTTCCAGTCCAGGGAGGACCTGGCCTGGCAGTTCGGGCTGGACTGTTCCCATTGGGCGCAGGGTCAAGACTGATTTGCATATGGCTGGGTCCAAACTGGAATGGCATGGTGAGCAAAAAAACGATGGATTTAGGCCCAGATCTCTGTACTGGGGTGAATGTATGACATTGTTCTGCATTCTGTCCATCAATTGTTCTTTTTGGGTTGGCACTTTCTATCACACATCATCAGACATTGGACCCATATATACATTTTAAGAATTTTAAAATCTAATGTGACAAGAAATAAGCCTATTTTGCTTGTCGGTGCATTTTTGGTGGATATAAATATAAAAAACACCTTTTTCAGGACAATTAATATGTATTTTTAATTTTTGATTACAATTCTGGCAAATTATAGATACACCATTAGGTCTAAAAACAAAACAAGCAAAAACGTGTTACACAACTCAAATTATGCACGTACCACATGACACTGACATGAACATTAATATATTGATTTTAATTTATAACATGTTTTTGTCTCATTGACAGAGGATGACGTGAATCCATCTCAAACTGAACACCTCCAAAACTGAAGTGCTCACCTGTGCACTAGAAAACGTATAACCCTCTCTGCCCCTGGCCGGAGAATCTAGGACCACCACCAAAAATATACAAGGTGGTAAGAAATTTTGGAACTAACATGGACTCCAAGCTGTCCACGAACACCCACGTTTTCAATCTGTCTTACCATGAAAACGATGTGACGCATCGTCCCACACCTAGGATTCCCCCACAATGCCCCAATGCAACAATCTCTCTTGTCCTTTCAAAACTAGATTATGCTAATGGTCTATTGCATTACTCATATTTATAAACCATGAAAAGTTTACAGAGAATTCAGAACTCTGCTGCTAGAATACTCCTACATGTAAAGACACCAGTCAATTTATCTATTGCCTTGAAGGCCCTCCAATGTTTACAAATTGCCAGAAGATCCTCCTTCAATGTGTTTTGTATCACCCACAAGACAATAAATGGAACACCCCACTTTTCATCAGGAAAGAAATCACAAAATGCATCCAACAAAGAAATCTATGTTCTAGACTGGCACACGGTCTCAAAATCTCAGTGTACAGGGAAAAAAAAGCCATTGGTGGAACATCTTTCTCTATGCAGGGCAACTAAGCTATGGAATTTGTTATCCCCAAAAGTAAGATCCATAGAGAACCATCCAAGCTTCAGAAGTCCGATCTAGAGCTCTCCCTTCACTACATGAAAGAATATTTACTACGCAACATTATACAGCAATAGTGTAAGAAGTGGTGTTATTAGTTGAGTGGAGTGTAAGCCCCACTGAAATATTTAACACACTCCTTGAAAGGGTGAACCACAAAAGTCACTAAATTAACCTGTGCTTAACCTTCTGATAGCTTGGCACAAAAGCAGTCAGGCTTAATTTAGAGGCAATGTGGAAAGTATGTATGCAGCACTCAAACAGCAATGAAGTGAAAACACAACAAAAAAATCTAAAACCAGTTTTGACAAATAGAGTACATTTAAATGAATAAAATGACACAAAAACAACAAGAATCCAATCAATATAACCAGAGATATGAGTTTTTATAGTTTTAGATGAAAATAGCGGCAATTAGCAGAAAATGTCACTCATGGTCATCTGGTCGCTCACAATTTCAGACCGACCATGCACAATGGAGTGTGGATCAAATACTGGGATCATGTTAGCCCTGCTGAAGAGCTACCATCTCAAGTCCATTGCAAAGTGTGCCGTTCACGCTGGCGGGGCCCATGATGAGGAGGCTGTTGGTGCGAGGAGCAGGTCAAGTCATTGCTGTAGCACGAAGGAAGCACTGGTCAGAGTTGGAGCTTTGTGTTGGCAATTGCCATGGGCTGTTGCTGTTGGTGCAAAATACAAGTTTCAAGTAGCCCATCATTGCAGACGGTCACTGTTGGCGCAAAGAGCCGGAAGTGCTTGAGCTTCATGGTTGTGGTTATCGTAGGTGGTCCATTCGCGGCACAAAGAGATCCCTTTGCAGTCACGGGGACCCCAAAACTACTGTATTGTCCCCTTTTCTTCAAAAGGAGTCCACTAATGTCAGCCAAGGGTCCATGACCTGGGTAGCGCCTCATGGGGATCAGAACAGGTCCAGGCAGGGCCATTTGGTGCCAGTAAGCTGACCAGTTGCATGTGTCTCAGGACGTCAAACAGGAGGTCAGCCAACTGATCTTTGGAGTCATTCTGGGTAGCCTTGGTTTACAGTTCTTCTTCAGTCAGAAGAGAAGTCCCTCTTCCTCAGGCACAAGACAGTCCTTCTTCTGAATCTTCCACAGGCCTAGAGGTATTCTGATGAGAGGTTCTGAAGGCTCCTCTTTTTTGCTAGGTGTTAGTCTTTGTGTGAGGAAATTCCACGGCCTACCCGCAAAACTGGGTCAGGTCAGTTTGTTCTATTCGAGAAAAGGTACCCCCTATAAGTGCTTGATAGGTCTAGGAGTAACGGGGAAGAGAAGCCTAATGAACCAAAAGAACTCCTACATGACCTGTATTTCTTCTATGTGGGCCTGCCAAGGCTCCATGGGCTGATAATTAGTCGATTCATTGAGTCCTAGGCATATAACCACTGTTGTTTATCTTTTTATTTAGATATTAAAGCTTTTTTATATACTTCACCAATGGTAATTTCTTTTGTCATTTCATTATACAAAATGACATAGTTAAAAACATGTAATGAGGCCACAACAGATCCATAAATACCAACATGCGATTCTTCCACATAGTAACACATAGAATAGTTGTCTTATACAGAAATAAAAAGACAATAATACAAATGTAGTACGAAACATAATCCATTTAGAGAACTACCCCCTACAGTAAACCTCACCTGACCAATCTCACCTCAAGCACACCAACACACTAACATACTCTCCTCTCATACTTGACCTACCCAACCAATTAAATACACTACTGAGATTAACGGTAGAGATATATCAAGAAATATTTCCGTTATAGTGTTGTAGGTTGGGACAAATGCAACAGGTCACATAGAAGAAATACAGTTCGTGTAGGAGTTCTTTTGGTTCATTAGGTCAGGTCAGTTTGTTTCCTTCCCCTGGTCTTGGCTCCAAACTTTATAAGGTGACAAAGACAAGGGCAGGCCTGGTGTAAGGTTCCTTTGTGTGTGCTGCTGGCAGGGCTCTTTGAAGTGCAGTCAGGGCAGGGTACATCTCCTGTCAGGGTGACCCTCCCCCCTCACACCAAGACAACATGTGTTTCAATGTCTGTAAGCAATACACAACCCACAACAGTAGAGTCATTCATAGTTATTTAACCCAGGAAAAGAGTTGGGGTGAGGAATAAGGATGCAGACTTGTCTGCTGGATTTTTCTGGAGGTATTCTGTAAGTTAGGAAGCTCCTTGAATCAATTTTCACTCCTGCCTATATTTCAGTGTTTAGGGCTCAAATAACTACATGGTTGGAGGGATTTTCATCCCTTCCTGTGTGATTTATAGTGTTGGTCTGTCTACTAGGACAAAAGCATCTGAAAAGCAATTAAGCAGTAGTAGAAATGTCTTTGATTTGCTGACAGGGATCCTTAAGGTCAGACAACAGCCTATAGTTGAGTGGCTGTCTCTGAAAAAAAGCAAATAGTACTATTTTTTCTGCAACAATATAAAGCATATTTTCTTGTGATGTGGATTAATACTAAAAATACAGGGTTTTTATAAGCATAACTGAAAGTCAGAAAACATCTCTACTGTTCTATTATAAGCAATGCTTTTATTTAAATGTTTTATTGCAAGCATATGGTAGCCATGTTTAGGTAATGGTGGTTTTCTTTTATTTCTTCTTTTTAGTTTTGTGGTGCATGCCTGCATAAAAATGTAAACATAGTACCAGATTACCAAGGCTAAACCTATTGGCTTTTACAATGCTTGTTTCTCTATTGTGATTATGATTAGGCCTGAGCAAAATTTTAATTATGCCAGAGTAATTGGAGTAATTTCAGTAATTATGCATTGCTCTCTGGATGTTTAATTACTGAAACTACGTGATTACACCAGCTTGAGTAATTAAGAGTAATTTGGGGTAAAAAGCCTACAGCAGGAGCATACGACCAACAAACTACGAGACAGTGAGCAACTGCTGGCTGCTTCTGTTCAAGGCGTGTAGCATTTAGACTATTTCCTTAGTGCAAAATTCATCCTCACCCCATTTTGGACGCATGGGTGCATTTTGCACAAAGAAAGTAGCGCTAAATACTAGATTACGTTTCTCATGTAATTACGTATAATTACTAGTAGTTTTGTCGTAATTATGAGTAATTACACTATTGAGAATTCTGCTTGTTACACCCACTCCTAATTATGATTCTTTTGTTTCTGAAGACGGTTTGTTTAATACCAGAAAAACATGAGGTTGCCACAATATTGTCTAGCATTCAGGATTTGGTTGTCTAATTGTAATCACTATACCAGTGAGACTCTGAACCTTTTGAATTTGTTGCCAATTTTATTTCTCATTGTTTATATCAGATTTATATATGCAGAATTTTCTAGATATTTTTGTAGGCATATTGACTTTTTACATTCCAGTGGATAATTTCTCGATATAGATTGATAATTCAATTTTTCCACAGTTCTTTCATTAAAGGTAACGCAGTAATTACACTTTCTGTCTGATATACATACACTCCTTATTTTTAGAATCATTTCTCTTTACCATGTGAATAAATAAGATTGTGCTGTGGTTAAATTTTACATAAATATTTCTATTCTTTACCATTCTACAGTGATTATTCTTCAGCAGAACACTGTTTACATACCTACTCATTGGTTGTATGCACTTTATCTGCTTGATGTTTTCTTTTATTGGTTAGTTTAATGTAATTGTATGCCAAAGGGTCCCAATGTTTGCTTAGTACAGTAACTCTCCATAATTATCCTAGAAAGTATTTGAAGTTATTTCATAATTTTCGAGATCATCTATCTGTACACTTCATTGGTCTCTCTATCAGTCTATCCTCTTGTACCATTTGCACTATTTTTCCTTGTATAGTGCTCGTCTATCTATTTATGTCTGCAGTGCTAGGTAAAACAATAAAATATAATTATTTAGGGATTGTGATACTTCATATCAAAGTCACATTTGTCCTGTTACACTCTCAGCTGAGCAATTTGAGATAATTATAATTTACAAATTGTCACCACTGTGTTTTGCTCAGTGTAAGCTACTACAACATCTTGTATGTTTGGTGTTCCTCTAATGGCTCAGAAAAATACCAATTGCCACTGTTTAATTCTTTTACTATGCAGTGGCATAACGAAACATAAGGGGGCCCCCCTGCAAAATACATGGAGGGCCCCCCTCCGGACATACTCAGGAGCGCTCAGGGCAGTGTACTGTGCTGAGGGGGCCCCACGGAGCTCGGGCCCCCCCACACTGCGGGGGATGCCGGGGCCTTTGTTACGCCACTAGTACTATCTCCAAGAATTGGTACCTTGCAAATGCTTCTCCAGTGCACTTATCAACAAATGATCAATTCATGATTAAGTGGATAACTTTACCCAGAAATCCTGCCACAGTAAGTCTCTTTTCTGACACTGTTACGCAGTCATTCACAGGGTTAAACCATATTTCATCGATTTCTATGTCAACCACTTCACCACACAATTTCAAAGTGATCCTTTCATTCGAATGTGCAACTAAGAGAATTTGAGATTTTGTTATGGGAATCTACACATTTTAAATTAGAGATATATTTAATTCAATTAGGCACTATTACCATTCTCTAGTGCAAAATATACATTAAAGAAGATAATTTTTGTTTTTTGTATTAATTAATGTTTCTACTCCTTTGGTAACTTTAATTAAAATTTCTAATATATTTTAATGAGGCATGCGCATCTGGACCCTGTTATAGCTAGAATGCAACACAATTGTGAGACCTCTTACTCACCCTTTTCACTCCCAATTGCAGCCTGGGCATTAAATCTATAATTATTAGATACTGAATCACACAGTAAACACAATTCCTGAATGCAAACTAAGTCTAAATTATGCAACTCTTTTGTAAAGAGCCAGCATAAGAGCAATTCTGAAGGTTCGGACAGTCTTTTTTATAATGCAACTAGATATGATGAAATGTTAACTTGAAATTCTGAGCTTGTAGTTTTTGCTGACATAATGTTACAACTGCTTCAACTAACCATTGCCCCTCAGCCCCTTTCATTTTCTAAAAACGTACATCTTCAAAATGTACCTGCAATCTTTTTATTTGACATAAACATTTACTGCTTTTAGTATTTCACATGCGATAACAAACTAACAACACAAATTGACCTTTCCCTGTTATTCTTGATATCTGCGTATTTAACGTATTTCTATTTATTTATTTCTCATGAGATATTAGATCAGGAATGAATCTCAACATCATCCCATCAGTACCATATACTGGCTCTAAAGGGTAATCCAACAACCACTTATCTTGCATACTCATCAATACTAGATCACTAAGAATAAAATAGAAGATACATCTATGACCTGATAGCTGATCTCAGCCCGGCTCTAGACTTTATCACTGAAACATTACTAAGAGATGAGGATACATTAATACCACACAAGGCAATGCTTGGGGGATTCCTAAACCTCTTCAGAAAATACTCGAATAAGAAAAGCAGCTGCATCAAAACCACTTTACCGGCTTCCATAATTAAAGAATACTTTGTGTCATAATATGATTCATTACTGGTTTGCTACTCATCTTCCTCAACATCTTAAGCCTTCATTCTTGTCATCTATCACAGCCAATTTACCTGAAATCATTATCAGACTTTGCAATTGGCCGTTCAAGTCTCTGTATCTAGGGAAATAAATCTTAACACCCTGTTGAAGAAACTGGCCCTTCTCCAGGCCTCAAGCCTTCTCATTAGCTTTAAAATCACATGACTTCCATTAAGAAGTCAATATTTTCACCCATGTGGCAGGCCACACTCTTGATGCTATCTGCACCCCAAGAATTCTAATCTCAATGACAGGAATCAGCCCCACTATCAGGAGGGATGGACACATTATCAATTACAATGTCAGCTTCCTGAAGACAACTCTGACACCAGTTCATCCTATCACACCCACATTTACTATATCCTGAAAATACTTTGACCTAAATACCTTTCAAGCTAAGCGCACTGTTACTCTGCCCCTTTATTGAGCAATACCCTGAAAGATAAGTGATGAAAAGAGGCTTTCAATTATACATTGTGGTTTCTCTTAGAGCAACATGTCAACATCCACACCTTCATAAGGGGGGGTTGGTTCATAAAGCTCTTCCACCAATGACTAAAGGAAGCTTTTTAGTTGTTCCTCCAAAAACAACAAAGCACTGGCCAAGCTGTCGTGAGGCAGTTTTGTTTAATTTGGATGTAGAATTGACAAGAACTGAAACCAGATGTCTTGAAAAACAATGGAGAAAAATAAACAACCACAATAATAAAAAGTGGCTTCATATCCAGTACAGAATCTATGAACCACATATCAAAAATGGTAAATCTCACTGCTATTATTGAATATCTGAGGCTACCTGCCCACATAAAGAGCTTTTCAAAATACACTGAACGTGCACTTGAACCATGAAACTCATTCGGGAACTCTGCAATATTTAAACAAAACAACTGAAAAAGCTTCTAATCTTGAATCATACTTTCTTCTTACCCAGCAACAGGTACTTTCTTCTAAAGTAGCCAGTAACAGTCTCCCATTGCCAGGCTCACCAAACTGCTTAACCGTGTGTCACTATTATCTTCTCTTTACTACTAAAATTATCAGACGAAAGACACAGGAGATTTTTTTTTAGTGAAGTCTGAGGATATGGTTCACACTCTTTGCTTGATTATTTTTAATGGGCTCACCACACAACCGAAAAACTATCAGTCGCATATTGTTTCATACAATCATGTTGGCTCCTACATTTAGGGTGTCAGAATCTCAGTGTTTATACATGAATACAGCTGGACAAGTACACATAATGGAAAGGGAGTAACGAAAAGCAAAAGGCAATTATATGCATTACTTGAGAACTGAAAACTAATCTAACTTTTAAATTCCAGTCATTAATAAAATCCTAAAACTTCATATAAATAATATAAA
The DNA here is from genome assembly GCA_963921515.1 of Calotriton arnoldi. NCBI lineage: Eukaryota > Metazoa > Chordata > Amphibia > Caudata > Salamandridae > Calotriton > Calotriton arnoldi. The sequence continues at coordinate 277,911 of CAWUFW010014824.1, read as the reverse complement.
TCCCATATATTCATCAAAAATAAAAATGAAATAAACACAGAAGCAACTAAGCTATTGTTAAAGTAGTGAGAGACACTTCAGTTTGATGGCTATAACTGACAAAATGTAATTGTTACTATTGTAATGCATGGTTCTCATAGAGATCCATTAGCATGAATGACTGGATTCTGAATCCAGTAATTCATTGATATGATATAGCAAGTGCAAGTAGCAGAATATGTTAACCACTGTTGCTAGAGCCTGTCGGAGCCACACTGAAAAGCATGGAACATAGTGCCAGAAGGGGAAGAAAAGAAGGCACATTTTGTGGTTGCAAGATTTCCCATCACCCATCAGCACAGGAAATGACATCACAGCACCCTGGATTCCTCCTCCCTCCCTACTACCTACTTATAACATCTGCACCTGTCTGCACTTGGACCGCACCCAACGCCAAGAACCCTGGCCGAATCACTGCCCAGTGATACTCTGCAGAACTCCTTAGGTCACTAGACCCCAGACGCTGTTCACCCCACTGCTGCCGTTCCTCACACCATGGTAGGAGCTTTCACCTTTACTCGCTGCCATTTCTCCAGCAGCCACCCACCCACACCCCCACATAAATACTAACAATGTTCTCAACACCCCCTCCCAATACACACTACACAATCACCAACAATGCCTTCACTCCCACCCTACACCACAACCCACATGTCAACTCCAACTCGCATGCACGCTACTCAATACACGCTCACCAAAATATGGGACCTTTTGAGCAGCGATGCACCCGACATCTTCTTCATCACAGAGACCTGGCTCCCCCTCATTGGCTCCTGACATCACTACAGCAATCCCAGCGGGCTTCGAGATTTCTGGACAGGACCACCTTCACAAGCCAGGAGGAGGACTTGTTGTCATCTACAAGGAATCCATCCAATGCACAACATCCATAGGGGACGCCACACCCTTCATGGAACACATGCACTTAAAGCTGCAAATCTCTGAAAATTCACCCTGAACAGAACCCTCGCCTATCAAATACCAGGACCTCGAGCCAGCATTACCAACCTCATCACCAACTTTGTTGCTCTACTCACCATTAACTCCAGAGCCTACAGTCTCCTTGGTGACCTCAACTTTCACCTGGAAGACCTTAAGAACTACTGCTCCACAGTACTCCTTGAAAGCTTGAGTAACATCGGACTCACCCTGCTCATCAAAGAACCAGCACCCACCACAGGACATGCACTGGATCCCATTTTCACCACAAGCAACAGGATCAAATGCAACTCCACCACACATTGATCGACCACTCCATCATCCACTTTCAGAACAACATACCTCAAGTCAGCACCCTTGCCAGGTTCAGCACTCCAAGCCACCACTGGAGCACAATCACAGAAGCAGACTGACTCAGTGCCCTCAGCACTGATCAGCCAAGCCCCACAGACAGCTTTGACAAGGATATCAACAACTTCAACAACTGGATCAAGAACTGCGTGGACTCCTTCACACCCATCAAACCCAACAAGCATAGTAGATTAAACAAGCAGACCAGCTGGTACACAGAAGACCTTAAATGAAACACCAAACTACACTGTAAACAGCTAGAAAGGAAATGGAGAGCCAGCCACAATACCATCGACAGAACTACCTACAAGGCTGCACTCAGGCCCTATCACTAGCAAATTAAAGACACCGAGAAAAAAGCATTAGTGGACCACATTGAAAGAAGCTCCAACAGCTGCAAGGAGATCTTCTCGGTCTTCAAGGATTTCACCTTGCTCTCAGCTACTGTCACATTGCTGCCTCCAAGCAACTCTGCGACAACCTATCCAACTTCTTCCACAGCAAACATCTACAGCAACTTGCACACCAACCCAACCCCAGAGAACTCATCGCTAAGCTACCCACCACCAACCAAGACGGCCTTCTGACCGAATAGACAACCTGCACCAGAAATGAAACAGCGGCAATCATGCGGACCATCCACTCAGGGGCCCCTGTGGACCTATGTCCCACCATATCTACAACCTGGGAACATCACCAAACAGCACCACCCTGACCCACATCATCAACACCTCCATCATGTCCGGCACCTACCCAGATGAATGGAAACTTGCAGAAATCAACGCCCTCCTCAAGAAACCCACAGCCGATTTGAATCAACTGAGCAACTTCCGACTCATCTTCCTGTTCTCCTATCCAGCCAAAGTGATTGAGAAGGCCATTAACAAGCAATTCACAACCCACCTCGACAACACTCAAAAGGGATTCAGAAAGAACCATGGCACCGAAACAGCACTCGTCGCAGCCACCAACAACATTCAAAACATCCTGGACCAAGGAGAAAGAGGGGCCCTCATCCTGCTCAACCTCTCCCACTGTCTCCCACAGTACCCTCACCAGAAGACTCCACGAGATTGGTATACAATGATCCTCTCTCAAATGGATCTGTTCCTTCCTCACTGGAAGAATCAAAAAGGTCAGACTGCCACCCTTCATATCAGACTCCAAGAAATTGATATGGGGTGTCCACAGGGATCATCACCACTCTTTTCAACATTTACATAACTATGCTCACCAACATCATCTGATCACAATGCATCACCATCATCTTCTATGCTTATGACACCCAACTCATCCTCTACCTGACGGAAAAGACAAACATCAGCAGAACCAACTTCACCAACTGCATGACCATGGTAGCAAACTGCCTGAAGCTCAACTTCACCAAGACGGACGTACTGGTCTTCGGCAACAAGTTCTCCCCATGGGATTCCACTTGGTGGCCATCAGAGCTGGGACCAACACCACACCCATAGATCATGCAAGAAATCTAGAGATCATCCTAGATGATAAGCTCAACATGACGGCTCAACGCAGTGTGCACCTCCTGCTTCCACATCCTACTCATGCTGTGAAATATCTTCAAATGGTTGCCTGAGAACACCAGACGAACTGTCACGCAAGCACTTATCACCAGCAGGCTGGACTACGGCAACACTCTTAAAAAACTCCTACACAGACTCCAGACCATTCAAAACGAAGCCGCAAGTGTCATACTCGAACTCACATGCCACACCAACAACATCGCAACGCACCTCAGGAAGCTTCCCTGGCTCCCCATTCACAAGTGCAGCCAATTCAAACTTCTCACGCACACATACAAAGCCCTGCACAACACAGGTCCAGAAGTACAGCCACAAACACTTTCATCAACCAACCAGACACCTACACTCTGCCTCAGTCTCACTCATACACACGCCTCACACCTGCAAAAGCAAAACGGAGGGTTACTCATTCTCCTACATCACACCCAAAACGTGGAATGACCTCCCTCAACACACCAGAGCTTCCTCACTTACTGAGCTCTGCAAAATGCTGCAGACCTGGCGAGGTTATGTTAGGTATGGCTTCCACATTTCTCCTCTGCCACTGTGTAGCATTTGAAAGCAGGGGCAGATGATTTCAGGGGACATACCTAATATAAAATTATAGCTCTGTAAAAAATTAATTAACAGGATGATTTTCACCTTGGTGTTCTGAGTGACAACATAAACAATTTGAACTTCACTCTCGTTGTCTATTTGATGTCACTCAGAACCTCTTTGTAATAAACAGACCCCTAATTCTCAGTTATCCATTGTGAGAGCTAGGGTTGTTGGTTGAAAGAGGGGTGACCCCTGCTAAAGCAACAGTCACAATCACTGACATGGTGAACCACAAACATGACTGAATTAATGTGCTTTACACTGGTAGCTTGGTACAAAAAGCAGTCAGGCTTAACTTAGAGGCAATATGTAAAGTATTTATGCAGCACATAAACAGCAATAAAGTGAAAATACAACACAAGAAATACACCATACCAAATTTGAAAAATAGAGTAAATTTTAATAAATTATTTGACACTCAAATGACAAAAATCCAATCAGTCAAACCAGATTTGTGAATTTTGGACGTTTTTAGTAAAAACTAGCACCTAAAAGATTAAAAGCCAACTGCGGACATCTAGTCGTGCGAGGCTGGGTAAAAGTAGAAAAATATAGCTGAATGTGATGCAGCACTGGTCGTATATAAGAAGTGGATTGGGCCCGGTTGGCGCTTACCTTCAAACTTATGCAAAATCTTGAAGAAAATGTTCAGAGAAGGTAAAGTGCAGAGGGGCAAGGCTGCAGACGGTGTCTGAGGATGGAGTATCGTCATTGTCGGAAAACCACTGGACGAAGTTGTAGTAAAGATTTCTGAGTTCGGCCTTAATCACTTTTTTGGAAGTCAAAAATCTCCAGTGGGACGAGAGTTCGAGAAGGTCGAATACCCCTTTGGCGATGGAACAAAATTTGCTGCTGCAGAGAAGAACGCAGTGAGATTAGCCTCGAAGTCAGACTGACCGGTGATGCACCTTAGGCTGATAGACGAGCAGGTTGGTCTCGGTCTTCTCTCTGTTCTAAAAGCAGTTTCTAGCCAAAAAATCCCAGGTTTTAAATTGTGCCTATCTGGGCACGGCCAAGGGTTCAGGACTGGAAGGGCACCTCTTGGGGGGCTAGACCTCACTCAGGCTGGTCCAGGTGCAGGTTCTAGATGATGGGAGGCTGTTATGTCCCTTTGGCTCTGAACAGGAGGCCAGCAAAATAGCCCTTGGAATCACAGTGTTAGTCCTAGATGAAGGAGCAGGGATCAAACAGCAGGGCAGGACTCTGAGGGTTCAAGGCAGGCTCCAGGCAGCAAATCAGTGCTTCCAAGTGTAGCAAAGCAGTCTTGTGGAGTACACAGCAGGCCACAGGAGCAGGCAGTTCTCTGAGAGTCCTTCCGCAGGTACAGAAAGTGAACTGATTTGTCTAAGTGACCTAATTTTATACCTTGTGCCTTCTCTTAAGTAGGAGATGGTTCTAGAGCTTTCTCATTTTGGTGCTTGGAATGTCCTGCTTTCCCTGCCTTGTCTCCAGGCTGGCTAAAGGGACAATGCAGTGGTGACAAGGCCTTTGTGTGAAGGCAAATCACAGACTATTTAGTTGTAAGTAGTGCTGTGCTCAGCTCGGCCCCCATTCTCCCAACCGATGCACACCTCAGGCACACCTAATCCCTCTATTGTGTGACTGTCTGCAAGGAATTCACAAAGTCTGGCTGCCAATTACACCCAGTCATGTGACCTAGGACAGGCTGCAGGCACCAAATGGCAAAGGGCAGGAAAATGCCAACTAAAAGCAGCATTTTCAAAATTGTAATATACCATTATAGGGAATTTTTAATTACTATTTGATAGATACAAAACATCACACGCTTATCCGTCCCCAATCAAAAGTTAGCACTTATTAAATGTAATAAGGTGACCCAATGTAATTCTATGGGATAAATGTTGGAGTTTTTTAACTACCAGGATGTGTAAAACCTAGAAGTACATGTCCAGCCTTTTAATTACAATGCACCCCACCCTATGGGCTACCTAGGACCTACCTTAGAGGTGGCTTATATGCAATAAAAGGGGAGTTTAAGGCCTGGCAAGGGGGTTATATTGCCAAGTCAAACTGGCAGTTTAAATCTGCCTTCAGGCTGCAATGGCAGGCTTGGGACATGATTTAAAGGGTTTCTTAAGTGGGTGACGCACTAAGTGCTGCAGGTCCACTAATAACACTAATTTTTTCTGGCCCTGGGATTATGGTATTCCACTCTACAAGGGACCTATAAATGAATCAAATATGCCAAACAGGTGTACAACAATGTTGCTATGTTTAGGGGAGAAAGCACAAGCACTTTGGCACTGGTTAACAGTAGTAAAGAGCACAGAGTCCTAAGGCCACCAAAAACAACTTCAGCAAAAATATGAGGAGTGAAGGCAAAAAGTTCCAAGTCCAACAACTATCTACGATTCTCCATATAATACATGGAATCCTGCAATTCCTGTATAAAAAGCTGTCTCTCATTTAATTCTTACAGGCAACTTCTGAAGAACCAAATCACCTGTGACAAAGAAATGACGTAGCTGCTCAACTGTAATAAATTCTTACAGTTGAGTTATGTAATCGCAATTCCTGCTGACAGTCAGCAGCCAAGGTGAAAGGCAGGACATAGAGCATAAATAACGCTGCAGTTTAAAACAATGAAAACACAACCTGGCTTTCCATCTTCTGCCTTGTTTTTCTACTTGAACAGTGATAAGCACAAAGGAGATATTTATGGCAATATGTTTGTTTTCCAGGCCGTACATAATCATAGAAAAGATAGACTCTCTCTGCATGTTTCTGCATCTTCCAAGCTCAAGTGCTTTTTTTTAAATTTAAATCTAACTTGTATTAAACTGGTTCTAATATCTTTTTGCAACTAATATCTAATTGCTTTTTGGTGTGTTTAATTTTACATTAGGGATTCAATTTCTATTCTTCATGTTTGCAAACATGCAATCTCTTTCATATGAAAGAGCAACATTCCAAGGAGGTTTCTGGGAAAAGGGATGGTGTGAACACCATGGAGTTTTTGTGGCATTATTAAGGATGCAGAACTCCTCTGAGACTTGCAATATCCTTATAATGTATGGCAGGGGGTACTTAATCCGATATGTTGAAACTTACCACAATTCCAAAATACAGTTGAGTCTGTGAGTTTTTGTACCAACCTTCCAAATGCACTGCGAAAAAGAGAAAAAGATTCACTCTGTCTGCGAGATTCAGGAAGAGATAGCTTGATGAATGGGCCATCTAGATGCTTGGAACAGGTGTGCAATATTTACCACATCCAAAGATATTGTATTAAAAACAAGTGCAATTCATTGGGGATGGGAAGTTCACTATCGCTTATTCTTGACTGGCTATAGATGGTTAGAGAGGGAGTCAAGAATGCATATAAACGGCTTAGAGCTTCTAGGACTTCAGTAGCTCACTGCAACTGGCAGTTGCATCCAAAGATATTGCAGAGTCTGAACAGTTTTTAAAGTCCTTTTTCACTGATGTATTTGTGGCCCATTTAAACTTGTAGATGGATTGCTTCTTCAGTTGTAAACCAGGCCCATATTCTCTAGCAGCTGAAGCTTTTCTTCAGGATTGGTCATCAGGGTATCATTACACATATCCTCCTTTTGCAGTCATCTCAAGATGCTTAGCCATGATATGCAGACAGGAGACTCAGATGGTTCCTATCACTCATTTGTGGAGTACTCAACTATTGTTTGCTCCTCTATTAGACCTGTCTGTAGGGAATTCCAATTATTCTTCCATTCTATCCCCTCTTATTGTTGAGTCCTTGTCCTTGGGGCCATCCACACAATCTGGTTCTGTCGGTGAAGCACATACACAAAGAGAGGTAGGAGTACATGAGTTAACACTATTTTATATGGTGGCATGTGCTAGATATTTAAAAACTGCCCTCACCCACAATTTGTGGCATGCTTCATCATAGGGGTCGCTAAAACACACCCATGCGCAGACCAAAGCTTGGGGTGGAGCAAAAGGGAAGGAGGAGACAATACAAACATAAACTTATCGGAATCAAAAAGTAAAATATTTGTACAGAACATGAAGTCTAAAACTGGCTCAGGAATGTCTGCCGCTATGCTTTCTTCCTGGATTTCCCGGCCAGGATGGTGGTGTCAAGGATTTTTAGTAGCCCTTCACCCCTCCTAGCCGCATAATTGTGAACATGTTTCAGCCACTTTTGATCTAGCCCTAGCACTGGTCTTTACGGCTTTCGTCAGGACCTATGATCCCCTACATTCCCCTTCTTTCCTACCTTGCTTCTGTAGGATGAGGGTAGGCCCACTTTAGTCTGGGGCTGCTTAAAACACACTGCGGTAATACCGAGTTTCAAAGTAGTTGAAGCTGAAACAGGCATGGGAGCGATGGCAGCTCCCTATAGTCACACATTCATCAAGGTGAGACTGCCGCCCCTGCACTGCCCTACTCGTGCTGTGTCAGAGGTACCTTCAGTTGATGGCCTGGAAACTTTCAGGGCCGCATGGGCTCTCCCAGGACATTATCCAGCAGCTGATCACCTAATTCAGTCAGCGCGGCTGAGGGAACTTGCAGAGTCTATAAGTGAACCTGGAAATCTAGGGCTTGTCGGAGCATTGAGAGGGGTCTGAATCCTGTTATGGTAGATGTCACAGCATTTCTCAATTTCCTAGCCTTGTTAGCTGCCCAATAAAAATCTTTCTACACTGTCAGTAGCTATAGATCAGCTATTTTGGCAGGTCATGAGACAGTTTGTAGCAAATCAATTGGTCATCATCCTTTGGTTTGGGTTATAATCTCGAACATCGCGGAAGGAATATCGATTGACCAGAAGATTGTGACCAAAATATTGAAAACAAAAATATGGTGGAGTTAAGTCCACAGAGGAAGGTATAGATTTACTATTCTTAACTCCACATCTACATACCTTTATATCACTTCAAGGTGTGGAGTTAAATATAAAAACTCTCCATATGCTTACATGTTAATATTTTGGTCCTCGATATTCTGGTCATGATATTGTGACCACTCAGTCATCCAGGCCCACACTATTTGTTTGCGATTTCAAAAGAGGGCTTAGTGTACTAACCCTCCAAAACCATGTATCAATGTTGGATGAAGATTTGGTTTGCTAATTGTTTCATGCCTGGCAAAGATAATCATGCATTTTCTTTGAAGATGTTGCCTGCCTGTTATGTTTAGTCATTTTAAAAAAGATTTCAGGTATTAAAGCCCTTCATATCTCTACGATGCAATTTCCCCACTGCAAGAGTATATCGCACCGTTTCAAGACATACAAAGAACTCTTTGGGGCATATTCTCAAGGACTCATCGCCGAATTAGCGGCACTTTACCGCCACGAAAGTGGCGATAGATTTATCGCCCTATTCACAAGCCTGCGCTAACAGCCGACATCGTCAGTTTACCTGCGATAGCTGCCGCCAAAAACATCGCCAAGGCTGACAGCGACAACTAACGCTAATCATATGCAGAGTAGGCGTTCCCGTGCAAAAACTCACGATAACACCACTTCGCGATATTCTCAACGACCAGCCAGATTGGCGATGCAGTCCAGAAGCAGGCGATAAGGCACGTTAGCAGCAGGGACTTAAGACCTGCTTTTTCCTGGTCTTAAGTAGGACGAAAACCTGCAGTATAAAGGGAGCCCAGCCCAGAGCCACATCTGAAGACCAACAGATGCCATGGAGCTACTAATCATGCAGCTTGGAGACCCAAGAGGGCCACAACACCCACTGCCACCACCCCCAGGACCACCCCCACCCCCAGGACCACCCCCCCGGACTGCCACCGAGGCAGCGCAGAACAAGACAGCGAACCTTCCGAAAACGCACCAGCCTCAGAGACTTAACACCAGAGGATGTCATTGCCCAATACAGGCTCAAAAGGACAACCATCCTCCGCATCCTGACCCACATTGCCCACAGGCTGACGGTACCAACACAGCGGACAACCAACATCCATCCGCAGACAAAGCTGCTGGCTGTGCTGCACTTGTTGGCCTCTGGTACCTTCCAACCAACAACTGCCAGAGTTGGAGGAGTCTCACAGTCAGCCCTATCAAACTTCCTCACACCTGTCTTGGATGCCATCATCAGCTTGATACCCCAGCACCTTCACTTCCCCACACTGCGCAGAACAGCTGGAGACCAAGCAAGGCTTCTACGCAATACCTGGCTTCCCGCACGTGTTGGGGGCAATTGACTGCACACATGTCCTACTTGTGCCCCCTGCTGACACTGCACACAATTACCGCAACAGAAAGCACATGCATTCCATCAATGTGCAGGCAATAGTGGACCACCAGGGACTGTTCACCAATGTCGTCGCCAACTTCCCAAGCAGTGTGCATGATTCCTACATCTTCCGACAGTCCATCATCAACCAGCGCTTTCAGGATGGCACCTATGGAAATGCACTGCTCGTTGGTAAGTACCAACGGAACACACCACACACCTCAACTCCACAATCATACAACTCACAACTGTGGGAATGCACACATAACAAAATCACATACAACATGCCAACCAACATGCCCACCTACCAGACACGACAACACAAGTAACTGTGGTAACAGGGGCCAGACATGGAGACAAACAATCCACAAAGGCATAGCCCCTCTGCCACACAATTGCAGAATGTGGGGAGAGGTGGGAACCAAGAATGTGCGAAGGAGGCAATGGACCCATGAATAAGAATGTACACAATGCCAAGTGTGGCGGTGATGTGCTGGACAGTCTTGAGTATGCAGAGCACAGACATGTCCATGTGGACATATACTGCTGGTGTTTGTAGTGTTGTGGATAGTGGACGCAACCATGTTACCTCAGGCAGTGGGGAGGACCTTGGACATGTAGCTATGTCGCCCCCCCTGTAAGCGTAAGTATAGTGGGCTGGGCCGGCATACGCCAGTCCAGCGCAGGAGTGTGAATAAATAGCCCGGGGCACTGGGCGTGGTTCACTTCCAGGATGGCCACCAAAGTAACTACTGCGTGTGTCTCTGTGTCCGACATATCCTGACCATAGGCCCACACACACGTGGCTGACCACCTTCAACGGCCAAATTTACACCGGCGATGAGGTGGCTACGTCACACGCCACCCGGTGCACATCTCGTCATCGCCTGCAGGGGCATGCCTGCCAGGGCGGCGCCCCTCACCCTGCCACAAGGCCGCCGGCGTGACCGGTGGTGCCTGCGCGATCCTGTGCGCCTGCTGCACCCCAGCCCGCTGGACCCCAGACCCGTCCGGCGCCCAGCGGTGACTGCCCGCCCCTGCGCACCCAGGCATCACTGCTCACCTGCCGCCACCGGCGTGTCTCCAAGAGGGTCCACCACGTGCCGGTGCAATCTTCAAGCCCGAGGCCCGCGAGCTTGGCAGCCTCCTCAGCCGATCGCTGGCTTCTGTGCAACAGGCCCCCAGTGCACCCTGCGGCACCGCACCGTGGAGCTCTGTGTGTGCTGACTGCTCACTCCGGCCTACACTGCGGGCCAGCAGGTCTCAGACAAATCCATTCCACTCCGGCCCTCCAGGCCTACTGCATCATCGCAGGCTGCACACCCACTCAGCTCTTCAGGTGGGCCTACCTTAGTGCACTGCAAGTCATCGCCACAAGGCGGTAGGCCCGTGCCGGATGCAGTGCCTCAGGTGCCACTACCTCTGTGCACCACAAGTCACCGTCCAGCCCCCAGGCCTACTGCATCATCGCAGGCTGCACACCCGCTCAGCTCTTCAGGTGGGCCTACCTCAGTGCACTGCAAGTCATCGCCATGTAGGGCTACCCCACAAGTCCGCCTCCAGCAGCCAACAGCATGTCCTCGGTAACGCCACTGGAGCCCTTCACAGTCACGGGGCCACCCCCGTCCCAGGCAGGTCCCTGGAAAGCCTGGGTGGAATGTCTGGAGACGTACTCCGAAGCGCACGACATCCCAGCGCCGCGGCGGTGGCCCATGCACAGGCGTGTGAGGAGTGTGAAGAAATGGCCCGGGGCTCTGGGCGTTGTTCAGTTCTGGGCTCTGGGTGTGGTTCAGCTCCAGGCTGGCCACAGAAGTGACTATGGCGTGTGTCTCTGTTGTAGTGTCTGCACCACCCGGCCCTTAATCGACAATCTTGCAATGTAGCATGCACCCGGAGGGCGGGCTCGCCCGAATGGATAAATAAAGGAGCTCAAGACCGCTCGGGGTCTTGGCTCATTCATGCCAACTGTTGTGTGTGTATCTTCATTGCCGCAGCATAAGCCAAAGGCCGAGCCTCAATCGCAGCGCGAGTTCAACCAGGCCTGAACTCCACATCTGTGTCCGCCCTAATCGTACCATAGGCCTACACACACGTGGCCGCCCACCTTCAACGGCCAACATTACAGTGTTGTTGTCAGGCTTGCGGACATGCGCAGACAGGCATGACAATGGTGTGCCATAGGAGTGCAAGCGATGCAACCGCGCAGCGCACACAAGTAAATAGGCTCAGGGGGAGGGAGGAGCAGCTGTGAGGCTACGTAACACACATTGACCCCGCACATTTGCCAGAAGCAATACATGGCAAACATGAATCCCAAAGTCACACAAATCACACACCACAAAACTTGTAAGTCTGCCAACACAGCATGCAGAACCACCAGTTTACACTAATCTCACTTACCTCTCACAGGTGATCAAGGATATTCACTCTGCCCGTGGATGATGACACTCCTCCGAGCCCCGAACATCCCGGCCCAGAGGCAGTACAATGTGGCCCACAAACGCACCAGGGGCATTGTTGAGCGAACATTTGGCATGTTAAAGTCATATTTCAGGTGCCTTGGCATCACAGGTGAAAGACTCCTGTACAGCCCAAAAATAGTGTGCAAGATGATCATTGCATGTTGTGTATTGCACGACATATGTGTTCGCACCAATGCCCCATGGATCCAAGTGCCAGATGCACCGGACGATGATGAGGAAGAGGAGGCAGGCAGACCACACCCCACTGCAGCTGCAGCAGGAATAGCCCGAAGAAACACAATCATTAACAATTTCTTCGCATGAGCACGTCACATTGTGACAGTCCTTAGCAATCATGGAACAGTACAAAATGACCACATGAACAGCATGTGCAAATAAATTCATTGCAACACACATTCCCTGTGTGCATGTCAGTCCTCTGCATTAGCACATCACTCTGACAAGTGTAAGTGCAACATTAATTGCTAACAATCTCACAAATAGCAAATAGATGGTGGGTATGTCACCTCTGTACAGAGGCTGTTCAGGGTGTCACGTATTCGGAATGCCATTACAGGGTGTCAAATGTAGTACGCAATCCCACTCATCAGCGTATCACATGTGTACAAAAACATGACATGAAGGCTGTCATTGGTGTTCAAAAATAAGACAACTGGGTGTCATTTGGGGTCAAATATGAAATTGCGGGTGTCATTTGGGGTCGAATATGGAATTGCGGGTGTCATTTGGGGTCGAATATGGAATTGCAGGGGTCATTTGGGGTCGAATATGAAATTGCGGGTTTCATTTGGGGTCGAATATGGAATTTCGGGTGTCATTTGGGATCAAATATGAACCACCCTGATGCAGAGATGCACCCTGTGACTCAAGTCCCACAACATGAGCAACATGGACGTAAGGGGGATGGCGGCACAGTGAACACCTCAGCAACATGGGAGATGCACACCAGCCAAAAAGCCAGCAGGAATACCTTGCGTAGAACACACCAAGGTGTCCCCTGGTCATATGTGCCATGTACAGATCACATGTGTACACGGACGTCATCCATCAATAGTAGTGAACAGTGTCAGCTAATAGGTGCAAGGTGAGAAGTCACACGCCTCCTCACAGCTACCTGTACCCATCACTGTCAGACTGAAGCAAAACAACACTGCTACATCAGAGCATGCAAATTTGACCGTGAGGGCACGTACATGGCTGGTAAGGGTTCAACAGTGCCGGAAGGCGAAGCAGTGACATCCCCCCCCCAAAAAAATGCACATCACATTTCCAGGATGCAAGCAGATGACAAACTAACTTAGGGATGAAAGCTCCTTTGTCTGAACTAGAAGGCGGTGGCACATCTGCACCTCCGACCTTGGAATTGTATGCGCCCGGCACCCCCTGAGAGATACCATAGCAGCTGATGACGACTCCCACACTACGCACAGCGCTAACCATAGACCAACGTATACACACCCCACACACAGAAGTCCTTGCACGCAGTTCTCTTGCATGGAATGACCTTCACACTTACGCACAGACCATCCCAGGAGTCCAACCGCTGCACACTCAAACAAATCATTGCTCCGAGCTGTGGCATCCACATAACTTTGACTTTGACTTTTTTACACACAGCCTTATTTCCTACATTGACGTTGGGCTAAGTTGGGAAATTGCAAGATTGTTGTTTAGGAGCAATGAGGCCACAGCTAGTTCACACATTCCCAGTCATCTCACTGCCTATCTGGGTCACGGTCAAACATGCGCATTGATATCAGTTCCCAGGGGGTACCTTTTTTTGGAATCACTGCCCCTATATTCATCCATACTTTCATGCTTGCTTGATCATTGACATGACACATCTGTGTGAATTAGAATGTTTTAATCACATTCGGTGGAGTGTTGAAGCTGGACCAGTACATGGCCATGCAAACCCCACTTTACATTGTTGCCCCGTGGAGGGACAGCCAGAGTCCTTTAGGGATTGACAAGTTCATCGGAAGAGGAAGAGTGCAGTCCGCAGTCTGATTGCTGTGTCATTGGTAACCAAAACAAATATGGCAGTCCATGTCGAGGGCCAAGGTGAGTGTCGCAGAGTGTATCGGGGGACAGTGGAAGGTGTTATTCCAGGGCATGATGCAGAGGGCAGAACCAAGCTGAAACAGGCCATATGGCGGAGATGAATGCTACCGCTTCCTTCTTACCACAAAGGCAGAATCACCCACATCATCGTCCTCTGATGTGTGATGTGCCTCACATGTGGGTGGTGGTGTTTTGTCTGTAGCACTGTGTGGCACTGACACATCAGGGGCCGGAGGTGGAATGTCTGCCGCACTGTGTGTCAGTGACACATCAGGGGCCGGAGGTGGATTGTCTGCCGCACTGTGAGGCACTGACACGTCAGGGGGCGGAGATGTGGATGGAGTAGTAGCAGCAGCATTCATCTGCACCAGGCCTTGTGGCAGCAATGCCATGATGAGGATCTGCAGGGCATGGAAGATCCCAGCTACATCTCGCTGGTGTGCAGCCGTGGCAGCCATTCTTTCCACCTGCATCTGCTCCATGTTCTCCATGATCCTCCGCATGTGTCCCAACTCCCGGCTGTCATGGCTGGAGCCACTCTGACTAGACAGTTGTTCTTGGCTAAGAGTCATGACTCCAGCGATGCCAGCCATGGCTTGTTGGAGAGCATGGAGCGGACTGTAGGTGTCCGTTAGGGACTGTAAGTGGTCCCTGATGGGACTTAGACACCCACGTATGGCATTTAGTTTGGCTGCCATGAGGTCGAACCCCACCCGCACCTGATCAGCAATCTCCTTCTGGCCCTCTGACACACGGCGTTGGAATGCCATGTGTTGGTCGTGGGGGTCCTGGGAGACAGCCGTGGTGGTGGGTGCTTCCTGCTGTGTGGTCTGTGCAGGGGGTGGGGTCTCCTCAATGCAGCTGGGCTGCCCTGCTCCTGGGGTGGGGTGCTGAGGGTGTCCATGAGCTGTTGGAGGGCGTCGGTGTCGATGGTGTGGAGGTCCTGTTCATCATCAGTGAAGAGATGTACGGTCTGCTCTGCAGGAGGTGTTGATTCTCGCTCTGCAATGTGAAGGGGAGATGCAGTTTAACAGTGTGTTTCATGTATGTTCACGCATTGGACAAGTTTACAAACAGACTGCATGACAATGTACATTGTGACTGTTTGAGAGGAGATGCCTATTTGATGCAGGACAGTGGACATTTTTACACCATCAGGGATGTGGGGTTGTACTTGTACATTTTCATCTCACAGTTTCCTGCTATGCCAAATGTGATTGGCCAGTTTCTACACACAAGCGGCAGCAGTTGTGTCCTCTGTTCTGTTGTGAAAGTGTTGCAGTTTGTACCACATTGTTGTCAATGTTGATGTGCTCTGTTTCTTATGTGTGTGTGCTGCATTGTGGGAGAGTCGCCCATGCAGCTCTGATTTTGCTGGCCCTTATCACTTTCAGGCGGTGTGCCTTTCACCTCTGTGCTTGTACAGTGCTGAGATGTTGCAGACTTGGGTAAATTGGGCTCTTGGTGGGAGTTGGGACTCTTGGGCATGGTTTGTCCGCAGATGTCTTGTTGACGTCAGGGGTTGTTTGTGCACGTGGATGTGTCAGAGTGTGACCTGCTCCTTTACGGATGTGGTCCACACTCAGCCACCTCAGTGTCGTGGCGTGCACCATGTCATGATAATTGGACTGCAGCCATGCTAATCGTCATGCAGTGTCACTTGCATTGTCAGTGTGGCTCACGGTCCCGCAGCTTTGCTGGGTTCAGCACATGTGCATGGGTTTGTTGTGAGATTAGTGATGTGTGGGGAGGGTCCCCTCTGGGCACATTGTCGACCGGGGCCTACTTGCTGTTTCTATGTGTGCTGCAGTGTGCCAAGGAGATCAGGGACATGATCTAGGGTCATTGTGGGTGTGCACTGTGCTATACTTAATTGTGCGTGTGTGCCATTGTGCCCATCTCCCCCGTCCCCCCAGTCCCTGGTCGTTACTCACTCTGTTGGGTCAGGTCATGTTGAGCAGTGTCCGATCCCCCAACTCCTGCCACCGTCTCCCCACTGATGACTGTGGACACCATTTCCTCCATCTCATCCAGCTCCTGCTGTGGCGCTGGACTCCCACCTCCAGTCTGCATTGCTGCTTTCCGGTTGTTGGCGAGTTTCAGCTTGGTTTTGCGCTTCACATCATTCCAGCGCTTCTTGCAGTCGTCCACTTCCCTTCTCTTCACTCTGACTGCATTCACCTTGGCCAAGATGGACTGCCATATTGCATTTTTAGTTGCCAATGACACAGTGGAGGTGATGAACAGTTGTTGGTGGTGTTCTATCACCTCCGTAATCAGGATCTTGTTTTCCTGTGGACTGAATCGCAGGTTCCTCTTCTTCTTCTCCTTGCCCTTCTCCTTCCCTGAGGTCCCTGGCTGGTCCTCGGGGGGGGGGGTTTGTGGGGTTCTGGTTGGCCTCTGTAGTTGCTCCAGCTTCCTCCATGGTGCTTCTCAGTAGTTTTTTTTTGGCAGCTTTTATGGTGATTTTTCCCGCCTGACGTGGGAATAGCAAGCCTGGCGCTGCTTATCACTGATGCTTTTATCGCTGTTGGGCCCATCGCCACTTTTTTCACGTTCGGGTTTCCTTTTTTATCGACGTCCCGGTAATTTTAACACGGACATTTGATGCGTTATCGGGATACTATCGCCTGTTGCCTGCGTGTTGAGAATACACCGTTAACACGGCGTTAGTTTCCCGCGATAGACGGCGTTATGTAAAGTTGCGTTAACCTAGGTGGGCGATAATTATTGCCCGTTCTTGAGAATATGCCCCTTTGTTTTTTGTCAAGTATCTCTATTTTTCTTTACGTCTGAAGTTGTGTCTTGTTTGCTGTATCAGCAGTACATTGATAAGACAGTAACCCTAAAAAGATCTACCCTTCAACTTCTGATATCTTTCCAGCGCCTTAAGCTCTGGTGTTCTCCACCTACTTAGGCACATTAATTAAATGTATAATGCCCCTAGCGGATTGGATACAAATTCTGTGGAGCACAGTCGTGATTTTATTAAAGACACAGACGCTAATGTTATCCCTCCACTATAAATCATATGTAATTATTGACTACCCACCCACTAGTGGTACTGATTTTGTCTCAAATGTCTTTTGCTTTCAACCTTCTGTGGTTACTGTTGAGTGAAGCAGTGACAAAAGAACGCATAATATTCGTCTCCAAGTCTTTAGTAAAATTCAGACTTTTGGTCACTATGTATGTAGGAGAATCTGCATAAAGTTTCTAGGTTTTCGCCAAGCACTTCTGTGGCGGTGCACTTGCAACAGCTTTACATTTTGCACCTTGTGATTCTGATGTTGTTTATGTTTGAGTCTTTCTATAAGTGTGCTTATATTGCACATGCTCTTTGTGAACTCAGGTGCATTTTTGGCAACTGCAGAAATATATTGCACAGTAGCAAAATCAACCATTTCATTAACTCTTACTAACTTTTTATCGTGAATGTATTAGGCCAAAATTTGTAAAAATTAAACAAATTTTTGGGCACCGCTTGCTAATACTGAGAGGTTAAAACAAGATTTGCTGTGCAAACAATATTATATAAAGGTTTTTGCACTACGGTGCATTTTTGGCAACTGTGGAAATATATTGTACAGTAGCAAAATCAACCCTGTCATGAACTATTACTAACTTTTTTTTTCCTGAATGTATTAGGCCAAAATTTGTAAAATTTAAACAATTGTTTGGGCACCGTTTTGCTATTACTGAGTGGAGAAAGCTAGATTTGCTGTGTAGACAATATTGCATAAAGGTTTTTGCACTACTGTTCAAATGTAGTAAAGGTATTTTGAAGGTATTTTTGAACACCTGTAAAAATATAAGAAACATTGGGGCATAAGTACAAGCCCCTATCGCCACCACAACGTCACTTTTATCAGCGTTGAGGTGGCGATAGGGGCTGCGCCTTATTTACAAGGCAGCGTTAAGCCACTTAACGTGGCTTAATGCTGCCTTGTAAATAAGGCACCCTTTCACGCTATGGTTAGCGTGAAAGGGGTGGGCAGTGGGTGTTGCGTTGGGCGTCCCACCGCAACACCCCTTGATTTTGACGCTGCCCCCTATCTACAAGGGATGCGTACATAGGAGGCAGCGCCAAAATTAAGATCAGGTAAAACCTGGTCTTAAGTTGGCGAAATGAGGAGAAATGCATTATTTCTCCTCGTTTTTGCTTTTTCCATGTGTGCTGCCTTGTGCAGCACACATGCAAAAGCAATGTCATGGATTGTTTATGTACAGGGAGGTCCCCTTCCTGTAAATAAACAATCTTTTTAAAAATGCCATTTTGTGACTTTCTTGTGTGCTGCATTTAGCAGCACACATGAAAGTGACAAAATGGCATTTCAGGATTGTTTATGTGCAGGAGGGACACCTTCCTACACATAAACAATCCTCCCCTGCACGCAGACACCCTTGCACTATGGTGCAAGGGTGCCTGCCTTGGCGCTACACTGCTAAGTATAGCGCCATCGCAGGGGGAAACGCAAGGCTGCACCATTTCGTTGTAAATATGGTGCAGCCTTGCGTTTCAGAAGTGGCGTCGTGAGGCGTTAAGCCATGATGGCTAATGCCTCACTCCGCCCCTTCATTGTACATATCCCCCACAATTTGTTTAGACATATTGGTGTAGTTCAGTTTTCCACAAAGCAAGCGCCCCATTCATTAATCATCTTAGTTAGAAAAATGGAGCAAACTGCGCTCTTTATGCTGCTTTCAGATCAAGAAACAGAAGAAACTGATTTTGTCTCAAATTTATATTTGTCTTTTGAAAAAAATCAATTTGTTCCATTTGTAATTATGAAGACTTGGTAATACTACGATATACTCACCATACTCTATTCACCTGGTGTAAAAAGCGTCATCAAAATGTAGACCCGACCAAACCACACAAGCAACAGAAACGGCCATAACATGATGTTTTCTTTTTTGCACTTTACATTATCTGGTCGATAATGGATTTCTTTGTAAACTAGAAAATGATCTGAACATGAAAGGTGAAAAACAGATTCGATTTCCTGAAGTCTATCTTCAGCATTCTGATCATGGCCCTTCAAACACCCTGGGGAAATAATTTCGGATGACAGGTATCTCTTTTCGTTCTCTTTTGATCTGGTGGGTCTCGGAGCTGGCAACTGCAACCCTGAGCCAGGTCTGACTTAGATTAGGTCAGAAACAAGCAGTTAAACTTCAGTTATACCGTCGGCTTCTCGGATCGAAACATTTTAACTCTAAGCAAGAGGACAGCAGAGCCTCTCACGTACTACTAACAGTCGTTGGTATCAACTGTAACAATAATTTTGTTATTCTTGTGTTTTTGTCTGAAAAGTAGCCGTTTACCATATGCTATGTTGCATTTTTTAAACAGGAAATTAATTTTCTGTATCATCTTTGTCTGCAATGAAAAGAAGAAAAGCAAGTCAAAATTTGGAGGGATTTCGGAAAGCCTCTATAATTTTTTCAAAATGAAACAGATGTTCCTAGAATGCCCGTAAATTAGAGCCATAGGCCTCCGAGTTACAAATTGTGTATAACGCATAATGTTCTGAAGCAACAGATGAAATAGATTGTTTTCGATTTCTAAATGTTTTACAGATCAAAAGGCGACGATTTCAATGAATCTCTACAATTTGTGGATTCCACTTCCATCCGGTGTCTTTCTTTGTCAGGTTCCGTAGAGGCTCTGCGATAGTGGCCAGGTTGGGTATAAACCGCCCGCAGTATGTTGCCATGCCTAAAAAGCTTTGGACTTCCGACACCGTCGTTGGGGCGGGGGCGAGCTGGATGGCTTGAGACTTCCGAGGGTCTACTTGCACTCCCTCCTTGCTAAAGACGTATCCGAAGAACTCGATGGACCGTTTGAAGAATTGGCACTTCTCCTTGTGGAGAGTCACCCCATGTTCTGCGAGGCGCTGGAGGGTGGCTCGTAGCTGGCGGTGATGGTCTTCGAGCGTTGCTGAGTGTATTAAGATGTCATCGCTGACGTTAAGCACTCCTTGTAAGCCAGACAGGACTTCTTTTATCGCGTTCTGGAATATCTCTGCGGCTGACGATATCCCAAAGTTCAGCCTTTTATATCGTCTGAGTCCCAGGTGTGTCGAGAAAGTGGTGATGTATCTGCTTTCTTCCGCTAGTCTCAACTGGTGGTACCCCGCGTTGAGATCTAGCTTGGAGAACCACCGGGACCCATTGAGGTCGGCCAGGATGTCGTCGACCGTTGGCTTCGTATGGCTTGGTTGGGCATCCGCATGTCTATGCAGAGCCTGATTTGCCCCGGCTGCTTTGATTTCTCTGCTATGACCATCGGCGATACCCACGGAGTTGGTCCAGTTACTTTTTCGATCACCCCTTGTTGTTCCAGCTTTTGTAGTTCTTGCTCTACTAGTGGGCGTAGGTGAAAGGGGATGCGCCGGTGCCTCAGGGCGACAGGTCTTGCTGACGAGTCTATGTGCAGCTTTACTGGTGGCTGCTTCATGTCCCCCAATCCTTTGAACAGCTGTGGGAATAGCTCTAAAACATCTTCCGTTTGTAGTGTTCGTATGGCGTTTGCAAATGTTACCAAACCCAAGTCTTCCACGGTGTGACTTCCTACTAGGATGTCCGCCTCCCTGTCGACGACGTGGAAGGTGGACGTGACCTCGTGGCCCTCAGCCTTCACCTGGACGGTCATTTTCCCTTTTAAGGGGAGTGGCTTTTGGCTCCCATACGTAAGGATTCTCACTCTGGATGGCGTGAGTACTGGCCTTGGGCTTTACCTCTTGTATTGTTGACATCCCATGACGTTTACTGATGCTCCGGTGTCAATGAGCGCCGTGACAGGGGATCCGGCAATCTCGATGGCGCATGTTGGCTGCGGGCGCCTCCTCCGCTTGAGGTCACTTGCGAATGATATTAGATAGCATTCTCCCTCTTCATCTGTGGATGAGTCTTCTAGGTATTGCCTTCGTTGTATTGGTGTTTTTTGTGGTCTTGACACTTCAGATTCATCTAGCGCAAGTTGCCTCACCGCTCTGGCGGGCGGTCTTCGCCCGGGAGGTCCCTTGTGTCGTCCTCCGCCACGGCATACGCTCGAGAAGTGATTGGCGATGCCGCACTTGGAGCATGTTTTGCCTTTAGCTGGGCATTCCTCCAGGGGGTGTTCCTCCTTGCCACAATATCCACACTGTTGTCGGCGCGAGCTTCTGTTGGGCCACCGTCCTCGATTCCCGCGTGCCGACGTGCGGGCCGTGTCGACACGCTCTGTCTTGATCGACACTGCTGGTTTGGCTGGGTGGGTGAGCGCGGCTTCCATGACTGTGGCTCTGGCTTCCGACAGGTCATGGGATCGTGCCAGGATGAGGATATCCTCTAAGGTGATCCGTGGTTGTCGGAGGATGAGGGTCCGCAAGGTCTTGTTATGGCACCCTTGGATGACTTGTGCCCTCACTTCCTTGGTCTGGTCATCCTCCGTGCACGTGCTGGCGAGTTCTCGGAGGCGCGCATGGAAAGCGTCCATGGATTCCCCTTCCCTCTGATGGGCCTGTCGCAATTTGAAACGTTCGTAGTCGGAGTTAAGTTGCGGGTCGAAGTGGGCATTCAGCGCCCTAACCGCCGACTCGTAGTCTGTGGGTGCACCCGTGTTGGGCAAATGCGCAAACAGCTTGTATATTTCGTCCCCTGCGAAATGTAATAGCAATGACCTTTTCACCGCGCCGTCCGTTTCCCTCGTGGCGATGAAGTAGTTGTTCAGGCAGCCGATCCACACGTTCCACCTCGGTGACGCAGTGGCAGGATCAATGAGCTCGCTGAATGGGGGAAGCGCGTTGACCTGAGAGTGTAAGTGTGCCGGAGACGCGGCCGGGGCTGCAGGTTGCTGGGCTGCTGGTGCGGCAGGATCAGACATGGCTGGTCGAAACCCGGTGACACCCTGGTCGCGTGTGGCTGGCGCTGCTGCGCTGGAGGGGTCTGTTCCGGGGCGGTGATGGACTTGCTGGCCGTGCTTTAGTGCTGCCCCTCAGCACGCTGGGAGTCAGGGTGGGCAGGATGCGGTGATGGACTTGCTGGCCGTGCTTTAGTGCTGCCCTTCAGCGCGCTGGGAGTCAGGGTGGGCAGGAGTCCCACGAGGCACAAACTGCTCTGGTCCTGTTCTCAGTGTGCAGCCTGACGCAGGGGAGCTGTATTCATTCTTCCTTCGTTGTCCCTGGTGGCCGGGAGAGGTACTGCACCACAGGGAGCTGCTAGGTGCTGAGCGCCAACTGCGCATGCGCGCCTCACTTTCAGCAACGCGGGCTCGACCGGAGGCCGCACCGGGAGCACTCGCGCGTCGCCACAGAGGATGCAGGCAGCGGGCGGCAGAGCGGGGCGCTGTACCTGGCGTCACCGGCCGGTGACATCGCCGGATCGCTGTTCCAGAGCGGAGTCAGCCGGGCGTGCACACAGGCAAGTGGGCGCCGACGCGTCTCACTGCTGGGCTCTCTCGTTTCTCCGGGTGGTCGGCGATCAGGCACGGGAGCGTGGCGGCTGCAGGCAGCAGACCCACCCTCGTCGCCAGTGTAAAGTGGCCTGTTAGGCGAGATGAGGGCCCTGCTATTGGGGGCAAGTAAAGACACAGACAACCTTCTACTTGGGCACTCAGCTGTGCCGGAAGTCCCGAGCGACCCCGGCCCGTTTATTTAAGCCTTCTGGCCACGCCTGGCCAGAAGGTGATACAATGTATGGTGTTGGTTTCGGGTCGGGTCCAGGGGCTGGTGAGCGGTGGGAGACTAGACCGCTACAGTTTCCTGCTGCTCATGCTCTCTATTCATGTCTTCCCCACTTCTTCATTACCCTCCAGCATCCATGCTCTTTGTACTTGCTTTTGCTACCATTTGTACTGCTGATTGTCATTGCGCCCCCACCGTTCCCCAATCAACTTTTTAAAAAATATATATTTTTGGTGTGGCCCTGTAGCTGCTTGCTTCTGTTGGTGCTTGTACACATGTTTTTAATTACTCTAGAAAAATAAACCAGCCCCAATATTTGTTAACTCATTTGGCAATTGGAAATGAAATTTACTCCTTGGAGTAAGTTGGAAATGAGGCGGAATTAGGCCACTAATATATCCAGATTTTCTGAGGGTGTATTGGAAGTGTGGGAGAACAGGTGTCTCCACATTGAAATATATTTATCATGTGGAAAATGTGTTAATAAAGTTCAGTCACACATGATCGTGCTGCTGGTGTGACTGCCTATGAATCATCTTTAGGAGTAAATTTAGGACATTAAGAATATGCGTGGAAATTAAGATGGTAATGGAGTTGAAACTGATAGAGTGATATGCTTTGTGCAAAGCTCCTGCGCCGAAAAGGAAAAGGCCACATTTATGTTCCAAATTGTTGAGAACCTAGACTGAGAAAATTATTAAATCCAAGCACCATTTAGCAGCCTCCAAATGCAGGGATGCTTCCTGGTGGAAATCATATTAAAGGAAGATGAAGTAAAGGCATAAGAGAATTATAGACATTTATACTGTAGCAGAAAAGCGCCCTGTTATGTAGGGAAGAAGAAAATGGGCTACTTGGAGAGAAACCATAGAAATATAAACAATCTTCCAGGCATCAGACTATTGATCGAGTTTGCCTATAAGCTATTTTTGGGTCTATAAGCCCACGATTTCCAGGCAAAGAGTTGGACAATTCTCCTAATTTCCTGAATTGAACCAAGTTAGAAACAGCAGTTGGCACCAGAGGGCAAGGTCACTGATTCTCCCTTGAACATCCCACAAGTTGTTCAAAAACAATTGAAACAGGCGAAGATAGTCTATCTATCCTCCAAGGAAAGTTGAGTGCTAAGTCTGAGAAGTCCAGACTGGGGTACATAAGATGAGGTATCTGTGACATCAATAGACATGAATCATAACTCAATGGTTTTTGCCACTGGGGTTGCTTTCGGGTATGTAGTGCGTCCACCTCTGAGGCTCCCATAACCTTTTAATAACAGCACTGAGTAATGCCTTTCAGGCTCTGGGCACAGGGTGCTGTAACAATCGGAGATGAGTGATCCCCAAGTACAGGGCCAGGCCTTTGACCATGGTGTGCATCTAGCCATCTGGGTGTTCCAACATTCTGGGCATGGTGTCTTTGGGAGCATGACATAGAAATAAATTGTTGTGCGAAACAGCAATTTGTCATAACAATATTTGTACTAAGTAATGATTACCTCCAAGTGTTGTGCTTATTCAGGGTCTGGAAATGTAGAATTTGGAATGGGTAGTGAAGTTCCACACTTGGAGGGCTCTATCCACTGGCATTTGGGCCTTCTCCCTACGAATACCAATGCGCTGATGTTGGAAATCATATTGAAAGCTTTCATCTTATTTCTGGATATGAGTGCTTATCTTGAGCTGTGTAGGGCAGCAGCAGCCAGTGCAGGTAAGCGCAGAGGGGCAGTGGGGCGGGGCGGGTGGACGGGGAGTCGACAGACGATGCAATAGGACTTATTTATTTATTTAACTTTCCCTATTCTGTCGTCTGTCGACTTGACCCCCCTCCCGCCCCGACTCACCTCACCGCGCTTACCTGCACCGGCCGCTGTTGGTGTAAGGGCAGCTGAATATCTTCACCCTTGAGAGCTTATCACTGCGACACCACTGTGAACCATTTACTTGAATGCCCACGCTCTTCAGCACCCAAGCGATTAGCTATACACTAATGTTTAGCCTAGCAGTCTTGAGGGATTTATCTGACTTTGTGTGTGGTTAGGAGGAGCATGTATCAGCAGGACTGGATGGCTTCTTGACCCTTGATAACAGTTGCTTTGCTCTCTCCTGGTGACATTAGCTGCAAATAGAAAGAACAAAGGCATGTTACTCTTCATTAGTGGCATCTTGCATTTCAAGCAAATCTCTGACTATACTAGGGAATACAAGCAGGAGAAAGGCGTTAGCCTGTGAATGCAGACATTCTCCTCGCACTGTGATTGAATTTGCACGTGAATTGGGATAATAGTCAACTCTACTCACGGTAGTAAAGAGACTTGTAATTTGATAGGGCATGAGGAAATCATTCTGCCCAGTTGTGAAATATGATTGTAGTGGCCAAAATTAAGCGGTCTCTTTTGTCACCGGAAACAGTGACCTTGCTGCCAAGCTTTGTTAAACGTTTAGTGTGGAGCAAGACAGGAGGTTTTTCTGCAGGTGTGTTTTTACTTTTCTCTAAACTTTACCATAAGGAGACTCCACAATTTGAATGGAGATCTTCCTATGCTAAAATATATGGAACATTTAAAAAAAGTTTATTAAACTATATAATAAATTAGTAAAAATAGTTTTCGGTTAAAAATTAATGTAAATACATTTATATATTAATTTTAAATTGATCCAAATTAAAAACGTAATTTTTAATTACATATTCAACTAATTTAATTTTAATAAATTAAATAATAATTGTTTTTTTTAAGTTTAACTTGAAAAAAAAATGCCCACCTAAAGTAAATTTTACATTATGCATTAATATTTCTAAAAAGTGATCAACTGTATTAACTAAACATAGTTTAAATATATTGCAATAAAAATTAATGTTACATTACTTATAACTTCAAAAAGGTTGTTAAAATAAGTTATAAATAAATAATAAATGTTTTTATGTTTAGATTTTCTTAACATTAAATTTAAATTATTCACATTTTTCACTATTTTAAATAATTAAGTTTAATTTAATATTATGTACAAAGGGGTTTAATTTTAGTCCCTACCTGGATCATTTTCTATTCTATGACGGTGTTGCAATATCAGTGGTTGGTCATGTGCGGTGCTAGACTTACTACTGTTTCATTTTAGCAGGAGTAACTTACACTTGTAAATTTGGCTCCACTCCATGTTTCAGGGGGTGGAGATGGGTGAAGTCTACTACACTTTTGGGTAACTTTACACTCGGATTTTGTGAATATGCAAAAGTAGTAAGGTTACTCAAAAGTGGAAGAGTAAATTCTATATGTAAATTACTTACAAGTTTAGGTTACCTTTGTGAATAGCCCCAAGAGTCTGAAAAGTGACCAACTACATTTTGTGTATTTCATCACATATTAATAGAATTAAAAGTAGTTGATGTCTATCCATTATTTGCATTTTATGGTTTATATTTGTCTTAGATTTCTAGACATTTTCAATATATTTTAGTTGGAAAGATAGAGGTACCCCCAGACCTCTACTGTAACATAACAGTGATAAAGTCCACACCCACAATTGTTCCTAATAATGTCGTAGGAGCTGGATAAAATCTGATTATGTGTTACCATTTAAACAACTTTGAGATTCTGGAAAGGGAGATATGCCATCATGACATATTGCCCAATGAGAAGATCTGTGAGTGAAGTAATTGGCACTTCTTAGAATCCCCATTCCAGAACATTTAATGGGGTATATTAAAATGTTTGTCTACTGGTATATTTCCCAGTCATTTTTTCACTGTACCTTGAACAATATACATAAGCCTAATTTATATTTGAATGGAAGGAGAGAAGGAGGTAGAAGAAGGGGTATCAAACCCAGATCTAGATGGACCACAATTGTGGAAGACACATAGCTGTTTGTACTTTTAGAAAGTAAAGGTATTCTATGTTCTCTTTAGATGCTCCGAATAGAATAGTTTACTACATAAACCTTTCAGAGCACATGTTCAACAAGTAAAGGCGCTTTTCCTTTCAATGTCTCTCCCCATCTGGACTTTTCTGCACATTTTCATAAAAAGACTTCACTGAGTTCCTCAGTTCATTTGCCACTTTACTTTAGGTGCAGAGACATCCTGATCCTGTCCCTGATTGTGCTCCATGTCCAGCTTTTAAAGACAACAGATGTCTTTTAAGAATCGATGATTAGACAACTTGGATAAACCTATGCACCTTTTGGCCCAGATACTGATTTCCTACTTTTATATTTATTCATTTATTTAGTTATTTATATAATATCAGACAGTTATAATCATTTGCATTTGCATGATTGCTCCTGCTCAGGGATTCTTTCTACATACTTCAGCTCTACTCCTTTTTTCCATCTCTAAGTCTATTCTAGTCCAGCCATTCCAGATTTGATCCAATACTACCAGCTCCATCTTTGTTACATAACAGCAATCTCTAGTTCTGCTCCAGTCCTCACAGGTCAAACTGTGGTCCAGTCTTGCCAGATCCAGCTCTGCTACAGTACTAGTCCCGTCCAGATCCAAACCTTCATCTTTGCAAGTGATTTCTGAAGGGTTTTTGCCTTTGGGCCTTTTTCCTCCTCATGTGCCATTAGGCATTTCTTTTCTGAGGGTGTCCTCTCTGTTAGTCATGTTATACCTGAGACTGACAATGTGACTTCTGTAAGGAATTCATTTTTCTTCAGAGTCTCTTAAGAAAGAGTTAGGGACTGGCCCCAATGTCCAGCCCTTTGGGCAACCATCAATCACTGTTGAGTCTTTGCAGAGCACAATCTCTATTTATGTTGTTACTCATTGACGTCAGAGCTCTGTAATATAAGACAAAAAATTAAATTGTACATATCACCATATCTAAAACAAAGAATAAAAACAAAACAAAAAAAAGAATGCTTCCATTGTGAAAATGCCCCTTACTGTATCAAGCCTGATGTTTACAGAAAGATCCAGATGCTCATGAGGGTCACAGTTTTCTCCAAAATTCAAGACTCTGATAGGGCCTTTATTAATGGTACCTAGAGCACTTAATCGTTTTCATGTAGTGCCGAAGTTTATACTGAGCTGTGCTATCAAGGGATAGATAGGTTTCTGTCAACATTGTTATAGAATGGCTTATAGCCTAGATTGACCTTGAAGATGGTGATGCTTGTGTATGAGAAAGAAAGGTAGGCTACTATTGATTTCCATAGACTCACTCTTATACAGAGCATCTGCGTTTGTTAAAAAGTCCAATGGGTGGGTGGGGGGCATCAAGACTCAAATGCTATGAAATATAATTGGGCCAATGATTTAATCAATGTGCTTCTGTCCTTTAGATGGAACCGGAGCTGCCATATTGAGACTGGGCACCAGCAACAAATTAAAGAAGGTGATATGTGCTGAAGCTGATACTGTTGGATACTTGGGTGGAAACCAACCATGTGTTAACATGTAAACAGACCTGTATGAAGGCATAGGACAACTTTTGACTTTGAAAGGTTGATACCTGCAGCAACTGTTATGAGATTTTGATCAATTTTGGAATATGCGAGAATTAGACAGGTATTAATTCATGTGATATGCAAACATAATTTTCGCAGCAAGGAAAGCATGGAAAGTATTTCCTGAAAAACAAGAAAAGTCAGTTTGGATCTAGATTCTAGTAGCGCTTCCCTAAGTATTAGGGAGTCGTCTCTAGTCGCACTCTTAAGAAACTATTTGTCAAGTGTATTTAAGTTCTTCAGTGAAATTTTTATTTCATTTAATTTTTCTTTTTCATAGATGATGATATAGTTCATCTCATAGAATCCATTCTGGTTATACGATGACATACATGTTAATTCATAAACAAAAACAAAAAAATGTCACGACATTATATATATATTTTTTTTTTTGAGAATCTTGATAAATTAATCTCTTGTACACACTCAAATACATAAAAACGGTTTCTTCTATTTTTGTAGGAGCAAGCCCCTGATGAAGGGCATGGCCCAAAATGCATTGGGCACAGTTTTGTTTATGAATTAACATGTATGTCATCGTATAACCAGAATGGATTCTATGAGATGAAGTATATCATCATCTATGAAAAAGAAAAATGAAATGAAATAAAAATTTCACTGAAGAACTTAAATACACTTGACAAATAGTTTCTTAAGAGTGCGGCTTGAGACGCTCCCTAATACTTAGGGAAGCGCTACTAGAACTTTATTAGTCACCTCATACTCAGGAGGATTTACCAAGCTGCACCACCTACCAGGATCATACGATTAAATTGTTTTAAAACAGAGTGCGTTGGTCTAACCAAAAGGCCATATTGGATCTAGATTCTGCCAGAGATTATCAGAAAAGTGAGATACTAGAGTACACAATAGAGTCTACTGTATGCCTACTTATTAAGTATATTACTAGGAACTACCAGCTCATTATTGCACTGCATTTCCTCCAAAAGATTTACATAGCATCAAAGAAAATCTCAAATTAACCATAACAGAGATAGTAGTTGCTTAGGTTTACGAAGAAAAGACTGAATTTCTTCATCTGGTATGGCCAATCATGCCTGAAGATGGTCCATATTGAAAACAAGACATTGGGGAGCTATTTTACTGATCTACGTGGCTTGGGTGCTGAGCATGGCAAACGCGTGGGCTTGTTGCTCTACACAGGCCCAACGATAATGCTCCTGGTATCCGTTCCCTGGGCTGCAAGAGATACAGACACAATAGCGAGTGTGAAGAGGGGGAACTCCTGAGAGGGCTCAGTGAACTGCAGGAGCGGGCGGCAGCAAGGTTGTATGACAGCGAAGTCACAAAGGGCTGCCGATAAGCACCCTGTAAGATGCAGGCTGGTGCACTGCTCTCAACTGCTGGAATAGCCCGAGTGGTGGTCCGCAGCCGCACCTAGGGGCTGCGATCTGGTGACTCGCCGGCCAGATCAGAGGTCCTGTGGAGCCGTGGCAGAGGCCCCTGAGTCTGCCAGGGGGAAGCAGAGATACGCAGTGAGATGGGGCCTGCTGAAACAGCGAGATGTGCCGGAGCGTGCAGCCTAAAGCAGTGTCTGGACTTGCGGTGAGCGGCTCGGTGGGGACACGGGCTGAGCTGGGAAGTGCCCTGGGCCCTGAAGCCTGTGAGAACAGGGGTGAGACCCCGGGGGGTCCCCTAGGGACACTAACGAAGGCAGGAGCAGGTCCGCTATATGGAGGCCCTGCTGGAACTGTGAAAAACATTAGGCCTTGTGGGCCAGATCGAGGTCTATTCCAGGATGCGGCGTGGCCCTGAAGAGCGCCTCATAACCCAGGAATGCACGGAGACAAGAACATGCCCCATTGCAGATCGGGTGAGAGAACTGAGGGGAGTGTGGGCCCCCTGTGACTGTGGTACCACCCCAGTGCAGTAAGGCACCAGAGGGCCTGCGGAACTGTAGCGGGGTCCCTGCAGCATTGGTGAATACAGAGGTATGTGCAGGCCCTCAACTGAGGACAGAGAGAGCACTTAACCCCGAGTCCTGGTTTGAAGTGGGAGAGGGAGTGACACCAGAATCGTCTCACCATTGAGAGGGGAAGCTGGGATGGCATGGAGCCCTGCACGCCACATTGGAGGATACTGGACTGTAAGAACTAAAAGTTAATACATAGAAGGTTAATGCCCCTCTACGAACAGACACCAGTAAAGGGGTGCTCACTGTGAGAAGCTGACTGCTGTAATTTGAGCACGCCGACTTTGTGGAAGTGAAGTGCTAGAGAGAGGCGGCCTGAGGCCGGAGTGACAGAGACTGGATACAGGTGGGGAACGCACTAGGCCTCGACCCGGGGGACCACATATTCCTGCACTGTGGAGAGTTGGCATGAACACTGATCGCAGATTAGTGGAGGGGTTTCCTGAGCCCGAGTGCAGCCCACACGTTAGACTTGGGAGTCGATAACGACAGTGGCACTTACAACATAATGGGCAAACCAAAGGCTGAACAAATTACAGCACAGACGGGCATGGAGGAACCCTCCCTGCCTGCGGTCGAGTTGGCGGGCGGCCAGGACACCCCGGAACCTTCTATTCAGTCACACTTCGATGCAGTATTGCCTGCTATCGCAGATACCAAGCTCACGCTTCAGCAGGAAATCAGTACAGTATCGGTGGGCTTGGCTGACCAGGTGGGGGAGGTTGAAACCTCCCTGAATGAGATGCGCCCAGAACAAAAGACCCTGGTCCGCAAGGTGGAAGGCCTATCAGACAGAGTGAGCACCCTGGAATGGTGTGCAGAAGATGCAGATGGCCAAAAGCGGCACAATAATATAAGAGTGGTGGGGCCCCCTGAAGGAGCAGAGGGCTCAGACATGGTTTCCTACTTGGAAAATTGGCTGTGGACGGAGGTAGCTCAGAAACACCTGACCCCCTTCTTCACTCTGGAAAGAGTGCACAGAGTGCTGGCATGCGCGTTGGCACCTGGTCATCATCCGCACCCTGTGATGGCCAGATTACTTCATTTTAAAGACAGAGACACTATACTACAAAGGGCTAGGTCAGAAGGCCCCTTTGTGGTTGAAAATGCCAGAGTATCAATAATACCGGATTTTACGGCTCGGGTCCAGGTACAGCGTGCATCCTTTTTGGAAGTTAAAAGAGCTCTTTGTGAGGTCGGATTGCAGTATTCGCTGATGTTCCCTGCCAGGGTGCAGCTTATCCTAGACAGGAAAACCTATTTCTGTGATGAACCGGATGCAGCCTGGGCTTAGTTGGAGGCATATACAGCGGGGACAGCCCTTCCGGGATCCAGACCTAGGGGTTCGGCGACTGGGCGGAGGGCCAGGAAGATCTCCAGGAAGTCTTCTTGTGGTCGGTCCATGAAAAAACCGTCCCCATCTCAGGCTAAGCAGGAACGAGCTGTGGCATTGTTAGCTGTGGCAGAAATGGTAAAGACACATACACAGCAAGAGGAACCTGGGACTCCATCTGGGAATGACTCTCTGGTGCCTGACTCTGAGGCCTCCATTAGTAATAATGAAGCCCTACCCCAGGTTACTCCACTGACTGCGTAAGAATTGATCTGATGGAAACAGAACTGGAGATGTAGCTGATGTCAGTTTACTTTTCGATTGAGCTCCTATTGGTATATGGGGAATCTCTGTACCTTGTGGGGTGGAGGGCGTACTATGATATTTCCTATTATTACAGGCCACTTGATACATTGACTATCATAGGATAACCCAGGTTAAGATATACACTTTTTAAGGGTTTAGTGGCTGCTCTCCGCACCCGGGCATATATATGTATATATATATATATATATATTCACTGAAAAAACCATAGGTTTCAGACACGTTATAGTTAGAAATTAGCATTTAAAAAACCTTTGAAATTCACTGAAAAAACCATAGGTTTTAGGGACAGTTATAGTTAGTTGGACATTTCACTCGTACAAAACCATAGAAATTCCCCCGTTATAGTTAGTTCAGCTAACTATAACTCGCGCCCCCGCAATGCACTGCTGATGACGTCACATATTACATCACTCATGACATGGTCAGTGACATCACTGATGACATCACTGATGACATCTCAAATGACATCACTGATGACATCACTGATGGCATCATCCAGTGACTGTGTGTTTCTGTAAAGTTTAAATATCTTTAATATATATAGGGAAAGGCGTATTGAAGAATGAGTGGGTGTATAAGTGTCTGAATGGATGATTTAGTACGTGCGTGACTGACTCTACAAGTGAGTGATTAAAAGTATCTTACTGAATGCATGGGTTAGTGACTAAACTGTGTGAACGTCTGTATCCGTCTGTTTGTTGGTGTGTAAGTGGATGCATGGATTTGCGAATAGCTACATGAGTGTGTATATGGGTTATTGATTGGTTCTCTGAGTATCTGTATGGCTGCCTGAGTGTTTGTGTGGGTGGGGTGTGTGTGAATCTGTACACAGATGTGTGAGTGGGTGATTCACTGGGTGCATGATTTCAAGAGTGCATCTGTGATGGACTGCTTGGGTGGGTGAGTGTGTGTATGGGTGTGTTAGTGAGTGAATGTATATCTCAGTGGTACATGTGCGAGTAACTACATATGTAAAAGGCAGTATATATGTGTGTTAGAGTATTTAAATGGCTATAAGTGAGAGTGTGTGATTGTGAGAGTGGCTGCACGGATGCGTGTGTGCTTGTATCAGTTATTGTATAAGAGCGTAAGAATGTGCTAGTATTTGTATGAGTAAGTGAGCTGGTGTGTGTATAACTGTATAGGTGAGTAAATGGGTGTGTGATTAATTTTTTGCATGACTGAATAGGTGTGTGAGTACCTCTATGGATGAGTGGCGGTGTGTGAGTGTTTATATAGGTGTATGAGTGCATATGATAGTCCTGTACTGAGTGACTGTAAGTATGAGTGACTGTACGGGTGAGTGAGTAGATGTGTGTGTGTAGACCTAAGAATCAGTGAGTGGGTATGTAGTTATTGGTATTGGAGTGTGTATGGTTTTGAGAATGGCAGTCTGTAATTTAGAGTGGGTGTATCAAAAGTTATATTAGGGTGTGAGAAGATGCATGAAATTATCACATGGATGATGTTATCAGTGATGTCATCAGTGATGTCATTTGAGATGTCATCAGTGATGTCATCAGTGATGTCACTGACCATGTCATGAGTGATGTAATATGTGACATCATCAGCAGTGCATTGCGGGGGCGCGAGTTATAGTTAACCCTGGGCAAAGCACTACGCTACGCTCGCGTAGTTTGCGAAGTTTGCGCTACTTCGCACAACGCGAATTGCACGTAGCACAGTGCAAACACGCGTAGCGTAGCGTAGCGTAGTGCAGCGGTCATTTTGCTTGCTCGCGGTCCTCAACGTCAAGTTGGCGACCGCGAGCAAGCAAAATGACATCCCGGCGAGACTTTTTCCTCGTTCGCGATCAGCAACATCAAGTTGCCGATCGCGAGCGTGGAAAATAAACCTCCCGGCGAGATTTTCAACGCGGGAGGTAAGGTTTCTCATTGCGAGTGGTCGCGTATGCTCGCGACCGCTCGCGATGAGAAACTACCAGTCCGCGTTGAAAGCTGCCGCTCGAGTAAAAATCTACTCGAGCGGCAGTAAAAGACAGCTCGCACTGTGCAAGATGCCGTTTTCAATGATTGCACAGTGCGGACAAGCATCCGGCACTGTGCAATCATTGCGAACAGTGCACTACGCAGTTCGCGTAGTGCTACGCGTAGCTCGCGTAGTGCGAACTGCACTTTGCGTAGCTTCGCGTAGCGCTACTTCGCGAACTACGCCCAGGCTTAGTTATAGTTAGCTGAACTAACTATAACGGGGGAATTTCTATGGTTTTGTACGAGTGAAATGTCCAACTAACTATAACTGTCCCTAAAACCTATGGTTTTTTCAGTGAATTTCAAAGGTTTTTTAAATGCTAATTTCTAACTATAACGTGTCTGAAACCTATGGTTTTTTCAGTGAATTTCAAAGGTTTTTTAAATGCTAATTTCTAACTATAACGTGCCTGAAACCTATGATTTTTTAAGTGAATTTCAAAGGTTTTTTAAATGCTAGTTTCTAACTATGCCTACAGAGGTAGGACATGTGAAGAAAGAAGAAAAAACGCACAGAAAGAAGCAAAAGAAATGCAGAAAGAAGCAACAGAAGTCCACAAAGACGAAGAAAAGTGCAGGAAGAAGCAAAAGATGTGCAGAAAGAACCAACAGAGGAGCAGAAAGAGGCCTTGTTGCAAAATCATCCTGTGCCCACAACTTTTTCAGACGGGTACTGGTGGTAACTGACTCTGACTAACCAGAGTCAGTGCTATGCTAAAAGACACTCAGAATACAGTGAAAACACCTACATACACTAGGGAACACTATGCGTTGGGGTACCCCTGTGATTAGCATGACCTCCTCTGTAAGTCCCTAGTAGGGGGATTAAAACTACCTCTTAAAACGCGCTACAGGGCGCGTTTGCACAGTGGTGAAGGGAGGGGGGCCTGAGGTGACATGTGTGCAAACATGCCCCGTGGCGCGTTTTAAGTTGCGGGATTAAGTCCCCTTGAATCCTGAGGGTCCCTGGGCCCCAACTAGCCCCCCAGGTACGTACAGTTAGGACCACAGAGCTGAGTTGCAGAGAGGCGTTCCGAGGCCACGCACCTTTTTTCACCTCTCTGCAACGCAACTCTGTTGTGCTTACTGAAGGTACCTGCTGGGCTAGTTGGCCCCCAGGGTCCCTCAGGATTCAAGGGGAATTAATTCCCCAACTTAAAATGCACCACAGGGCGTGTTTGCGCACATGTCACCTGAGGCCCCGCCCCCTCCCTTCACCACCGTGCAAACGCGCCCCGTGGCGCGTTTTAAGTTGGGGGATTAGGTCACCTTGAATCCTGAGGGTCCCTGGGGCCCAACTAGCCCACCAGGTACTTCCAGTAAGCACCACAGGCCTGCGTTGCAACGCCTGTAACAAATTGTGCAGTTGTGTTTAGGTAGTGAAGGTGGTCGTGCTGGGTGTAGTGTTTTAGGGTTTAGGATAGTGCAGTGGTGTTTGTGTAGTGTAGGGGGTCATGCTGGGGGTAGATTTAGGGTTTAGGGTAGTGCAGTGGTGTTTGGATAGTGTAGGGAGTCGTGCTGGGGGAGTGTTTTAGGGTTTAGGGTAGTGCAGTGGTGTTTGGGTATTGTAGGGGGTCGTGCTGGGGGTAGTGTTTTAGGGTTTAGGGTAGTGCAGTGGTGTTTGGGTAGTGTAGGGGTCGTGCTGGGGGTAGTGGTTTAGGGTTTAGGGTAGTGCAATGGTGTTTGGGTAGTGTAGGGGGTACTGCTGGGGGTAGTGTTTTAGGGTTTAGGGTAGTGCAGTGGTGTTTGTGTAGTGTAGGGGGTCGTGCTGGGGGTAGTGTTTTAGGGTTTAGGGTAGTGCAGTGGTGTTTGGGTAGTGTAGGGGGTCGTGCTGGGGGTAGTGGTTTAGGGTTTAGGGTAGTGCAGTGGTGTTTGGGTAGTGTAGGGGGTACTGCTGGGGGTAGTGTTTTAGGGTTTAGGGTAGTGCAATGGTGTTTGGGTAGTGTAGGGGTACTGCTGGGGTATTGTTTTAGGGTTTAGGGTAGTGCAGTGGTGTTTGTGTAGTGTAGGGGGTCGTGCTGGGGGTAGTGTTTTAGGGTTTAGGGTAGTGCAGTGGTGTTTGTGTAGTGTAGGAGGTCGTGTTTTAGGGTTTAGGGTAGTGCAGTGGTGTTCGGGCAGTGTAGGGGGTCGTGCTGGGGGTGGTGTTTCAGGGTTTAGGGCAGTGCAGTGGTGTTCGGGCAGTGTAGGGGGTCTTCCTGGGGGTGGTGTTACAGGGTTTAGGGCAGTGGTGTTCGGGAAGTGTAGGGGGTCATGCGGGGGTAGTGTTTCAGGGTTTAGGGCAGTGCAGTGGTGTTTGGGTAGTGTAGGGGGTCATGCTGGGGGCAGTGTTTCAGGGTTTAGGGCAGTGCAGTGGTGTTTGGGTAGTGTAGGGGGTCATGCTGGGGGCTTTGTTTTAGGGTTTAGGGCAGTGCAGTGGTGTTTGGGTAGTGTAGGGTTGTGCTGGGGGAGTGTTTTAGGGTTTAGGGCAGTGCAGTGGTGTTCGGGTAGTGTAGGGGGTCGTGCTGGGGGAGTATTTTAGGGTTTAGGGTAGTGCAGTGGTGTTCGGGTAGTGTAGGGGGTCGTGCTGGGGGTTGTGTTTCAGGGTTTAGGGCAGTGCAGTGGTGTTCGGGCAGTGTAGGGGGTCATGCTGGGGCTGGTGTTTCAGGGTTTAGGGCAGTGCAGTGGTGTTCGGGCAGTGTAGGGGGTCTTGCTGGGGGTGGTGTTTCAGGGTTTAGGGCAGTGCTGTGGTGTTCGGGCAGTGTAGGGGGTCTTGCTGGGGGTGATGTTTCAGGGTTTAGGGCAGTGCAGTGGTGTTCGGGCAATGTAGGGGGTCTTGCTGGCGGTGGTGTTTCAGGGTTTAGGGCAGTGGTGTTCGGGCAGTGTAGGGGTCGTGCTGGGTTTGGTGTTTCAGGGTTTGGGGCAGTGCAGTAGTGTTCGGGCAGTGTAGGGGGTCGTGCAGGGGGTGGTGTTTCAGGGTTTAGAGCAGTGCAGTGGTATTCGGGCAATATAGGGGGTCGGGCTGGGGGTGGTGTTTCAGGGTTTAGGGCAGTGCAGTGGTGTTCGGGCAGTGTAGGGGGTCGTGCACGGGGTGGTGTTTCAGAGTTTAGGGCAGTGCAGTGGTGTTCGGGCAGTGTAGGGGGTCGTGCTGGGGCTGGTGTTTCAGAGTTTAGGGCAGTGCAGTGGTGTTCGGGCAGTGTAGGGGGTCTTGCTGGGGGTGGTGTTTCAGGGTTTAGGGCAGTGGTGTTTGGGCAGTGTAGGGGGTCTTGCTGGGGGTGATGTTTCAGGGTTTAGGGCAGTGCAGTGGTGTTCGGGCAGTATAGGGGGTCATGCTGGGGGTAGTTTTTCAGGGTTTAGGGCAGTGCAGTGGTGTTCGTGCAGTGTAGGGGGTCGTGCTGGGGATGGTGTTTCATGGTTTAGGGCAGTGCAGTAGTGTTCAGGCAGTGTAGGGGGTACTGCTGGGGCTGGTGTTTCAGGGTTTAGGGCAGTGCAGTGGTGCTCGGGCAGTGTAGGGGGTCGTGCTGGAGGTGGTGTTTCTGGGTTTAGGGTAGTGCAGTGGTGTTCGGGCAGTGTAGGGGGTCGTGCTGGGGCTGGTGTTTCAGGGTTTAGGGCAGTGCAGTGGTGTTCGGGCAGTGTAGGGGGTCATGCTGGGGCTGGTGTTTCAGTGTTTTGGGCAGAGCAGTGGTGTTCGGGCAGTGTAGGGGGTCGTGCTGGGGGTGGTGTTTCAGGGTTTAGGGCAGTGCAGTGGTGTTCGGGCAGTGTAGGGGGTCGTGCTGGGGTCGGTGTTTCAGGGTTTAGGGCAGTGGTGTTCGGGCAGTGTAGGGGGTCTTGCTGGGGGTGATGGTTCAGGGTTTAGGGCAGTGCAGTGGTGTTCGGGCAGTGTAGGGGGTCTTGCTGGGGGCAGTGTTTCAGGGTTTAGGGCAGAGCAATGGTGTTCAGGCAGTGTAGGGGTTGTGCTGGAGGTGGTGTTTCAGGGTTTAGGGCAGTGCAGTGGTGTTCGGGCAGTGTAGGGGGTCTTGCTGGGGCTGGTGTTTCAGGGTTTAGGGCAGTGGTGTTCAGGCAGTGTAGGGGGTCATGCTGGGGGTGGTGTTTCAGGGTTTAGGGCAGTGCAGTGGTGTTCGGGCACTGTAGGGGTCGTGCAGGGGCTGGTGTTTCAGGGTTTAGGGCAGTGCAGTGGTGTTCGGGCAGTGTAGGGGGTTGTGCTGGGGGTGGTGTTTCAGGGTTTAGGGCAGTGCAGTGGTGTTCGGGCAGTTTAGGGGGTCGTGCTGGGGGTGGTGTTTCAGGGTTTAGGGCAGTGCAGTGGTGTTCGGGCAGTGTAGGGGGTCGTGCAGGGGGGTGGTGAGTCAGGGTTTAGGGCAGTGCAGTGGTGTTCGGGCAGTGAAGGGGGTCATGCAGGGGGGTGGTGTTTCAGGGTTTAGGGCAGTGCAGTGATGTTCGGGCAGTGTAGGGGTCATGCTGGGGGTGGTGTTTCAGGGTTTAGGGCAGTGCAGTGGTGTTCGGGCAGTGTAGGGTGTCGTGCTGGGGGTGGTGTTTCAGGGTTTAGGGCAGTGCAGTGGTGTTCGGGCAGTGTAGGTGGTCTTGCTGGGGGTGGTGTTTCAGGGTTTAGGTGCAGTGGTGTTCGGGCAGTGTAGGGGGTCTTGCTGGGGGTGGTGTTTCAGGGTTTAGGGCAGTGCAATGGTGTTCGCGCAGTGTAGGGGGTCTTGCTGGGGCTGGTGTTTCAGCGTTTAGGGCAGTGCAGTGGTGTTCGGGCAGTGTAGGGGGTGTTGCTGGGGGTGGTGTTTCAGGGTTTAGGGCAGTGCAGTGGTGTTCGGGCAGTGTAGGGGTCTTGCTGGGGCTGGTGTTTCAGGGTTTAGGGCAGTGCAGTGGTGTTCAGGCAGTGTAGGGGGTCTTGCTGGGGCTGGTGTTTCAGGGTTTAGGGTAGTGCAGTGGTGTTCGGGCAGTGTAGGGGGTCGTGCTGGGGCTGGTGTTTGAGGGTTTAGGGCAGTGCAGTGGTGTTCAGGCAGTGTAGGGGGTCGTGCTGGTGTTTCAGTGTTTAGGGCAGTGCAGTGGTGTTCAGGCAGTGTAGGGAGTCGTGCTGGGGGTGGTGTTTCAGGGTTTAGGGCAGTGCAGTGTTGTTCGGGCAGTGTAGGGGTTCTTGCTGGGGGTGGTGTTTCAGGGTTTAGGGCAGTGGTGTTCGGGCAGTGTAGGGGGTCTTGCTGGGGGTGATGTTTCAGGGTTTAGGGCAGTGCAGTGGTGTTCGGGCAGTGTAGGGGGTCTTGCTGGGGGTAGTGTTTCAGGGTTTAGGGCAGTGCAGTGGTGTTCGTGCAGTGTAGGGGGTCATGCTGGGGGTGGTGTTTCAGGGTTTAGGGCAGTGCAGTAGTGTTCGGGCAGTGTAGGGGGTCGTGCAGGGGGTGGTGTTTCATGGTTTAGGGCAGTGCAGTGGTGTTCGGGCAGTGTAGGGGGTCGTGCTGGGGGTGGTGTTTCAGGGTTTAGGGCAGTGCAGTGGTGTTTGGGCAATGTAGGGGTCATGCTGGGGCTGGTGTTTCAGGGTTTAGGGCAGTGCAGTGGTGTTCGGGCAGTGTAGGGGGTCTTGCTGGGGGGAGTGTTTTAGGGTTTAGGGTAGTGCAGTGGTGTTTGTGTAGTGTAGGGAGTCGTGCTGGGGGAGTGTTTTAGGGTTTAGGGTAGTGCAGTGGTGTTTGTGTAGTGTAGGGGGTTGTGTTGGGGGTAGTGTTTTAGGGTTTAGGGTAGTGCAGTGGTGTTCGGGTAGTGTAGGGGGTCATGCTGGGGGGGAGTGTTTGAGGGTTTAGGGCAGTGCAGTTGTGTTCGGGTAGTGTAGGGGGTCGTGCTGGGGGTAGTGTTTCAGGGTTTAGGGTAGTGCAGTGGTGTTCGGATAGTGTAGGGGGTCGTGCTGGGGGTTGTGTTTCAGGGTTTAGGGCAGTGCAGTGGTGTTCGGGCAGTGTAGGGGTCGTGCTGGGGCTGGTGTTTCAGGGTTTAGGGCAGTGCAGTGGTGTTCGGGCAGTGTAGGGGGTCTTGCTGGGGGTGGTGTTTCAGGGTTTAGGGCAGTGCAGTGGTGTTCGGGCAGTGTAGGGGGTCTTGCTGGGGGTGATGTTTCAGGGTTTAGGGCAGTGCAGTGGTGTTCGGGCAGTGTAGGGGGTCTTGCTGGGGGTGGTGTTTCAGGGTTTAGGGTGCAGTGGTGTTCGGGCAGTGTAGGGGGTCGTGCTGGGGGTGGTGTTTCAGGGTTTGGGGCAGTGCAGTGGTGTTCGGGCAGTGTAGGGGGTCGTGCAGGGGTGGTGTTTCAGGGTTTAGAGCAGTGCAGTGGTGTTCGGGCAATATAGGGGGTCGTGCTGGGGGTGGTGTTTCAGGGTTTAGGGCAGTGCAGTGGTATTCGGGCAGTGTAGGGGGTCATGCACGGGGTGGTGTTTCAGGGTTTAGGGCAGTGCAGTGGTGTTCAGGCAGTGTAGGGGGTCGTGCTGGGGCTGGTGTTTCAGGGTTTAGGGCAGTGCAGTGGTGTTCGGGCAGTGTAGGGGGTCGTGCTGG
Source organism: Calotriton arnoldi (assembly GCA_963921515.1). Lineage (NCBI taxonomy): Eukaryota > Metazoa > Chordata > Amphibia > Caudata > Salamandridae > Calotriton > Calotriton arnoldi. The sequence goes on along the minus strand of CAWUFW010014824.1, from coordinate 237,499 downwards.
GGATGGTGTTTCATGGTTTAGGGCAGTGCAGTAGTGTTCAGGCAGTGTAGGGGGTCGTGCTGGGGCTGGTGTTTCAGGGTTTAGGGCAGTGCAGTGGTGCTCGGGCAGTGTAGGGGGTCGTGCTGCAGGTGGTGTTTCTGGGTTTAGGGTAGTGCAGTGGTGTTCGGGCAGTGTAGGGGGTCATGCTGGGGCTGGTGTTTCAGGGTTTAGGGCAGTGCAGTGGTGTTCGGGCAGTGTAGGGGGTCATGCTGGGGCTGGTGTTTCAGTGTTTTGGGCAGAGCAGTGGTGTTCGGGCACTGTAGGGGGTCGTGCTGGGGGTGGTGTTTCAGGGTTTAGGGCAGTGCAGTGGTGTTCGGGCAGTGTAGGGGGTCGTGCTGGGGTCGGTGTTTCAGGGTTTAGGGCAGTGGTGTTCGGGCAGTGTAGGGGGTCTTGCTGGGGGTGATGTTTCAGGGTTTAGGGCAGTGCAGTGGTGTTCGGGCAGTGTAGGGGGTCTTGCTGGGGGCAGTGTTTCAGGGTTTAGGGCAGAGCAATGGTGTTCAGGCACTGTAGGGGGTTGTGCTGGAGGTGGTGTTTCAGGGTTTAGGGCAGTGCAGTGGTGTTCGGGCAGTGTAGGGGGTCTTGCAGGGGGTGGTGTTTCAGGGTTTAGGGCAGTGGTGTTCATGCAGTGTAGGGGCTCATGCTGGGGGTGGTGTTTCAGGGTTTAGGGCAGTGCAGAGGTGTTCGGGCATTGTAGGGGGATGTGCAGGGGCTGGTGTTTCAGGGTTTAGGGCAGTGCAGTGGTGTTCGGGCAGTGTAGGGGGTCGTGCTGGGGGTGGTGTTTCAGGGTTTAGGGCAGTGCATTGGTGTTCGGGCAGTTTAGGGGGTCGTGCTGGGGGTGGTGTTTCAGGGTTTAGGGCAGTGCAGTGGTGTTCGGGCAGTGTAGTGGGTCGTGCAGGGGGTGGTGTTTCAGGGTTTAGGGCAGTGCAGTGGTGTTCGGGCAATGTAGGGGGTCGTGCTGGGGCTGGTGTTTCAGGGTTTAGGGCAGTGCAGTGGTGTTCGGGCAGTGTAGGGGGTCTTGCTGGGGGCAGTGTTTCAGGGTTTAGGGCAGAGCAATGGTGTTCAGGCAGTGTAGGGGGTTGTGCTGGAGGTGGTGTTTCAGGGTTTAGGGCAGTGCAGTGGTGTTCGGGCAGTGTAGGGGGTCTTGCTGGGGCTGGTGTTTCAGGGTTTAGGGCAGTGGTGTTCAGGCAGTGTAGGGGGTCATGCTGGGGGTGGTGTTTCAGGGTTTAGGGCAGTGCAGTGGTGTTCGGGCACTGTAGGGGGTCGTGCAGGGGCTGGTGTTTCAGGGTTTAGGGCAGTGCAGTGGTGTTCGGGCAGTGTAGGGGGTTGTGCTGGGGGTGGTGTTTCAGGGTTTAGGGCAGTGCAGTGGTGTTCGGGCAGTTTAGGGGGTCGTGCTGGGGGTGGTGTTTCAGGGTTTAGGGCAGTGCAGTGGTGTTCGTTCAGTGTAGGGGGTCGTGCAGGGGGTGGTGAGTCAGGGTTTAGGGAAGTGCAGTGGTGTTCGGGCAGTGTAGGGGGTCATGGAGGGGGTGGGGTTTCAGGGTTTAGGGCAGTGCAGTGGTGTTCGGGCAGTGTAGGGGTCGTGCTGGGGGTGGTGTTTCAGGGTTTAGGGCAGTGCAGTGGTGTTCGGGCAGTGTAGGGTGTCGTGCTGGGGGTGGTGTTTCATGGTTTAGGGCAGTGCAGTGGTGTTTGGGCAGTGTAGGTGTTCTTGCTGGGGGTGGTGTTTCAGGGTTTAGTGCAGTGGTGTTCGGGCAGGGTAGGGGGTCTTGCTGGGGGTGGTGTTTCAGGGTTTAGGGCAGTGCAATGGTGTTCGCGCAGTGTAGGGGTCTTGCTGGGGCTGGTGTTTCAGCGTTTAGGGCAGTGCAGTGGTGTTCGGGCAGTGTAGGGGGTCTGGCTGGGAGTGGTGTTTCAGGGTTTAGGGCAGTGCAGTGGTGTTCGGGCAGTGTAGGGGGTCTTGCTGGGGCTGGTGTTTCAGGGTTTAGGGCAGTGCAGTGGTGTTCAGGCAGTGTAGGGGGTCTTGCTGGGGCTGGTGTTTCAGGGTTTAGGGTAGTGCAGTGGTGTTCGGGCAGTGTAGGGGGTCGTGCTGGGGCTGGTGTTTGAGGGTTTAGGGCAGTGCAGTGGTGTTCAGGCAGTGTAGGAGGTCGTGCTGGGGCTGGTGTTTCAGTGTTTAGGGCAGTGCAGTGGTTTTCAGGCAGTGTAGGCAGTCGTGCTGGGGGTGGTGTTTCAGGGTTTAGGGCAGTGCAGTGTTGTTCGGGCAGTGTAGGGGTTCTTGCTGGGGGTGGTGTTTCAGGGTTTAGGGGCAGTGGTGTTCGGGCAGTGTAGGGGGTCTTGCTGGGGGTGATGTTTCAGGGTTTAGGGCAGTGCAGTGGTGTTCGGGCAGTGTAGGGGGTCTTGCTGGGGGTAGTGTTTCAGGGTTTAGGGCAGTGCAGTGGTGTTCGTGGCAGTGTAGGGGGTCATGCTGGGGGTGGTGTTTCAGGGTTTAGGGCAGTGCAGTAGTGTTCGGGCAGTGTAGGGGGTCGTGCAGGGGGTGGTGTTTCATGGTTTAGGGCAGTGCAGTGGTGTTCGGGCAGTGTAGGGGGTCGTGCTGGGGGTGGTGTTTCAGGGTTTAGGGCAGTGCAGTGGTGTTCGGTCAGTGTAGTGGGTCGTGCAGGGGGTGGTGTTTCAGGGTTTAGGGCAGTGCAGTGGTGTTCGGGCAATGTAGGGGTCATGCTGGGGCTGGTGTTTCAGGGTTTAGGGCAGTGCAGTGGTGTTCGGGCAGTGTAGGGGGTCTTGCTGGGGGTGGTGTTTCAGGGTTTAGGGCAGTGGTGTTCGGGCATGTTGGGGGTCTTGCTGGGGGTGATGTTTCAGGGTTTAGGGCAGTGCAGTGGTGTTCATGCAGTGTAGGGGGTCTTGCTGGTTGTAGTGTTTCAGGGTTTAGGGCAGTGCAGTGGTGTTCGTGCAGTGTAGGGGGTCATGCTGGGGATGGTGTTTCAGGGTTTAGGGCAGTGCAGTGGTGTTTGTGTAGTGTAGGGAGTCGTGCTGGGGGGAGTGTTTTAGGGTTTAGGGTAGTGCAGTGGTGTTTGTGTAGTGTAGGGGGTTGTGTTGGGGGTAGTGTTTTAGGGTTTAGGGTAGTGCAGTGGTGTTCGGGTAGTGTAGGGGGTCATGCTGGGGGGAGTGTTTGAGGGTTTAGGGCAGTGCAGTTGTGTTCGGGTAGTGTAGGGGGTCGTGCTGGGGGAGTATTTTAGGGTTTAGGGTAGTGCAGTGGTGTTCGGACAGTGTAGGGGGTCATGCAGGGGGTTGTGTTTCAGGGTTTAGGGCAGTGCAGTGGTGTTCGGGCAGTGTAGGGGGTCGTGCTGGGGCTGGTGTTTCAGGGTTTAGGGCAGTGCAGTGGTGTTCGGGCAGTGTAGGGGGTCTTGCTGGGGGTGGTGTTTCAGGGTTTAGGGCAGTGCAGTGGTGTTCGGGCAGTGTAGGGGGTCTTGCTGGGGGTGATGTTTCAGGGTTTAGGGCAGTGCAGTGGTGTTCGGGCAGTGTAGGGGTCTTGCTGGGGGTGGTGTTTCAGGGTTTAGGGCAGTGGTGTTCGGGCAGTGTAGGGGGTCGTGCTGGGGGTGGTGTTTCAGGGTTTGGGGCAGTGCAGTAGTGTTCGGGCAGTGTAGGGGGTCGTGCAGGGGGTGGTGTTTCAGGGTTTAGAGCAGTGCAGTGGTGTTCGGGCAGTATAGGGGGTCGTGCTGGGGGTGGTGTTTCAGGGTTTAGGGCAGTGCAGTGGTGTTCGGGCAGTGTAGGGGGTCATGCACGGGGTGGTGTTTCAGGGTTTAGGGCAGTGCAGTGGTGTTCAGGCAGCCCCCATGGGGTCGTGCTGGGGCTGGTGTTTCAGGGTTTAGGGCAGTGCAGTGGTGTTCGGGCAGTGTAGGGGGTCGTGCTGGGGATGGTGTTTCATGGTTTAGGGCAGTGCAGTAGTGTTCAGGCAGTGTAGGGGGTCGTGCTGGGGCTGGTGTTTCAGGGTTTAGGGCAGTGCAGTGGTGCTCGGGCAGTGTAGGGGGTCATGCTGCAGGTGGTGTTTCTGGGTTTAGGGTAGTGCAGTTGTGTTCGGGCAGTGTAGGGGGTCATGCTGGGGCTGGTGTTTCAGGGTTTAGGGCAGTGCAGTGGTGTTCGGGCAGTGTAGGGGGTCATGCTGGGGCTGGTGTTTTAGTGTTTTGGGCAGAGCAGTGGTGTTCGGGCAGTGTAGGGGGTCGTGCTGGGGGTGGTGTTTCAGGGTTTAGGGCAGTGCAGTGGTGTTCGGGCAGTGTAGGGGGTCGTACTGGGGTCGGTGTTTCAGGGTTTAGGGCAGTGGTGTTCGGGCAGTGTAGGGGGTCTTGCTGGGGGTGATGTTTCAGGGTTTAGGGCAGTGCAGTGGTGTTCGGGCAGTGTAGGGGTCTTGCTGGGGGCAGTGTTTCAGGGTTTAGGGCAGAGCAATGGTGTTCAGGCACTGTAGGGGGTTGTGCTGGAGGTGGTGTTTCAGGGTTTAGGGCAGTGCAGTGGTGTTCGGGCAGTGTAGGGGGTCTTGCAGGGGGTGGTGTTTCAGGGTTTAGGGCAGTGGTGTTCATGCAGTGTAGGGGGTCATGCTGGGGGTGGTGTTTCAGGGTTTAGGGCAGTGCAGAGGTGTTCGGGCATTGTAGGGGGTCGTGCAGGGGCTGGTGTTTCAGGGTTTAGGGCAGTGCAGTGGTGTTCGGGCAGTGTAGGGGGTCGTGCTGGGGGTGGTGTTTCAGGGTTTAGGGCAGTGCATTGGTGTTCGGGCAGTTTAGGGGTCGTGCTGGGGGTGGTGTTTCAGGGTTTAGGGCAGTGCAGTGGTGTTCGGGCAGTGTAGTGGGTCATGCAGGGGGTGGTGTTTCAGGGTTTAGGGCAGTGCAGTGGTGTTCGGGCAATGTAGGGGTCGTGCTGGGGCTGGTGTTTCAGGGTTTAGGGCAGTGCAGTGGTGTTCGGGCAGTGTAGGGTGTCTTGCTGGGGGTGGTGTTTCAGGGTTTAGGGCAGTGGTGTTCGGGCAGTGTTGGGGGTCTTGCTGGGGGTGATGTTTCAGGGTTTAGGGCAGTGCAGTGGTGTTCGTGCAGTGTAGGGGGTCATGCTGGGGATGGTGTTTCAGTGTTTAGGGCAGTGCAGTGGTGTTTGTGTAGTGTAGGGAGTCGTGCTGGGGGGAGTGTTTTAGGGTTTAGGGTAGTGCAGTGGTGTTTGGGTAGTGTAGGGGGTTGTGTTGGGGTTAGTGTTTTAGGGTTTAGGGTAGTGCAGTGGTGTTTGGGTAGTGTAGGGGGTCGTGCTGGGGGTAGTGGTTTAGGGTAGTGCAGTGGTGTTTGGGTAGTGTAGGGGGTACTGCTGGGGGTATTGTTTTAGGGTTTAGGGTAGTGCAGTGGTGTTTGGGTAGTGTAGGGGTTTGTGCTGGGGGTAGTTTTTTAGGGTTTAGGGTAGTGCAGTAGTGTTTGTGTAGTGTAAGGGGTAGTGTTTTAGGGTTTAGGGTAGTGCAGTGGTGTTTGTGTAGTGTAGGGGTCGTGCTGGGGGTAGTGTTTTAGGGTTTAGGGTAGTGCAGTGGTGTTTGTGTAGTGTAGGAGGTCGTGTTTTAGGGTTTAGGGTAGTGCAGTGGTGTACGGGCAGTGTAGGGGGTCATGCTGGGGGTGGTGTTTCAGGGTTTAGGGCAGTGCAGTGGTGTTCGGGCGGTGGAGGGGGTCTTGCTGGGGGTGGTGTTACAGGGTTTAGGGTAGTGGTGTTCGGGTCGTGTAGGGGGTCATGCGCGGGGTAGTGTTTCAGGGTTTAGGGCAGTGCAGTGGTGTTTGAGTAGTGTAGGGGGTCATGCTGGGGGGAGTGTTTTAGGGTTTAGGGCAGTGCAGTGGTGTTCGGGTAGTGTAGGGGGTCGTGCTGGGGGAGTGTTTTAGGGTTTAGGGCAGTGCAGTGGTATTCGGGTAGTGTAGGGGGTCGTGCTGGGGGAGTGTTTGACGGTTTAGGGCAGTGCAGTTGTGTTCGGGTAGTGTAGGGGGTCGTGCTGGGGGAGTATTTCAGGGTTTAGGGTAGTGCAGTGGTGTTCGGGTAGTGTAGGGGGTCGTGCTGGGGGTTGTGTTTCAGGGTTTAGGGCAGTGCAGTGGTGTTCGGGCAGTGTAGGGGGTCGTGCTGGGGCTGGTGTTTCAGGGTTTAGGGCAGTGCAGTGGTGTTCGGGCAGTGTAGGGGGTCTTGCTGGGGGTGGTGTTTCAGGGTTTAGGGCAGTGCAGTGGTGTTCGGGCAGTGTAGGGGGTCTTGCTGGGGGTGATGTTTCAGGGTTTAGGGCAGTGCAGTGGTGTTCGGGCAGTGTAGGGGGTCTTGCTGGGGGTGGTGTTTCAGGGTTTAGGGCAGTGGTGTTCGGGCAGTGTAGGGGGTCGTGCAGGGGTGGTGTTTCAGGGTTTAGAGCAGTGCAGTGGTGTTCGGGCATTATAGGGGGTCGTGCTGGGGATGGTGTTTAAGGGTTTAGGGCAGTGCAGTGGTGTTCGGGCAGTGTAGGGGGTCGTGCACGGGGTGGTGTTTCAGGGTTTAGGGCAGTGCAGTGGTGTTCGGGCAGTGTAGGAGGTCGAGCTGGGGTTGGTGTTTCAGGGTTTAGTGTAGTGGTGTTCGGGCAGTGTAGGGGTCTTGCTGGGGGTGATGTTTCAGGGTTTAGGGCAGTGGAGTGGTGTTCGGGCAGTGTAGGGGGTCTTGCTGGGGGTAGTGTTTCAGGGTTTAGGGCAGTGCAGTGGTGTTTGGGCAGTGTAGGGGGTCGTGCTGGGGGTGGTGTTTCAGGGTTTAGGGCAGTGCAGTGGTGTTCGGGCAGTGTAGGGGGTCATGAAGGGGTGGTGTTTCAGGGTTTAGGGCAGTGCAGTGGTGTTTGGGCAGTGTAGGGGGTCGTGCTGGGGTGGTGTTTCAGGGTTTAGGGCAGTGCAGAGGTGTTCGAACAGTGTAGTGGGTCATGCAGGGGCTGGTGTTTCAAGGTTTAGGGCAGTGCAGTGGTGTTCGGGCAGTGTAGGGGGTCGTGCGGGGGTAGTGTTTCAGGGTTTAGGGCAGTGCAGTGGTGTTTGAGTAGTGTAGGGGGTCATGCTGGGGGAGTGTTTTAGGGTTTAGGGCAGTGCAGTGGTGTTCGGGTAGTGTAGGGGGTCGTGATGGGGGGAGTGTTTTAGGGTTTAGGGCAGTGCAGTGGTGTTCGGGTAGTGTAGGGGGTCGTGCTGGGGGGAGTGTTTGAGGGTTTAGGGCAGTGCAGTTGTGTTCGGGTAGTGTAGGGGGTCGTGCTGGGGGAGTATTTCAGGGTTTAGGGTAGTGCAGTGGTGTTCGGGTAGTGTAGGGGTCGTGCTGGTGGTTGTGTTTCAGGGTTTAGGGCAGTGCAGTGGTGTTCGGGCAGTGTAGGGGGTCGTGCTGGGGCTGGTGTTTCAGGGTTTAGGGCAGTGCAGTGGTGTTCGGGCAGTGTAGGGGTCTTGCTGGGGGTGGTGTTTCAGGGTTTAGGGCAGTGCAGTGGTGTTGGGGCAGTGTAGGGGGTCTTGCTGGGGGTGATGTTTCAGGGTTTAGGGCAGTGCAGTGGTGTTGGGGCAGTGTAGGGGTCTTGCTGGGGGTGATGTTTCAGGGTTTAGGGCAGTGCAGTGGTGTTCGTGCAGTGTAGGGGGTCTTGCTGGGGGTGGTGTTTCAGGGTTTAGGGCAGTGGTGTTTGGGCAGTGTAGGGGGTCGTGCTGGGGGGGTGTTTCAGGGTTTGGGGCAGTGGAGTAGTGTTCGGGCAGTGTAGGGGGTCATGCAGGGGTTGGTGTTTCAGGGTTTAGAGCAGTGCAGTGGTGTTCGGGCATTATAGGGGGTCGTGCTGGGGATGGTGTTTAAGGGTTTAGGGCAGTGCAGTGGTGTTCGGGCAGTGTAGGGGGTCGTGCACGGGGTGGTGTTTCAGGGTTTAGGGCAGTGCAGTGGTGTTCGGGCAGTGTAGGGGGTCGTGCTGGGGCTGCTGTTTCAGGGTTTAGGGCAGTGCAGTGGTGTTCGGGCAGTGTAGGAGATCTTGCTGGGGGTGGTGTTTCAGGGCTTAGGGCAATGGTGTTTGGGCAGTGTAGGGGGTCGTGCTGGGGGGAGTATTTCAGGGTTTAGGGTAGTGCAGTGGTGTTCGGGCAGTGTAGGGGTTTTGCTGGGGTAGTTTTTCAGGGTTTAGGGCAGTGCAGTGGTGTTCAGGCAGTGTAGGGGGTCGTGCTGGGGATGGTGTTTCATGGTTTAGGGCAGTGCAGTAGTGTTCAGGCAGTGTAGGGGGTCATGCTGGGGCTGGTGTTTGAGGGTTTAGGGCATTGCAGTGGTGCTCGGGCAGTGTAGGGGTCATGCTGGGGGTGGTGTTTCTGGGTTTAGGGTAGTGCAGTGGTGTTTGGGCAGTGTAGGGGTCGTGCTGGGGCTGGTGTTTCAGGGGTTAGGGCAGTGCAGTGGTGTTCGGGCAGTGTAGGGGTCATGCTGGGGCTGGTGTTTCAGTGTTTTGGGCAGAGCAGTGGTGTTCGGGCAATGTAGGGGGTCGTGCTGGGGGTGGTGTTTCAGGGTTTAGGGCAGTGCAGTGGTGTTCGGGCAGTGTAGGGGGTCGTGCTGGGGCTGGTGTTTCAGGGTTTAGGGGCAGTGGTGTTCGGGCAGTGTAGGCGGTCTTGCTGGGGGTGATGTTTCAGGGTTTAGGGCAGTGCAGTGGTGTTCGGGCAGTGTAGGGGGTCTTGCTGGGGGTGGTGTTTCAGGGTTTAGGGCAGTGGTGTTCAGGCAGTGTAGGGGGTCATGCTGGGGGTGGTGTTTCAGGGTTTAGGGCAGTGCAGTGGTGTTTGGGCAGTGTAGGGGGTCGTGCAGGGGCTGGTGTTTCAGGGTTTAGGGCAGTGCAGTGGTGTTCGGGCAGTGTAGGGGGTCGTGCTGGGGGTGGTGTTTCAGGGTTTAGGGCAGTGCAGTGGTGTTGGGGCAGTTTAGGGGGTCATGCTGGGGGTGGTGTTTCAGGGTTTAGGGCAGTGCAGTGGTGTTCGGGCAGTGTAGGGGATCGTGCAGGGGGTGGTGAGTCAGGGTTTAGGGCAGTGCAGTGGTGTTTGGGCAGTGTAGGGGGTCATGCTGGGGGTAGTGTTTTAGGGTTTAGGGCAGTGCAGTGGTGTTTGGGCAGTGTAGGGGGTCGTGCAGGGGGGTGGTGTTTCAGGGTTTAGGGCAGTGCAGTGGTGTTCGGGCAGTGTAGGGGTCATGCTGGGGGTGGTGTTTCAGGGTTTAGGGCAGTGCAGTGGTGTTCGGGCAGTGTAGGGTGTCGTGCTGGGGGTGGTGTTTCAGGGTTTAGGGCAGTGCAGTGGTGTTCGGGCAGTGTAGGTGGTCTTGCTGGGGGTGGTGTTTCAGGGTTTAGTGCAGTGGTGTTCGGGCAGTGTAGGGGGTCTTGCTGGGGGTGGTTTTTCAGCGTTTAGGGCAGTGCAGTGGTGTTCGGGCAGTGTAGGGGGTCTTGCTGGTGGTGGTGTTTCAGGGTTTAGGGCAGTGCAGTGGTGTTCGGGCAGTGTAGGGGTCTTGCTGGGGCTGGTGTTTCAGGGTTTAGGGCACTGCAGTGGTGTTCAGGCAGTGTAGGGGGTCTTGCTGGGGCTGGTGTTTCAGGGTTTAGGGTAGTGCAGTGGTGTTCGGGCAGTGTAGGGGGTCATGCTGGGGCTGGTGTTTGAGGGTTTAGGGCAGTGCAGTGGTGTTCGGGCAGTGTAGGGGGTCGTGCTGGGGCTGGTGTTTCAGGGTTTAGGGCAGTGCAGTGGTTTTCGGGCAGTGTAGGCGGTCGTGCTGGGGGTGGTGTTTCAGGGTTTAGGGCAGTGCAGTGGTGTTCGGGCAGTGTAGGGGGTCGTGCTGGGGCTGGTGTTTCATGGTTTTGGGCAGGGCAGAGCATTGGTGTTCAGGCAGTGTAGGGGGTAGTGCTGGGGGTGGTGCTTCAGGGTTTAGGGCAGTGAAGTGTTGTTCGGGCAGTGTAGGGGGTTGAAGTGTCAAGGTAAAAAGGTAAAAAGGTAAAAAGGCCCGCAGTCATCTCGTTACGGAACAGGTATCGATGACAGCTGATGCGGGAAGGAGGGTACGCCCACGGTGACGTGAGTTAAATAGTGATAAGGGATTGGAAGTGACGTGGATAGAAATATCCAATAGGGAACAATGATGACAAAACCACCAAGGATAAACTAGAAGGTGAACAATATACTACAGGGGTCTTGCTGGGGGTGGTGTTTCAGGGTTTAGGGCAGTGGTGTTCGGGCAGTGTAGGGGGTCTTGCTGGGGGTGATGTTTCAGGGTTTAGGGCAGTGCAGTGGTGTTCGGGAAGTTGTGGGGGTCTTGCTCGGGGTAGTGTTTCAGGGTTTAGGGCAGTGCAGTGGTGTTCGTGCAGTGTAGGGGGTCATGCTGGGGGTGGTGTTTCAGGGTTTAGGGCAGTGCAGTAGTGTTTGGGCAGTGTAGGGGGTCGTGCAGGGGGTGGTGTTTCAGGGTTTAGGGCAGTGCAGTGTAGGGGGTCGTGCTGGGGGTGGTGTTTCAGGGTTTAGGGCAGTGCAGTGGTGTTCGGGCAGTGTAGTGGGTCGTGCAGGGGTGGTGTTTCAGGGTTTAGGGCAGTGCAGTAGTGTTCGGGCAATGTAGGGGGTCGTGCTGGGGCTGGTGTTTCATGGTTTAGGGCAGTGCAGTGGTGTTCGGGCAGTGTAGGGGGTCTTGCTGGGGGTGGTGTTTCAGCGTTTAGGGCAGTGCAGTGGTGTTCGGGCAGTGTAGGGGGTCTTGCTGGGGGTGGTGTTTCAGGGTTTAGGGAAGTGCAGTGGTGTTTGGGCAGTGTAGGGGGTCTTGCTGGGGCTGGTGTTTCAGGGTTTAGGGCACTGCAGTGGTGTTCAGGCAGTGTAGGGGGTCTTGCTGGGGCTGGTGTTTCAGGGTTTAGGGTAGTGCAGTGGTGTTCGGGCAGTGTAGGGGGTCATGCTGGGGCTGGTGTTTGAGGGTTTAGGGCAGTGCAGTGGTGTTCGGGCAGTGTACGGGGTCGTGCTGGGGCTGGTGTTTCAGGGTTTAGGGCAGTGCAGTGGTTTTCAGGCAGTGTAGGCGGTCGTGCTGGGGGTGGTGTTTCAGGGTTTAGGGCAGTGCAGTGGTGTTCGGGCAGTGTAGGGGGTCGTGCTGGGGCTGGTGTTTCATGGTTTTGGGCAGGGCAGAGCATTGGTGTTCAGGCAGTGTAGGGGGTAGTGCTGGTGGTGGTGCTTCAGGGTTTAGGGCAGTGCAGTGTTGTTCGGGTAGTGTAGGGGGTTGAAGTGTCAAGGTAAAAAGGTAAAAAGGTAAAAAGGCCCGCAGTCATCTCGTTACGGAACAGGTATCGATGACAGCTGATGCGGGAAGGAGGGCACGCCTACGGTGACGTGAGTTAAATAGTGATAAGGGATTGGAAGTGACGTGGATAGAAACAGCCAATAGGGAACAATGATGACAAAACCACCAAGGATAAACTAGAAGGTGAACAATATACTACAGGGGTCTTGCTGGGGGTGGTGTTTCAGGGTTTAGGGCAGTGGTGTTCGGGCAGTGTAGGGGGTCTTGTTGGGGGTGATGTTTCAGGGTTTAGGGCAGTGCAATGGTGTTCGGGAAGTGTAGGGGGTCTTGCTGGGGGTAGTGTTTCAGGGTTTAGGGCAGTGCAGTGGTGTTCATGCAGTGTAGGGGGTCATGCTGGGGGTGGTGTTTCAGGGTTTAGGGCAGTGCAGTAGTGTTCGGGCAGTGTAGGGGGTCGTGCCGGGTGTGGTGTTTCAGGGTTTAGGGCAGTGCAGTGGTGTTCGGGCAGTGTAGGGGGTCGTGCTGGGGGTGGTGTTTCAGGGTTTAGGGCAGTGCAGTGGTGTTCGGGCAGTGTAGTGGGTCGTGCAGGGGGTGGTGTTTCAGGGTTTAGGGCAGTGCAGTGGTTTTCGGGCAATGTAGGGGTCGTGCTGGGGCTGGTGTTTCAGGGTTTAGGGCAGTGCAGTGGTGTTCGGGCAGTGTAGGGGGTCTTGCTGGGGGTGGTGTTTCAGGGTTTAGGGCAGTGGTGTTCGGGCAGTGTTGGGGGTCTTGCTGGGGGTGATGTTTCAGGGTTTAGGGCAGTGCAGTGGTGTTCGGGCAGTGTAGGGGGTCTTGCTGGGGGTAGTGTTTCAGGGTTTAGGGCAGTGCAGTGGTGTTCGTGCAGTGTAGGGGTCATGCTGGGGATGGTGTTTCAGGGTTTAGGGCAGTGCAGTAGTGTTCGGGCAGTGTAGGGGATCGTGCAGGGGGTGGTGTTTCAGGGTTTAGGGCAGTGCAGTGGTGTTCGGGCAGTGTAGGGTGTCGTGCTGGGGGTGGTGTTTCAGGGTTTAGGGCAGTGCAGTGGTGTTCAGGCAGTGTAGGGGTCGTGCACGGGGTGGTGTTTCAGGGTTTAGGGCAGTGCAGTGGTATTTGGGCAGTGTAGGGGGTTGTGCTGAGGATGGTGTTTCAGGTTTTAGGGCAGTGCAGTTGTGTTCGGGCAGTGTAGGGGGTCGTGCTGGGGCAGGTGTTTCATGGTTTAGGGCAGTGCAGTGGTGTTCGGGCAGTGTAGGGGGTCATGCTGGGGCTGGTGTTTCAGGGTTTATGGCAGTGCAGTGGTGTTCGTGCAGTGTAGGTGGTCGTACTGGGGCTGGTGTTTCAGGGTTTAGGGCAGTGCAGTGGTGTTCGGGCAGTGTAGGGGGTCGAGCTGGGGGTGGTGTTTCAGGGTTTAGGGCAGTGCAGTGGTGTTCGAACAGTGTAGTGGGTCATGCAGGGGCTGGTGTTTCAAGGTTTAGGGCAGTGCAGTGGTGTTCGGGCAGTGTAGGGGGTCTTGCTGGGGGTGATGTTTCAGGGTTTAGGGCAGTGGAGTGGTGTTCGGGCAGTGTAGGGGTCTTGCTGGGGGTAGTGTTTCAGGGTTTAGGGCAGTGCAGTGGTGTTTGGGCAGTGTAGGGGTCGTGCTGGGGGTGGTGTTTCAGGGTTTAGGGCAGTGCAGTGGTGTTCGGGCAGTGTAGGGGGTCGTGAAGGGGGTGGTGTTTCAGGGTTTAGGGCAGTGCAGTGATTTTTGGGCAGTGTAGGGGGTTGTGCTGGGGGTGGTGTTTCAGGGTTTAGGGCAGTGCAGTGGTGTTCGAACAGTGTAGTGGGTCATGCAGGGGCTGGTGTTTCAAGGTTTAGGGCAGTGCAGTGGTGTTCGGGCAGTGTAGGGGGTCGTGCTGGGGGTAGTGTTTTAGGGTTTGGGGTAGTGCAGTGGTGCTTGTGTAGTGTAGGGGGTCGTGCTGGGGGTAGTGGTTTAGGGTTTAGGGTAGTGCAGTGGTGTTTGTGTAGTATAGGGGGTCATGTTTTAGGGTAGTGCAGTGGTGTTTGGGTAGTGTAGGTGGTCGTGCTGGGGGTATTGTTTTAGGATTTAGATTAGTGCAGTGTAGGGGGTCGTGCTGGGGGTATTGTTTTAGGATTTAGATTATTGCAGTGGTGTTGGGGTAGTGTAGGGGATCGTGCTGGGGGTAGTGTTTTAGGGTTTAGGGTAGTGCAGTGGTGTTTGTGTAGTGTAGGGGTTGTGCTGGGGTAGTGTTTTAGGGTTTAGGGTAGTGCAGTGGTGCTTGTGTAGTGTAGGGGGTCGTGCTGGGGGTAGTGTTTTAGGGTTTAGGGTAGTGCAGTGGTGTTTGTGTAGTGTAGGGGGTCATGTTTTAGGGTAGTGCAGTGGTGTTTGTGTAGTGTAGAGGGTCGTGCTGGGGCTGGTGTTTCAGGGTTTAGGACAGTGCAGTGGTGTTCGGGCAGTGTAGGTGGTCGTGCTGGGGCTGGAGTTTGAGGGTTTAGGGCAGTGCAGTGGTGTTCGGGCAGTGTAGGGGGTCGTGCTGGGGCTGGTGTTTCAGGGTTTTGGGCAGAGCACTGGTGTTCGGGCAGTGTAGGGGGTCGTGCTGGGGGTGGTGTTTCAGGGTTTAGGGCAGTGCAGTGGTATTCGGGCAGTGTAGGAGGTCGAGCTGGGGTTGGTGTTTCAGGGTTTAGTGTAGTGGTGTTCGGGCAGTGTAGGGGGTCTTGCTGGGGTGATGTTTCAGGGTTTAGGGCAGTGGAGTGGTGTTCGGGCAGTGTAGGGGGTCTTGCTGGGGGTAGTGTTTCAGGGTTTAGGGCAGTGCAGTGGTGTTTGGGCAGTGTAGGGGGTCGTGCTGGGGGTGGTGTTTCAGGGTTTAGGGCAGTGCAGTGGTGTTCGGGCAGTGTAGGGGGTCGTGAAGGGGGTGGTGTTTCAGGGTTTAGGGCAGTGCAGTGGTGTTTGGGCAGTGTAGGGGTCGTGCTGGGGTGGTGTTTCAGGGTTTAGGGCAGTGCAGTGGTGTTCGAACAGTGTAGTGGGTCATGCAGGGGCTGGTGTTTCAAGGTTTAGGGCAGTGCAGTGGTGTTCGGGCAGTGTAGGGGTCGTGCTGGGGGTAGTGTTTTAGGTTTAGGGTAGTGCAGTGGTGTTTGTGTAGTATAGGGGTCATGTTTTAGGGTAGTGCAGTGGTGTTTGGGTAGTGTAGGGGGTCGTGCTGGGGGTATTGTTTTAGGATTTAGATTAGTGCAGTGTAGGGGTCGTGCTGGGGGTATTGTTTTAGGATTTAGATTAGTGCAGTGGTGTTTGGGTAGTGTAGGGGATCGTGCTGGGGTAGGGTTTTAGGGTTTAGGTTAGTGCAGTGGTGTTTGTGTAGTGTAGGGGGTCGTGCTGGGGGTAGTGTTTTAGGGTTTAGGGTAGTGCAGTGGTGCTTGTGTAGTGTAGGGGGTCGTGCTGGGGGTAGTGTTTTAGGGTTTAGGGTAGTGCAGTGGTGTTTGTGTAGTGTAGGGGGTCATGTTTTAGGGTAGTGCAGTGGTCTTTGTGTAGTGTAGGGGTCGTGCTGGGGGTAGTGTTTTAGGATTTAGGTTAGTGCAGTGGTGTTTGGGTAGCGTAGGGGGTCGTGCTGGGGGAGTGTTTTAGGGTTTAGGGTAGTGCAGTGGTGTTTGTGTAGTGTAGGGGGTCATGTTTTAAGATGCAACGCTCCAATACCTGACCAGTCTGCACTACATAAAACTGCAAAAACTAAAAATAGAAGTGTTTTGCACACTTTTGTCATTGGGCTATATGTGGGCTACATCTGGGTAATATTTGTGCTACATTTGGGCTCTTTTTTCTCTGGTGGCCATCTTGGAAGACTTCTTTGTTATGAAGTTTCCTAATTTCCTCATTTACTGCAGTCTCCTCAGTAGGAAATGCGTTCAGTTTTTTACTTTGATTCCATCAAGAAGGCATTCAGATGTGTCTCACATTTGCCATAAATTCAGAATGTTAGCACTCTAGTTGCTCATTAGATCACTGTAGTAAAGCTACTGCTCACCAGGGAGTTAACTGGAAGTCTGCTGCTGGTATTGAAAGTGATTGTTTCAGTCTGCATGTCAGAATTTTCTAATGAAATAGAAGAGGATTTGAGATCTCACTTAAAACATGCCCTCATTTTTCTTTCTGCAGCACTAACCATAATTTCTATTTCAAAAAGAACCCCCTCATTTTGTTCCTTTTTAAATTAAATGTTTTAAGTATTAACAGTTTATTCCAATCAAGATGGCTTCAGGTGTGCCATACTTTTGTCATAAGTAAGACTGTTAGCGCTCTAGTTGTTCTTTAGAACACTCTGGGAAGCTGCAGTAGAACACAAAGGCATCAACTGGCAGGCTGCTCCTGTTGAAATATAACAGGAAGATATTTGAGATCACACTTGAAACATGTCCTAATTTTTCTTTCTACAGCACTACCCATAATTTCTATGACAAAATGAACCCCATCATTTTGTTCCTTTTTAAATTAAATGTTTTAAGTGTTACCAGTTTATTCCAATCAAGATGCCTTCAAGTGTGCCATACTTTTGTCATAAGTAAGGCTGTTAGCACTCTAGTTGTTCTTTAGAACACTCTGGGAAGCTGCAGTAGAACACAAAGGCATCAACTGACAGGCTGCTCCTGTTGAAATATAACAGGAAGATATTTGAGATCTCACTTGAAACATGTCCTAATTTTTTCTTTCTATAGACCTGCAAAGGGTGGAACTATGCAAAGACGGGGGAGATAACGCGAGGGATGTTGGGGCACAGCGGTCGAGCGAAACGGGCACCAGATCAAAACAACAAACTGTCCCCGGGATGTTTGCCGGCCGGGGGTCTGCAAATACCCAGGAAAAAAAAAACAACGGCAAAGGAAAAGGTAGCCTTCCTGTAAAAACAAGTACAGATAGATCTAATAAGGTCCTAAGGGGAGGGCTGCCCAATAATAGCAGTCACAACATAGGAGAGATTGCACTAGAGGCTCTGGAGGTTATAGAGCTGGACAAATCTGCTATCAGATCTGCCAAGTCACCCATGGAAACGCCGGGCAAAATTTTATTGGATCCAGAGGAGGGGATGCCAAGAAACGAGGGCACTATACAACAAGAAGGTTTGGACAAGGTTATTAGCACGCAAGCTCCAGGTGAACTCCCTCTCGCACAGGCCTTAAAGTGGAATAATGTTGCTAGTGCTCAGGGAGATGGTAAAATTCCAGCGACTCCAGACCTTGATAAATTTTACTCATTGACAGACGAATCTGAGCTTTCTAACAGTGAGAAGGATGGAACCGGAGATGATCTGACCGGGGTGGACAGTGGCAGTTCACCCACGAAATTTGATACACTAAAGCGTGCGCCTGTTCGCACTAAGAAGAGGAGCTCAAGAGGGTTAGACAAAGGCAAGGGCTTCACCTCGGACTTTAGTCAATCAAGTCAACTCAAATGGGATTACTCCGCCACCCACTTTGAAAGGGAATTTGAGGACGGGGCTAGGGTTCAAGCGATAGCCCCTGAATTTCTAGCAGAGTTTAAAGACAGCGCGGAATCTCAAATATCACCCCCATCTATGGAGCTAATATATTCAACTCTAAAGCAAATGCAAACCGAGGCACGTTATGAACATAAGAGGGCTCATCTGGCTACCAAGAAACTCCAAGGAACAGTGCGGAAAGTCAATAAAGCCTGCTCGGAAATATCAGAACGCACCACGGTGTTAGAAGAAAGAATTGTGCAACTTGAGGCCAGCACAGAGATATCTGGGCAACAAACATCGGTTAATGAAGGTAGGATGACCGATGTTCTTTGGAAGTTGGAGGACTTCGAAAATAGACAACGCCGAAATAACCTCCGATTACTTGGAATTGCAGAAAATGCGGAAGGGGACGATATTCATGGCTTCATGTTGAGAGTACTTAAGGAGGCCTTTCCCGAATTGGCCCACTGGAATTGGGAGCTTGAAGTCCAGAGGGTGCATCGATTCCCCTTCATGTTGAAAAAGAGGCCTGGGCAAGCTGAGAAACCAAGGGCCATTCTTATATTCTTCTGCAACTTTCTCCTTCGACAAGCTATTTTCGAGAAAGCTAGGCCCAATGCACCGAGGGTGGGGGAAGGGCATTCCTTCTTTGTTTGACCTTATTTTTGTCATGCAACGGTTGGAGAGGAGATGGAGACTCCGCCTGCTTATTACACCATTTCAAAAACTTGGCTGTGAAGTCTTTCTACAGAACCCTGCGAGACTTAAAGTCACTTGTAACGGTACAACGAGAGTATTCTCGTCGGAGATTCAGGCTCAGGAGTTCTTGAAAGAACTCTCTAAGAAATAAGCTATGGCAGCAGATAGCTAATGTAATTGAATATTCATCTGTTATGTTTTTTTCTCTTCTTATGTTTTGTCTTTTTCTTTTTATGTATGGGTTCTCTTTTGGCAGGGAGCGGCTAGGGGGCACAACACATGCAGGAGGCATCACAAGGATCCTTGGACCTTTTTTGCCTTTTTGAAGGGGATGGGGAGGGGGGAGAGGGTGGGGTTGATAGAAACCAAAGGGAGTTAGGGTGGAATCTTTGCACGGTGATGAGCACCTGGTACGTTAGCTGGGTATCTCTTGTATTATACTGTTATATGCTTTGGAATTGTAGTCTATCTTGTAATGAGGATACTTAGAATTGCATCTATTAATATATGTGGGCTAAACGATCCCCAAAAATGAAGGAGATGTAGCCATGATGTTCAATACTTGAAGGCAGATATTTTATGTCTTCAAGAGACACATATTGAAGGTTGTAGGAAAGGAGTTTTAGAGATGGCTGTCTATCAACTTATTGCCTGCACGACACAAGAAACTCGGACTAGAGGGGTGGCAATACTGGCTCAAAAAGGGTTGGGTAGCTTTCCGCGATTATCCGTAGATAAAATGGGAAGATGGGTAATTCTGCAAGTCAGCCTTGAAAACAAAACGTTTACTCTCTGCTCTGTATATGGATCAGTGCTGGATGATCTGGTAATTTTCGATTGGCTGAAGGTTGAACTTGTAGGGTGGCCTCTTCCTCTGATATTATGTGGGGATTTGAATATTAACCTGAGTTGTCAGGTTTCCAACCATAGAGGAACGACGTATCAAGGTCGTAAACCCAAAGTTTTTAAATCACTCTCTCAACTTAAGTCACTGCACGGGTTAGTAGATGTCTGGGCGGAAAAAAGGAATCTGATCCAGGCTTTACATATTTTTCTGCACCACACTTAGTGCATGCAAGATTGGATTATTTCCTTGTGTCACATGAGCTTTTACAAGGCTGTTCAATAAGTAAGTACCCCAAAGTTATGTAAGATCATAACCCTTTGGTGATCGAAATAGATATCGTGCGCCGATCCACTCAGAAACAATGGACATTTAATAGGGCTCTGTTAAGTGAAGAAGGGTATATACAGCAAGTGGAGGAATAGATCCCTAGGTTTATGGACGAGAATCTTGGGAGCACCAATATAAATATAGTATGGGACACATTAAAGGCAGGGATCAGAGGAGAAACATCTAGGTACAGCTGGGAGGCACAAAGGAAAGAGAAAGCTGTGTTACAGACCTTGTAGGAGGATCTGGGTAAGGCAGAAGCAGAACTGATAGAGGTATTGTCTGCTGGGGCAGAATCAGTGGCAGCCCAACTTAAGATTACTCTCGCAAGATCGGCCATTACGGAAATCTCCCTTAAAAAATCGGCTGGCAAGCTTATGGCTTGGAGGAGTAGGGTTTATGAGAATAGCGAGAGGGTGGGTCACTTACTAGCTTTACGTACGAGGGAAAAAACGGTGCAAACACGGATCAGGGAAATTAGAGACCCTATCGCAGGTATGGTAAGTGAGTCCGATGCTATTCTCACTTCATTTAAAAAATTCTATCAAAAATTATATACTGATGATGTCTGTGTTGGGGACAAAGAAATAGAAGACTACCTAAGGGGGCAAGTTTTAGATCAGCTTTCTCTGGAAGAGAGAGCTAGCTTAGACAAGCCAATCACAATTGAGGAAGTAATTGAAGCTATACACTCCCTTCCATCAGGCAAAGCCGCGGAACTGATTTAATCCCGGGGAATTTTACAAAAGTTTAAGACTCAGATCTCTGCATTTATGTGGGAGGTATTTTGTAGAGCACAATTAGATATGGTAGCCCCCGACTCATGGAAATATGCTAATATTATAGTTTTCCCCAAAAAAGGTAAATCCGTTAAGGAACTGGGCTCGTACCGACCACTTACGCTGGTTAATAGTGACGTGAAAATTTATTCAAAAATTCTGGCAAAAGGTTAGCCGTAGTCATCAAGAAGTTAGTTTCCCCTTTCAGCATGGGTTTGTCCCGGGCAGGGGTACGATCGAACATATTCGACGTATAATTACGCTTTTTGACTATACAAAGGTTACAGGAGACCCTATGGCGGCAATATTACTCGAAGCCGAGAAAGCGTTCGATAGGGTCTCCTGGCCCTTTTTATGGGCAATTATGGAAAGGAGAGGTCTGGGCAAAGGTTTTATTGGAGCTAACAGGTGTATGTATCAGGAACCTGTGGCTAGAATAACCATGATGGGTGCTACATCCGATGTAATTAAAGTTACCCGTGGTACACGGCAAGGGTGCCCCTGCTCCCCGCTATTATTCGCGTTGTATATAGATCCTTTAATTAGGAAAATTGCAGAGAATAATAAGTTACAGGCCATTCAGTCTATTGGCGGAGATACCAAGATTTTAGCATATGCTGATGATCTTGCGATAATAGTAGCTAATCCATTGGAGGCTATTAAGGAGGTAGAAAGGGAGGCCAAAGACTTTGGTAAAAGTTCTGGGTATCATCTCAATGAGAATAAGATGATGATTGTGAAAAATTCTAGAGCAGGCTTGATTGATACACGGGTAGTGGGAAAGGCCAGATATCTAGGGGTTGAGATTTCTGCTAATACTGACGAAATTGTACAAATTAACCTGGAGCCACTGCTACATAAGACTAAATCAGATTTTAATAGAATGAATTGCTTACACCTCACTCTTTTAGGAAGATGTAACGTTATTAAGATGTTATTTTTACCTAAAATTTTATACTTTTTCAGAGCTTTCCCAGTCGAAATAAATAAGGCTTGGTTTTCTGCTTTCAATCAGGTAATATCGAAATTCCTGTGGGCCGGGAAACGCCCCCGCAGAGCACTAAAATATATGACTTTACCCCGAGATCGGGGGGGGGTGGTCTGTCCCAAATCTCCAGATTTATTATTGGGCATCAGTTCTACAACAGATGGCCGAACTACTGGGAAAAGAGATGGTGGCAACAGATGAAACATCTTACACCTCAATATATAGGTTAGTATTAGGGGCAGAGGCCCATGGCTGCCTAATGCGACATATCGATTTTGCGTATTTTAAAAGAGTGAAATTTAAAATTTTGCTGGGAGCATTTAAGGTTTGGACGGCAGTCAGGAAGAAATTTAAAATAAGTAGGATTCATAGATATACCCCTCTGGCTGATAACGATCTTCTGCCGGAAATTTTCCGAGATGGACATATGAGAACTTGGATGGATAGGGGCATAAGGCATATTGGTGATCTTATGGCGGACAATACAATGCACTCGTTTGATTTTATCAAGAGGAAATTTGGGATTGGAAATATTCATTTCTTTAAATTTTTACAAGTAAGGGATTATTTATCTAAGAAGGCAATTCAGGGTCATAAAGTTCCCTTACTGGATCTGGCATTAGGGGTTCCATCACCAATATCCAAATTCTGCAAACTTCTTAGTAATTTGATGGAGGATGATCTTATTAAACATACCAATCGCTGGCAGGATGTGGTACAAGCAGGGGTAGGGAATGTGAGGATTCTTTAGTATTGAGCCAGACTGCATTTTTTCGGCAAATTTACAAGTTCAATGCTTTAAAACATGGTTGAATTTGTACATCACTCCAGCATGGATAGCTAAATGGGGAGGTTCCACAGGTATACACTGTTCCCGTTGCGGCTTCTGTGCCGCCGACAGTGTGCATATGTTCGCAACCTGCCCACAACTATCAACTTTGGTCAGCGAGGTGGGTACTTATATTAAGCTCATGTTGGGGTTTGAGGTGGATCTCACGCCTCAAGTAATTGTGCTGGGAGTAAGCAATCAAGCATTGACCAATCCAAATCGGATCTTGCTATTTACAGCTATGGCGGTGTTTAGGCTATGCTTGGCTACTGTCTGGCTAGACAAAGAACCTCCTTCTGTACATTACTGGCTGGCGAAACTGTTAGCCACCTACCGCTGGGAGAAAGCGATATACATAAGAAGGGTTTAAGAGTCAAAAAGAGGGCTCGACATCTGGTTACCAATTACCAATTGGATTAATGAAGCTACGGCGTGATATGATTTAATTTAATTTATTTAAGTTAATTTTACTGCTGAGATATTAAAGAAAAAAATTGTGATTTAACTCTAAGGTTTAGAGTACAGTAAGGCTCAATCCAATCTGCACCCTTTGGTTTTGCGGGAAGGGTAGGGGGGTAGTCTGAAGGGGGAGGGTGAAAAGAGAAATAATTGACATTCCTTACATACGTACCGAAAGGTCGAAAGTATATTGTTTAAATGTATTTATTATAAGTTTTGTATGTTCGGTTGTCTAATAAAAATTTTAAAAAATTTAAAAAAAAGGGAGAAGCACGTCAAGCACAACAAATAAGGTGTATATGATTAATGTCCCTAAACTTTCAGGTGTATCCTTTAGAGAAGAGGGGGGATCGCTTAAGAATAAGTGTAGCCAGTGGATTCGTCATGGTAGGGGCTGTCGATCACTAATAAGGGATGACATCATTACAGCTGAAAGACACTCATGCCCCAATGCTACATCTGACTACATTGCCCTGACACTCTCACATCAACACCTGGTGGAAAACCTTGTAAACTTTGACATACGCACGCAACATCTCACCCGTTCCAACATCAGATTAAAATACAACCCCCCAGAGCCGGTTCCGATCCCCAGCATGTCACCACTAAGGGAGGTAGATTGAAGGTTACTCCCACTCGCTGGTGATTTTTCGGAGATTATAACACAACTATCTTCCAGCGAGTGTGAAGCCCCCGAGATGCTAAATCTAACATCTATAGAATTAAGACAGACATCTGACGCTGTCCCGTCAACAGCAGGAGAGAGGGA
This sequence comes from Calotriton arnoldi, assembly GCA_963921515.1. Taxonomy (NCBI): domain Eukaryota; kingdom Metazoa; phylum Chordata; class Amphibia; order Caudata; family Salamandridae; genus Calotriton; species Calotriton arnoldi. The sequence goes on along the minus strand of CAWUFW010014824.1, from coordinate 215,102 downwards.
TAGTGGAATATTACCTACCAACGGGGGTGTTGGGGGGATTTCATATGGTCTTACTCCTTGCAGGCTAGCTGTATTGTCATGGAATATCGCAGGGTTGGGCACTAAGGTCACGTCCCCTGATTGGCTAACATTTATTGAGCAGTATGACATCTGCCTTTTTCAGGAGACATGGCTGGTGGACCCTCTTTATCGAGTGGGTTACTTGAACTATCACATTCCAGCCACCAAGGGGGGCAAAGGTCGACCTGCAGGGGGCCTCACCATCTGGGTGCGGCAGGAGATTAGTTGTAAAATCCAGCTACTCTCGACCCAGAGTAATGATGTCCTCGCAATACGGCTGAGAGTAAGTCCGCAATCTAGCATCGACATTTATAATGTTTATGCAAGGGGTCTAAGCGGGGGGAAGAAGTCGGAGGTTATAGCGGCCCTCGAAGATCTTCTGGATGTGCATTCTTGGGACTCTCTAGTGTTAGTGGCTGGTGACTTCAACTCGACCTTTGAGCCCCTTGGCATCGAGGATCACGACCTCACAGGTGAGGAAGATGCTTGGTGGGGCATCCCAAAATTGGAACTAGCGCCCATAAAAAATTGGACGGATGTAGCAATTCAAATCAAAGCATTTTGCCTTGAAAAAGGGTTGCGGGCAGCTAATGGGCGCACTGCCTCTGATAGGCATGGGGCTAACACTTTTGACAATGGCCATAGTGCTAGCCGTATAGACTACCTATTAATCAACTTAAAGTTATGGCACTCTTTAGGGGATATGATTGTGAGGGATCGCCTAGAGAGCGATCATAATCTTTTATGCTCAACTCTAGAGCTCCAAGTAGAGAGCGCAGTGGTCCAGCCAGCTCTCGAATTATTTACTTTTGATCTGATCCCCACTAACAACATGGGGTGACTAAAATGGGCTAAGCTCGCAGAGAACCCCGATCTCCTAGACATTATTAATAGGGATATTGATCTTACCATAGCCGACTTAGAGGCCTGCATTGACCACCCCGAATTCACCAACATAATTACTGACACTCATAACAAATTTTTTTCCCATTTAAGATCATACTTTTTAAAGCAGCACACAGATTAGAACAACAAAAGAAAGAAACTAAGTTTTTGGTTTAATGAGGATTGTAGGATGGCATGTAGAATACTGGGTGAGGAACTTAAAACAGGGGCACCAGACAAAGTAAGGGCGGCCAGGAGTAATTACAGGAAGATCCAGGAAGAGGCCAAGAAGCAATGGGATGAAAGTAGATGGCAGGATTTGAGACTGGCATATGCTATCAATAGTTTCAAACAGTTTTGGAACATTGTAAAATGGGATAGGGGGGGACAGCCAGTTCCGCCACAAAATCATGTAGCCCAAGATCAATGGGTTAACCACTTTAAACCCCAATACGCTCATAGTGCTGACGAGGGGTACCCTGTTGTGCCTTTTCATACGTTTTATCAAGATGCGGCCTTCACACTGGCTGATGTTAATATTGCCCTTGGAGCCATAACAGGGGGTAGAGCTCCGGCCGACATTTTCTTGTATGATAAACCCAAATGGTGCCGGTATATTACATTATTGGCTAATGCCATTGCCCAAGGAGCCCCAGTGACTGACTCCTGGAAAGGGGCTGAGATTATCCCGGTATATAAAAAAGGGGATAAATCCCACCCAGGAAATTACAGGCCCATAAGCCTTATAGACTCCCTGCAAAAGGTCATGGGCCGGTTAGTACTGAACAAGGTCCAAGATTGGATTGACGAGTATGATATTCTTTCACCACTGCACGCAGGCTTCCGGGCTCATACCAGTACTATTGACCAGGTTTTTCGGTTTATACGAATACACTGGCGGACAGTGGTTCTAGGTAAAGATTCCTTGTATGCTGCATTCGTTGACCTTAAGTCAGCATTCGATCTTGTTTCCCGCAGCAGGCTATGGGCAGTGCTACAGGAGCTAGGGATGGCACCAGAGTTGCTATCTCTTATTATTCGCTTGCACGAGGATCATTTTTACGGGTGGGCGGAATTTGCGTAGTCGCGCTACGCAAAGCTCCGCGAAACGGTAAAACATCTCTGCGAGCACGCAAAAGTTCAGCGAACACGCGGAATTGCTTGTTCCGCCCGTTCGCAATGCTTTTTTCCTGTTCGCGAACACTGTTTGCGTGCTCGGGGAGAAATATCTTGCGAACACGCATTTTGAAAGCGCGAACAAGCAAAAAATTCCGCGAAGCAGCAGATCGCGGAATTTTTGGTAATAACGCGTTCTCCGCGGAACGCGAAATTACCCAAATTCCGCAAATTCCGCGAGCGGAACGGAATTTACCGCCCAGGCCTAATAATTTTGCACAAATACGGTGGGGGTCACAGGGTAATGTTACTAAACCGTTTCCCATTGACAAAGGTGTGCGCCAAGGCTGCGTAATGGCTCCTATATTATTCTCACTCTTTATCAATGGGATCGCCAAGTTTTTATCGTTAACTCCCACGGACGCCCCCGTATTAGCAGGAACTTACATCCCTATTTTAATGTTTGCGGATGATACGTTGATCATCTCAAAAACTCCCAGCGGCCTTCAGCGTGCCTTTTTACTTTATGAGGAGTTTTGCCATCTTCGGGGTTTGGAAATTAATGTAGCCAAAACAAAATGTATGTCCTTTAATCAACACAAAACATCTAAAGGTGGTGTATGCATGAATAACCGTCCCTTGGAACAAGTTAGGGCTTTCACTTATCTGGGGGTTATTCTGCAAAATGACCTGAGGTGGAAATGCCATCTTGACATGGCTATTTTAAAACACCGGCAACTATCTTGGGCCCTACACACTGAGTTCAAAACCTCTTTTACAAAGCCAATTAGCCCTGTACTCCAGATTTATGGTATGAAAGTCGTGAGGTCTGCCTTATACGGGCCGAGCTCTGGGGTTTTGAGAACCTATCCCAGCTAGCCATTGCAGAAAACAGGTTTCTACGCAGAATCACAGGTCTCCCGCAAAGCACCCCAGTGTGTCCATTGATGTTTGAATTAGGCAGAAAATCTCTGGTTGACATTGCAAGATTACGCCCGTTACTCTACTGGCGAAGAATTTGGTGCACGCCAGAACTAGCACCTTATGCTTCTGGCCTTAAAGATTTAATCCGGGCAGATTGCTATCACAAAATCAAATGGCTACGGGAGATAAGAACCTTACTAGTTAAGATTGGCATGGCTACGTTGTGGGAAGACCCTTCCAATGCGTCTTTCCCTCCAAAGGAGTTTTTGAAAGAAAAGTACTGGGAAATGGTGTTCCTCAATATCCACCGAAATAGTGATACTTCCACGCTAACAGGAAGTTTCCTGGAAGTCAAATTTCGGCCAAACCTGGAGCAGTATTGGGATTTAATAACCAAACCACATGACCGAAAGCTGTATTTTCAATTTAGGGTGGGCACATTGCCAATAAGATTGTATACTGCAAAATGGGTCTCATCTGGTAACAGCAAGTGCCCTTTGTGTCTGGACAAGCAGGAGACCATGGCTCACCTAATGTTTGCTTGTCCAGCATATGTAGTCCCCCTCCATGTGTGGCTTAAGCCAATTTGCAGGTCTCTGGGTTTTAGAAGATGTGCCGATGCATTAAGAATTTTACGTACAGAAACATCACTGTGTATTACTATTACAATTGCTAAGTTTTTGAGCTGATCATGGACCATTAGATCATGATTAACCCCCGCAAACTGAAGCATGTCTTGGAAAAGGCGATGGTAAATATGACTGTAAATATGATGCTGGCTATTACCCTATTTTGTAGTGAATCCAAGTCTGGCTCTCTGGTAATGTGTATGGACTTTGAAAGTACCACATGTAACAGTGCCATATTCACTCCTATGTTCAGCAATGATATTATCAATTTTATTGCTCTTGGTTTTTAACTCACAGAATTGTTTTTAATACTTGCTACAACAGTTATTGTGTATATTTAATAAGGTTTTAAAAATTCCGCTTATTTATTGTCCAGTGTGCTATGAAATATTTTATGTTATGTATTGTGCTTTTATGACTTAACTGTCGAATAAAGCTTTTTGGATTGAATTGGAATAAGCATTTGCAAAATCACGGTGCAACAGAATATATTCCTGTAATTCAAAGGTAAACAGCAACCATGGCAGGGTAAAGGCAGCTCAATTAATTTGGGCATCAATAAGCATTGCACTCCATAAGCTCATAGTGTACCCCACGGTTTATAACTAAGAAGTTTATCACTGTACACGATAAGCAAACTGCTTACAGATGGGCAAGCAGAGTCCAGCAGGGTTGCAGGGTCATGACACATGTCTACACTCTTATAATGCTGCACCCGGCTTCCTCGCACAAGAGACCTTCTCTAGGTGTGACTGACATATACATATAGGAGTGCTGTGGTCCTGACACATAAGGTGAGAACAAAATCGAAATGGAGCAGTGAACACTGTTCCTGCATTTTGCAACGGCAGACCTGTTGTCATCTGTTTACCTGGGTCACTCAGGGTGGTACAATCAGTGCTGCAGGCCCTGAGTACCCCTTTGCCACCCATGCCCTGAGTACCACAGTACCACTTACCAGGGCCTTTCAAGGGAAGTATGGTTTCTGTCAATTGGGGATGCCAATCACACATGTTACTTTTAGGGAGAGAGCATTGGCACTGGAGCTTGGTTAGCAGGCTTCAGTGCACTGTCAGAGTCGAATACCAGCATCTAATAGTCCAAATGAGGGCAAAAAGTGGGGGAACATCTGCAAAAAACTCTGTTTTCTTCACAGTTGTTGCAAAACTAAGAATGCCTCTCCATCAAGAGTGTTTAATTCCTCATCTATCCATATCCCATATTTTTTACTGTCAGATGCAGAACTTTTAAGACACTTGTTGGGACAGAAAGTTCCATGGTTGGTGACAGACATGTACCCCTGCCATGAGTGCCCCAGCTGCAAAGATATCTGGATCCCTGGTGCTGATTTTTGTTGTTATGAGTGAACACCGATCATGCTTGTGCACCATGACAAAGCTCTGTCTCACAGATTGTTATGTTGTTGGACCGGGAGGGGCACCCAAAGTGCTACCCTCATGTTGGAGAAAGGCTACTGCCTTTACCAGGACTTAAATAGTACGAGTGCTGAGGTGGCAGCATACCATGTAGTGATCCATCGGAGTCAACAGGCCTTTTTTCTTGTGTCACTGGAGTGAGGCCTACAGGCCCACTCAAGCAAAGTTCTGCCGCTTACCCTTGGCCTACATCAAGCTAGTTTGTAGCGCTGTTTAGCATGCGTGTGGTTGCACGTGCTGGGTGTATGTGTGCCTGTGAGTGGTGCAAACATGGAAGAGTCTGGGTTCCATTGGGGAGATCCCAGGCATACTGGAGGAGCATGAGGAGGTAGAGGATTACCCTCAGACAGATTTGGGGATTGCTGCATTCCTGACAGCTGGTTGGAACACACACTGGTGGAAGGAAGAGCCAGGCTCTTCAGTACACTTCAAAGGGTGCTCTTTAATTCTGAGCGAGGTCACTAGGAAGGGGCCTTGGCACATCTTAGAGAGGAGATGGGGCTAATAAGAGAATCATAAAGAGTAGGGCTGGGACCCTTGGATAACCCCTTGATGCACATATCACTGTGGCTGACATTCAGGTGTGAACCTCTAGTCATTCCCATGGCCTGTGTTGTGTGGCTATCAGATTTAGAGTTGCTCCTGCTGTGACAGATTGCTTTCTGGAGGAAGGGCAGGACAGAGGAGTAGGTGCATCAAAGGGAAGCATACCTCCAGCACAAACATCAATGACTCAGACACTAAATCCCATTTTGTATCTGGAAATGGACTATAAGAAGGGAACCTCGAGGCCCCAAAAATTGTCAACTACCAAGCAGCCAATCAGGCTGGGTGTCAAGGAGGGAAGCTCTACAAGACTTCTGTCTGTGACCAGGACTGTGGGCTAAAGTCTGCCAGTCTTCCAGCTGGGTGAGGGGACATCACCCAGGGAAATCCATGACCACATGCCCTGGAGCCTGAAGCACCAGTGCCTGCTTGCTTGCCAAGACTAGTGTGTCCTCTGAGGAAGAGGAGAGCGCTTTGCGGGAGCTTGGTCCAGTGGGGAATCCTGGCGAGTGAATCCCCATTGCCAGGTAAGAGGAAACAGCTGCTGCATTGATCATGCTGCCACCTCTGTGTAGATTTAAGTCGGTGACCCTGTACACCACAGATGGCTGCTGTGAAGCTAGCCATTGCTACATCATTTGGGCTGGCACCCATGTTCAGGGTAAAGTTGGCGACCCCATGTGCCGGAGGGGGCCATTGTAAAGAGTTCATTACTGCCATGCCAATCGGTCTGGCGCCCGTGTGCATAGTAAAGTCGGCGATCTCCTATGCCAGAGGAGGTTGTCATGAAGATTGCACTACTACCGTGCCAATCTGGCCTTTTGCCTGTGTGCGGACTGAAGTTGGTGACCCCGTATGTCAGAAGGGGGTGCCGTGAAGAGGGCATGACTGCTGTGCCAATTGGGCCGTCGCCCATGTGTGGAGTAAAGTCAGAGATCCTGTATGCCAAAAAGTACCGCCATGAAGAAAAAAGATCATTACCTGGTTTTTGCCAACATCGAGAGGAGAGGACGTCATGCTGACATGCGCATGCCTGGGCCGCGACCGAAGAATCAGAACCCAAGCGATCATCTCTACCAGTGAGAAGGATCAGAGGAACTTATCATGTCATCAGAGAACGTGAATGACCAGCCGCTGCCTTTGCAAAGCTGAAAGTGCTACTCACTGTCCGCAGCTGCTACAGCCCTCCACTCCAGGGGACTACGGTAGCGCAACCCCTACAGGAACTGGTAAGACTGATCACAGGGCCAAAGAGCCCAGGTGAACTGGTTCTGTCTTATAGTGCTTTAAGTGCTGGAACAACTTTGACTTTGGAAGAGTGGGACTCCTGAGACTCGGACTAATAGTGGTGCCTAACTTGAATGTCGCCTATTGTGAATGGGGAATATTAGAGAGAGAGGGAAGAGGGACTCAAGAACCTGCCTGCTAATCACTAGAGTACTGACTTCATGGGACTATGTGTATTATTTGTGTATTACATATTTTACTTTGTGTTTACATATAAATTCTCCTTTTTTCATAAAAGCAAGTATTTGACTAGATAATCATTTATTGTTGCTATTGAACGTATTTTGAGTTGTGGGCCTGTGTTCACCCCCTTCATTTACCTTCCCCATGAAGCCATGGATTGCTTGGCTCACGCTACTACTGATAGCCAAATGTTGAAGGGGTACTTGGCCAGCTGCTCAGGACCCATAGTAAGTCTGGCCCTGGGACATTAGGAGTTAAATGCCTCAAAGCCCACAGTTGGGCTCCATAGCTCTGTATTGTCCCGTGGAGCACTGAGAGAGGTCCTGACATCACTGTAACCTGGCTATCATTTTAAAATTTATATTTGACTGAGAATTACATCACAATACCAAACAGTTGTGTAAAACAAATGGAAATATCTACATGTTCACCTTTATAGCTTGAACTTTCAAATATATATGTACATAGAGTTTTGTAATGATCTTAGTAGAATAAAAAAGGCACCTTATAACAAACAAAAAATTTCTTCAACTAATAATAGTCAAATTTTGGACTCATCTTAGCTCTCATAATAAAATGTCCATTTTGTATGCACTCTCTGCTGCCAAATTATCTATAACATACAATGACACAATTAAACAACTCAGATCATACCAGTAAAATAATCATATTAAAAGTATAGCAAATCTATGCATGTGCAGACTGACGAGGTGAGATGAAACTAATTTAATGCAAGCTAATGCAATGATATCTAGAATGATCTATGTACAAATATAATGGTATTGATTTAGGCAGTAATAGTTTTTACCATAGGGTTATGGTGGTCTGATTTTACCATTGTATTTGTGCACCCCCATTACTATAGGGGCGCAAAATCAGTAGTCATGAATCAATAGGGATTTTTTTATGCATTTACATTGAGAATCACTGCATTGTGGGTATGTGTATGTATGTATTAATGATTTAAAATATGTTTAAGTTCATGTCCTTTTCAATAGATAGATAGAGAGACAGATAGATAGATAGATAGATAGATAGATAGATAGATAGATAGATAGGTAGATAGATAGATAGCATCAAAATAGTATAGTAGCATCCATGCCTGTAGCTTTCACCCACAAAAATAAATCAAAATGTACCATGTGTTGACATTTTCTGATTTAGGAAAAACTGCAGAACAAAAAAGATATTAAAAAGCAAGCAGAGAAAAAGTAAATAAAATTCTTAAGAACAGGGAATACATGAACAATAATAAAGGAATGGAAAAAGAAAGCAGAAAATAAGAAAGAGAAGAATTATTTAAATATAAAGACAAAACAGGAGAACAAGATCCTCAATAAGGATGATTCTGATATTTTCAAAGATTAGAACAAATCTTTGAAAAACATTGGCTTCTTATTTCAGATGATTCTGACATTTAAGAAATCCTAGAAAAATAATGACTTAAGGATCTACTGGTTAAAGCCTCTTTAGGAAGGGTATCAAAAACAGATCATGGTTGAAAGAAACAACTAGAATTACAACATATTTGAAAGGTATGTTGAAATGGAAAAAAAAACAATAAAATCCTATCTTTTTATATGCTCAGACTCTCCAGTTGTAACAATACTACTCGTAAAATACTTTTGTGAATAGCAAACAATCGTAAACTTACACAAACGTGTATGTTTACCCTTGTGAATCAGGCCCTGAAATTTGCAAGTTATAGTTAGGAGCATACCAAATGCTGTGCTCATGACCTCACCCTTACTGAAAGAGATGTAATTGTAAATGTTTTGTCATCTTACAGATGAAATTATTTATCACATTACCTTTACCATTTTGAAAGAGATGAATTTAGAATCATTAACTTTTTTGAATATATGTTGTTGTTTAATTGCATTTTAGTTTAAATTGCAGTTATTTATTGTATAAATATTGTGAGATCATATGGATTGCATTTGGGGTGAGGGTTTTGGCATAAGCTTCCACTCATAATAGCAGTGGTTGTTTGTTTTTAATTTGTAACCCTAACTGCACTTTAACTCTGTCTTTTAGTTGAATTTCCCAAGTTTTAATGTTCATACATTGAGGCATTATAATAATCTCTTTCTGTGCCTTTATTTTACCCTTTTTTTCCAGTTATGTTTTGTAGTTTATTGATGATATGCATAATCCAAACCTCTATGGATGGGCATCCCTGACTGTACATGGCCTTTAGCCATGCACGGCAGGGGATTGGCTGCAGGGCCCTGACTCCAATCAGGTCCTGCTACCAAACCACCCACAGTGCACAGCCTTTAGTTGTGTCCAATGGGAGATGGCGAGAGTTGGGTTGGTCAAGTCCAGTAGTCTTGGCAATCTGGCCAGGCCCTGCGACACACTGTCTGTGGGTGGTAAACTTTCGATGCTCAAGGCATTCGATCATATGCAGCAGGGGGTGGCCAAAGTCCTGGCTTCCAGCTATTCCGTGGTCCCAACACTACGCTGGAGTCCAACACTTACAGCGCATGGCCTTTGCCCTTACACAGCAGTGATTGGCCATGACTCCTGGCCTTTGTCCAAATCTCTGCAGGCTGAAAACCCTGCTATGCATGAGTGTGTTGGCAGCTGGATTACCAACAGGGCCTAACCTCCTTGCCTTTGAATGTGTCCTGTGGGGTTAGCAGCAGGATCTGACCTTGTGCTAAGCCCTGTGTGCAACTCGCCATATGTGGCCAACACCAACATAGAACAGCCTTTGTCTGTGCGCAATGGCCACAGGGCCAGGTCTCTGCACACTTATACAGACACAGCAGGGAGCTGGCTGTAGGCCCTGGCCCTTGACCAGTTTTATGCACCCAACTCTCCATGGGTGACCAATTCCTGCAGCCCACTGCCTTTGCTCATGCTCAGAGTGGGTTGGACACACCCAACAAATCATGGGCAGCCAACCCCATCTCCATATATATATATATATATATATATATTTTTTTTTTTGCAGAATTTTCTGATTCTATCCATGACTTAGTGGTGTTATAGATATCACAAAAAGTTTACTTTTTAATGCCAACTTGAGCACCTTTTTAAATGCTAATTTCTTGAAAACTACTGCATGGATATACACAAATTTTAAAAAGCACAATCCTTGAGTAAAGTTCTATGTTCGTGCCAAATTTGTTGTAAACCCTTTCAGAAATTCTTTTCTGTATCGAAGATCAGAAAATCCCATTGGAATTATAAGGTGAAATGGTACTTTTGAGGCCCGCTCGTTTTCTTGGCGCCCTCTTGGTCAATCAGAATGAAAATCCCAAATTGGGTGTCCTTTTAAAAATGTTTTGTGCTGATTTGTCAAATAGTACCTCTCTGGAAGTGTGATACTATATATATATATAGATTGACAAAGGCCTCTTGAAGGCTGAAACGCGTCTCTCCTGATGCTTGGGATCGAGGGTGACAACTTCCCATAAAGTGATGCCGAATCCTGAACCACTTCGCGTCCGTGCTTCCTTCCATGGTTTCACTGTGGGAGGTGGATTGTTTGGTTCATATATATATATATATATATATTACCTACTGGCGGTCGCCAGTAGGTAGTTATAGTTAGGACCTAGTTACCATAGGAAAAGCATTTTTTGATTTGCCAATATCTTTGGCGCCGTTTGACTAATCTTCGTGAAATTTTCTAAAAAACAGGGTTGGACCACTCAGTTTGTGTGTTGAAAGTTTCGGGGTGATTCGTCAAGCGGGGGCTGAAAAAAAGGGGGCCCCAAAGCGCTTTTTCTCCATGTTATTTTCCATAGGAACTTTATTACAGGCTACAGCCCGACCTGCTGAACGGAATTACACCAAATTTGGCAAAAAAGTAGGTCTTGCTTTAGACTGCGCCCTTTTTGTTAAATGGTGTAAATCCGTTCAGTAGTTCCTGAGAAAATTAAAAAAGAAAAATATCGATATCTGAGCACCGAGGAGGGTTTGCGAACCCTCCCGTGCACGAGCTTCACTCTGATTGGCTGCCAACACTCCAAACCAGGAAGTGTTGGCAGCCATCTTGTGACTCTGTAACCGAGTCACAAGAAAAGAGTGGAAAAAAGGTTGAAAGACAAAAAAAGGGGGCAGGGTACAAACACCCTGACCCCCTAGGCCTGCTCAGGGGGTCCCACAAGGACCCCAAGGCCCAAAAAAAGCATTTTTTTTTAAACGGCAGAATTCTCGTTGGGGTTGCGAATCCTGCCGTGAAAATAAAAAAACGAAGCGCGGGCTCCTGCGCTTCGTTTTCAAAAAGCCCCATGGTGGGCCAGGTCCTGGGGGCAATGAGTGATTAATTTGTGGGACCCCACGGGATCCCACACAGCCCTGGGGAACTCCACCTCCCTGGGGCTTATTAATTTGAATGAGTGGGTGTATAAGTGTCTGGATGGAAGATTTAGGAGGTGCGTGACTGACTGTATAAGTGAGTGATTAAATGTGTCTTACTGAATGCATGGGTTAGTGACTAAACTGTGTGAATGTCTGTATCAGTCTGTCTGTTGTTGTGTAAGCTGCTGCATGGGTTGGTGAGTAGCTACATGAGTGTCTATATGGGTTATTGATTGGTTGCCTGAGTATTTGTATGGGTGCCTGAGTGTATGTGTGGGTGGGTGGGAGGTGTGTGACGCTGTGCATAGATGTGTGAGTGGTTGATTCACTGGGTGTATGGGTTCAAGAGTGCATGTGGAAACAGCTGTATGGGTGGGTGAGTGTGTGTATGGGTGTGTTGGTGAGTGAATGGATGTCTCAGTGGTACATGTCCAAGTAACTACATATCTAAAAGGCAGTGTATGTGAGAGTTGGAGTATATAAATGACTATACGTGAGAGTCAGTGATTGTGAGAGTGGCTGTATGAATGAGTGTGTACTTGTATCAGTGATTGTATAAGAGAGTAAGTATGCATTAATATCTGTATGAATAAGTGAGGTGGTGTGTGTATAACTGTATAGGTGAGTAAATGGAAGTGTGATTGATTCTTTGCATGACTGACTAGGTGTGTGAGTAACTCTGGATGAGTGGCGGTGTGTGAGTGTCCGTATAGGTGTATGAGTACATATGATAGTGTTGTATTGATGAATGACTGCATGTATGAGTGACTGTATGGGTGAATGAGTGGATGTGTGTGTAGACCTAGGAATCAGTGAGTGCGTATGTAGTAACTGGTATTGGTGTGTCTATTGTTTCGAAAATGGTAGTCTGTATTTTAGATTTTCACGTGGATGATGTCATCAGTGATGTCATCAGTGATGTCATTTGAGATGTCATCAGAGATGTCATTTGAGATGTCATCAGTGATGTCACTGACCATGTCATGAATGATGTAATATGTGATGTCATCAGCAGTGCATTGCGGTGGGGCGAGTTATAGTTAGCTGAACTAACTATAATGGCGGAATTTCACAGGTTTTGTACGAGGTTTTGTACGAGTGACTGAAACCTATAGTTTTTTCAGTGAATTTCTAAGGTTTTTTAAATGCTAATTTATAACTATAACGTCCCTGAAACCTATGTTTTTTTCAGTGAATTTCTAAGGTTTTTTAAATGCTAATTTCTAACTATAACGTACCTGAAACCTATGGTTTTGTCAGTGAATATATATGTATATATATATATATATATATATATATATATATATATATATATATATATATATATATATATATATATATATTTCCGGGATTGCGCTGCAATCAAAGGCACTCCACCCGTCACTCGACGACCTTATCACGAACAATGGAGCACGGACCACAAGATTAGTGCAAGTAAATTTCTTTATTCTGTTTGAGCAGCAGCCATAATGCGTTTCAGTCCCGTAAGACCTTCATCACATGACGTGGTGCAGTTCTCTACGGCCGGAATCGCCGTAAAAATTTGTTTCCAAAGTCTTTCCTGCATCAAGGACGCACTCCACAGCAGGTAAGTTTCTCACCCTTTATTCACAAATGAAAGCGCAATTTCATCCCGACCTTTAAATCCTCATGCCTGACGCGTTTCAAAGCTTCCTACTTCTTCCTCATAGGCATCCGTAATTACACAGGAATGCTGGCTGAACACAGTGGTCTGCGTGCTCATTCATTTATAGGCCTCCGGTGTGCCTTCCTTAATGGATTTTAATTTCTGGTGCACGATGGGACATTTGGTCAAATTCATAATTAATTTTCACCCTCCAGTGGGTTCTGTGTATTTCACGATACTTCAAGGACAAATTAAGCCCTGTGTAATTACGGATGCCTATGAGGAAGAAGCAGGAAGCTTTGAAACGCGTCAGGCATGAGGATTTAAAGGTCGGGATGAAATTGCGCTTTCATTTGTGAATAAAGGGTGTGAAACTTACCTGCTGTGGAGTGCGTCCTTGATGCAGGAAAGACTTTGGAAACATATATATATATATATATATATATATATTCACTGAAAAAACCATAGGTTTTAGGGACAGTTATAGTTACTTGGACATTGCACTCGTACAAAACCCGTGAAATTCCCCTGTTATAGTTAGTTCAGCTAACTATAACTCGCGCCCGCAATGCACTGCTGATGACGTCACATATTACATCACTCATGACATGGTCAGTGACATCACTGATGACATCACTGATGACATCTCAAATGACATCACTGATGACATCATCCAGTGACTGTGTGTTTCTGTAAAGTTTAAATATTTTTAATATATATAGGAAAAGACGTATTGAAGAATGAGTGGGTGTGTAAGTGTCTGTATGGATGATTTAGTAGGTGCGTGACTGACTCTATAAGTGAGTGATTTAACGTATCTTACTGAATGCATGGGTTAGTGACTAATCTGGGTGAATGTCTGTATCCGTCTGTCTGTTGCTGTGTAAGTGGCTGCATGTGTTTGTGAATAGCTAAATGAGTGTCTATATGAGTTATTGAATGCTTGTCTGAGTATCTGTATGGGTGCCTGAGTGTTTGTGTGGGAGGGTGTGTGCAGCTCTGTGCATAGATGTGTGAGTGGGTGATTCACTGGGTGGATGGTTTCAAGAGTGCATCTGTGATAGACTGTATGGGTGGGTAAGTGTGTGTAAGAGTGTGTTAGTGAGTGAATGTATGTCCCAGTGGTACATGTGTGAGTAACTACATATGTGAAAGGCAGTATATATGTGTGTTGGAGTATATAAATAGCTATAAGCAAGAGTGAGTGATTGTGATAGTGGCTGTATGGATGAGTGTGTGCTTGTATCAGTGATTGTATAAGAGCGTAACAATGTGCTACTATTTGTATGAGTAAGTGAGCTGGTGTGTGTATAACTGTATAGGTGAGTAAATGGCAGTGTGTTTAATTATTTGCATGACTGACTAGGTGTCTGAGTATCTCTATGGATGAGTGGCGTTGTTTGAGTGTCTATATAGGAGTAAGAGTGCATATGATAGTCCTGTACTGAGTGACCGTAAGTATGAGTGACTGTACGGGTGAGTGAGTGGATGTGTGTGTGTAGACCTAAGAATCAGTGAGTGGGTATGTAGTTATTGGTGTTGGTGTGTCTATGGTTTTGCGAATGGCAGTCTGTAATTTAGAGTGGGTGTATCAAAGATTATATTAGGGTGTGAGGAGGTGCATCAGATTATCACGTGGATGATGTCATCAGTGATGTCATTTGAGATGTCATCAGTGATGTCATCAGTGATGTCACTGACCATGTCATGAGTGATGTAATATGTGACGTCATCAGCAGTGCATTGCGGGGCGCGAGTTATAGTTAGCTGAACTAACTATAACGGGGGAATTTCACGGGTTTTGTACGAGTGCAATGTCCAAGTAACTATAGCTGTCCCTAAAACCTATGGTTTTTTCAGTGAATTTCAAAGGTTTTTTAAATGCTAATTTGTAACTATAACGTGTCTGAAACCTATGGTTTTTTCAGTGAATTTGAAAGGTTTTTTAAATGCTAATTTGTAACTATAACGTGTCTGAAACCTATGGTTTTTTCAGTGAATTTCAAAGGTTTTTTAAATGCTAATTTCTAACTATAACGTGCCTGATACCTACGGTTTTTTCAGTGAATTTCAAAGGTTTTGTAAATGACAATTTTTAAATGTATTAATTGTTATATTAATTTTTTCATACTGATTTACTACATTTTTAGAAACATTTTTTTTTACATATTTTATTTTTTAAATTACATTGTAATTACATTATACATTACATTACAAAAAATACTTTCTCAGAATGAATTACTTTAGTTTAAATACTTTGCACATAGGCAATAGACTTTTAAGTACAGTAGTTACAGTTGTTGCAATGGGCAACACATTTTCAAACACAATGCAACATTCAGCTCAATGTGAATTTCTAGTTAAATGCAATTAGTTACTTTATGGATTACTTTTTCTAACCACAGGACTGGATCCTAGATTCAGTCCTGGTACATCTCCTGTAAACAGTTGAGTAAAAGCGTTTTGGTTACAGTCGTGATTTTTAAGGAATATTATTGTATTTTAAAAGTTGACACTTAGAAACTTTTTCTCATAGAATCACCAATGTTATCCTATGGAAGGAAATTCACTTAGCAGGTAAAAACTGTTATCGTTACTTTTTCTTACTCAGTGTTGGATCCTGGATCCAGCACTGGTGCATCTCCTGTAAACAGTTGAAAGAATGCGTTTAAGTCATACAGGTGATTTTTAAGGAATATTTGTAGTTTGTAAAAATCAACACTTTGAAACTTTTTTGCTGAAAACCGGACAATGGATTCCTATGGAAGAAAATATAAGTTACTGGTAAGTACGGTTAAAATTACTTTTCAGGGTCAGTGCTGGGCTAAAAGATGCAGCACTGGGTTCTCTCCTGATAACAGGTGAGTAAATTGGTATTCGTACTTTGGTTGATTTTAGAGGAATATTATAAAGTTCAAAAACTCCACACTTAGAAGAATTTCCAAGTGAAACCAGTCAATGTTAGCCTATGAAGGTAATTCAAGTTACCGGTAAGTACGGTTAAAATTACTTTTCAGGACCAGTACTGGGCTGAAAGATGCAGCACTGAGGTCTCTCCTGATAACAGGTGAGTAAATCAGAATTCGTATTTCGGCTGATTTTAGAGGAATATTTGTATGTTTCAAAAATCAACACTTAGAAACTTTTTCAGCAAAAAGCAGGCAATGATATCCTATGGAAGGAAATTCAAGTTACTGGTAAGTACGGTTAAAATTACTTTTGAGGATCAGTACTGGGCTGAAAGATGCAGCACTGAGGTCTCTCCTGATAACAGGTGAGTAAATCGGAATTCGTATTTCGGCTGATTTTAGAGGAATATTTTAAAGTTCCAAAACTCCACACTTAGAAGAATTTCCAAGTGAAACCAGTCAATGTTAGCCTATGAAGGAAATTCAAGTTACCGGTAAGTACGGTTAAAAGTACTTTTCAGTACCAGTACTGGGCTGAAAGATGCAGCACTGAGGTCTCTCCTGATAACAGGTGAGTAAATCGGAATTCGTATTTCGGCTGATTTTAGAGGAATATTTTAAAGTTCCAAAACTCCACACTTAAAAGAATTTCCAAGTGAAACCAGTCAATGTTAGCCTATGGAAGGAAATTCAAGTTACTGGTAAGTACGGTTAAAATTACTTTTCAGGACCAGTACTGGGCTGAAAGATACAGCACTGAGGTCTCTCCTGATAACAGGTGAGTAAATCGGAATTCGTATTTCGGATGATTTTAGAAGAATATTTGCACAATGGTGAAGGGAGGGGCGGGGCCTGAGGTGACATCTGTGCAAACGCGCCCCGTGGCGCGTTTTAAGTTGGGGGATTAAGTCCCCTTGAATCCTGAGGGTCCCTAGGGGCCAACTAGCCCACCAGGAACCTCCAAAATGCGCTAGGGGCTGCGTTGCAGAGACGTGTAGAGAGGCCACACCCCTTTACACCTCTCTGCAACGCAGCTCTGTGGCGCTTTCTGGATGTACCTGTTGGGCTATTTGGCCTCCAGGGACCCTCAGGATTGAAGGGGATTTAATTCCCCATCTTAAAACGCGCCACGGGGCCTGTTTGCACACATGTTACCTGAAGCCCCGCCCCTCCCTTCACCACTGTGCAAACGCGCCCCGTGGCGCGTTTTAAGTTGGGGATTAAGTCCCTTGAATCCTGAGGGTCCCGGAGTCCAACTAGCCCACCATATACCTCCAAAAGCGCCACAGAGCTGCGTTACAGAGAGGTGTAAAAGGGGTGTGGCCTCTCTACACGTCTCTGCAACGCAGCCCCTGGCGCATATTGGAGGTTCCTGGTGGGCTAGTTGGCCCCCAAGGACCCCCAGTATTCAAGGGGAATTTGTTCCCCCTCTGCAAACGCGCCAGGGGGCGTGTTTGCAGAGTGGTGAAGGAAGGGGGCGGGGCCTGCGGGCCCGATCGTTTAAAAAAAAAAAAAAATTTGTCCCCTAAAGGGGGGCTGTGTGGCCCCCCTTCCTTTTTTCTGTTTTTGGGCCCTGGGGACCCCATCCCCCAGGGCCTTACCCCTTTTTTTAATTTAATTTTATTTTAAAAAAAACGGGAAGGGGGCCGCGTGGCCCCCCTTCCCTGGGCCTGTATTGGCCCCGGGGACCCCATCCCCCGGGGCATGGCCTTTTTTATTTTCTTGGGAGGGGGCTGCGTGGCCCCCTCCTCACTCCATTTAAGGCCCCGGGGACCCCATCCCCCGGGGCCGGCCTTTCCATTTTTTTTTTCTTTTTTTGGGGAGGGGGCCGCGTGGCCCCCTCCTGGGCCACTACTTGCCCCGGGGACCCCATCCCCCGGGGCTGGCCCTCTCCGTTGCGGACTGTGGGGGGTCCCCAATCCCCCACAGTCCCGCCGGCTCCCACGTCCCTTGGGAGCCGGCATTGCTGTTCCACATGGGGAGCAGCTGACATGCTGCTCCCCATGTGGAAAAGCAATCGCTTTGGATATTGGAGAGAGAGCAGGTTTCCTGCTCTCTCTTCCAATATCCAAAGCAGTTTGCTATGGCAGGACGGGAGCCGCGAGGCTCCCGTCCTGCCATAGCAAACTACAGTGTCCCGGGGTAGGCACCCCGGGACACTGCAGGAGCCGGCCCTGGGGGTGGCGGTCCCCAGGGCCATCAAGAGCTCCAGGAGGGGCCGCGTGGCCCCCTCCCTACATCAGCACAGCCCCGGGAGGTGGTGGTCCCGGGGCTTCGGGGGTCCAAAACGGACCCCCATTTTAATTTGTTAGTGCCCGGGGAGGTGGCGGTCCCCGGGCGTGTGGGGGCTGGAGCCCCCACACAGGTTGTTTAATTTTTTTTAAAAAGCCCCGGGGAGGTGGTGGTCCCCGGGGCTGTGGGAGGGCTCAGAGCCCTCCCGCACCATTTTGAAAAGAAAGCCCCGGGGGGTGGCGGTCCCCGGGGCTTGGGTGGCCCTTTGAGGCCCCCACACATAAAATTAAACCCCCACCATGCCCCCGGGACTTGGGCCACCCGGGGGCAAAATACAATCGAAGCGCGGAGACCGCGCTTCGATTTTTCGGCAGGATTCGCGCACCCTGAGCGCATCCTGCCGATTTTTAAAAAAATATATATTTTTTTTTTGCCCAGGGGGTCCTTGTGGGACCCCCTGAGCAAACCTAGGGGGTCAGGGTGTTTCTACCCTGCCCCCTTTGTGCGCTTTGCGCACTTGTTTCTGTCCCTCGGTTTTACCGAGGGACAAAATGGCTGCCAACATTTCCTGAATCGGAATGTTGACAGCCAGCTGACAGCCAATTAACATGCAGCTCGTGATCGGGACGGTGCGCGCAGGGTGCGCTCAGGGTGCGCGAATCCTCCGTGCCCATAGATATATATGTACTTTTACTTTTGATTTTCTCAGCAACTACTGAACGGATTTACACCATTTAACAAAAGGGTTCTTTCTGAACCAAGAACTACCTCTTTGCCAAATTTGGTGTAATTCCGTTCAGCAGTTCGGGCTGTAGCCGTGTCTAAAGTTTCCTATGGAAAATTGCATGGGGAAAACACGTTTTGGGACCCCCTTTTTCTCGGCCCCCGCTTGACGAATCCCCCGAGACTTTCAGGGTAGGAGCGGACCGGAGCGCCCCACAAAGTTTGAAAATTTTGCGAAGATACGTCAACCGGCAAGAGAGTTATTTCAAATAGAATGTCATGGATTTCCTATGGATAATAGGTTGTAACTATAACTATCTACTGGCGACCGCCAGTAGATAATATATATATATATATATATGTCGAAAGTTTCACCTCAAAGATCCCAGGAATCACAAAGCTCATGAAAACCGGAACAGACGAAAACAGACCCAGCTGTAAGTGCAAGTGAGTATTTCTTTTTAGAAGCTCAGCATGCCTGCCATGACGCGTTTCAGCCTACCAGAGGCCTTGTTCACATAGCGCCTTGTGAGTAGTATGCCAACATTTAAAGTGCAAAGTGCAAAGTAACACACAACGTGATTGGTTGCCTACACCAACAATGGACATAGAAGAAATATATTTTTGACCAAACCAAAGTGGATGGCCATTTAACCCAAATCACCACAATCCATAGCTTAAAAATACTTTTTGTTTAAGAACACTTTGTAAATGTAATTAATCAGTATTTAAAAGTACAAGCAGTAAAAACTAGTTTTTTAAAAAGCATCTTATTATAAAAAAATTCTCATTTAACCATAGTGCAAACAATGTTGTGCAAAATACGCAAGGAAACATAAAACCCTAGTGGGTTAAAATTCACATGAAGGACACAACAGGCTACTTCATGACAAGACTAATAGATCACCACTCAAAAATAGAACATCACATGATTATCATCTATTTATAATAAACGAGAGGGGACCAACATGTCTGAAAGATTTAAACTACCTGATAGAAGAATTTAGTCACAATTCAAAATGGTAATATCTTGCTTAAATCACAATGTTTGTACAGGTAAAACTGCTAGAATGTTATAAGTGGAATCGTTATAAATGTTAAAAATCATCACTATGTGTCCTGAAGACCAAAATAGAACTATATCCAGATAAAAAGTGTAGTACAAATAAAGTGCAAAAAGTGCATAGAATGATAAAATATGGTGTTAAATAAAGTTAAAAAATTTTATGGATTCAAGGGGCAAGGCCGATGTTAAAAGATATGTAGAAGTGGTGCAGTAATGTAACAATGGGATCCAATTTACAGACATGTATAAAAGTCTTCGCTGGAATTTAAACCCAGTGGCGTTTTAGTATCGAGATCTAAGATGTATTTGGTCTCAAGAGCTCGCAAGAGGGCCTCACGGTTGCCTCCACGTCTGAGGGGCAACACTGAGTCAATGACAAAATATTTTAGAAGCTCACTCTTGTTGTCATGGTGTTCCTTAAAATGTCGAGCCACTGGGTAGGATGCATCGCTCCCACTGATTGCCCTAATATGCTGGAGTATCCGTTTGTGGACCTGCAGCCTGGTGCTACCAACATATTGCAGGCCACAAGGACACTCCAGCACATAGACAGCAAAATCCGTCTTACATGTAAACATCCTAGAGATTGGTCTTGGGGCATCGCAGAAGGGGATCTTATATTCTGTTTTGTTAACACCATGCCTGCATGCTTTGCAGCTGGTGCATCTTCTAAAGCCCTTACTGGAAAGGAGCCATGATTTGTTAACAACTACCTCAGGACTGGTTTTAACTAAAGAATCGCTCATAGAACGTGCTTTCCTGAATGAGATCTCAGGGCTAGCTGTCATTAAATCCCCAATGACAGAGTCATTCTGTACCAGGCTCCAATTTTTCTTAAAGATTTTACGAAGGGCCTGGTGCTGACGATTATAAGTTAGGATCAGTCTAATGGGCTCCTTAGCTTGTACCGATGCTACATTGGCTGTTTTACTTTGCAAGACCATCTGCCTAGGAATGTGGTTGGCTTTGGTGATGGCTTTGTCAATCATAGAAGCCGCATATCCTCTAGCCAAAAATTTAGATCTGCTGGCCTCCTGTGCTAAAAAGCACTCAGAATCAGTGCTGCAAATGCGCCTGATGCGCATCATCTCACCATATGGGATGCTGCGTATCAAGTGGGCCGGATGGTGACTGGCGGCATGTAAGACTGTATTGCCAGCCGTGGGCTTTCTGAATAGCCTGGTCTCAAGTCTGTTACCTTTGATGAAGATCTCTACATCTAAAAAATAGACAAAATCCTGACTTAAGTTAGCTGTAAACTGGAGATTGAGCTTGTTTACATTAATCAAATCAATGAAGTCTGTGGCCTGTTGTTTAGTACCTTGCCAGATTAAAAAAATGTCATCGATATAGCGATACCAATGAATTACATGTCGGCGTGCTGACGTCAGTTCCACCCATTTTTTCCGTGCCACCGAGGCAAACAGGGGACCGAGACATTTTCACATGTATACATAGTATAATATATATATATATATATTCACTGAAAAAACCATAGGTTTTAGGGACAGTTATAGTTAGTTGGACATTGCACTCGTACAAAACCCGTGAAATTCCCCTGTTATAGTTAGTTCAGGTAACTATAACTCGCGCCCCGCAATGCACTGCTGATGACGTCACATATTACATCACTCATGACATGGTCAGTGACATCACTGATGACATCACTGATGACATCTCAAATGACATCATCCAGTGACTGTGTGTTTCTGTAAAGTTTAAATATGTTTAATATATATAGGGAAAGGCGTATTGAAGAATGAGTGGGTGTATAAGTGTCTGAATGGATGATTAAGTAGGTGCGTGACTAACTCTATAAGTGAGTGATTAAACGTATCTTACTGAATGCATGGGTTAGTGACTAAACTGGGTGAATGTCTGTATCCGTCTGTCTGTTGCTGTGTAAGTGGCAGCATGGGTTTGTGAATAGCTACATGAGTGTCTATATGAGTTATTGATTGGTTGGCTGAGTATCTGTATGGGTGCCTGAGTGTTTGTGTGGGTGGGGTGTGTGCGACTCTGTGCATAGATGTGTGAGTGGGTGATTCACTGGGTGGATGGTTTCAATAGTGCATCTGTGATAGACTGTATGGGTGGGTAAGTGTGTGTAAGAGTGTGTTAGTGAGTGAATGTATGTCCCAGTGGTACATGTGTGAGTAACTACGTATGTGAAAGGCAGTATATATGTGTGTTGGAGTATATAAATAGCTATAAGCGAGAGTGTGTGATTGTGAGAGTGACTGTATGGATGAGTGTGTGCTTGTATCAGAGATTGTATAAGAGCGTAAGAATGTGCTAGTATTTGTATGAGTAAGTGAGCTGGTGTGTGTATAACTGTATAGGTGAGTAAATGGGTGTGTGCTTTATTTTTGCATGACTGACTAGGTGTGTGAGTACCTCTATGGATGAGTGGCGGTGTGTGAGTGTTTATATAGGTGTATGAGTGCAAATAATAGTCCTGTACTGAGTGACTATAAGTATGAGTGACTGTACGGGTGAGTGAGTAGATGTGTGTGTGTAGACCTAAGAATCAGTGAGTGTGTATATAGTAATTGGTGTTGGAGTGTCTATGGTTTTCACAATGGCAGTCTGTAATTTACAGTGGGTGTATCATAAGTTATATTAGGGTGTGAGAAGATGCATCAAATTATCACATGGATGATGTCATCAGTGATGTCATCAGTGATGTCAATTGAGATGTCATCAGTGATGTCATCAGTGATGTCACTGACCATGTCATGAGTGATGTAATATGTGACGTCATCAGGAGTGCATTGCGGGGGCGCGAGTTATAGTTACCTGAACTAACTATAACGGGGGAATTTCACAGGTTTTGTACGAGTGCAATGTCCAACTAACTATAACTGTCCCTAAAACCTATGGTTTTTTCAGTGAATTTGTAAGGTTTTTAAATGCTAATTTCTAACTATAACGTGCCTGAAACCTATGGTTTTTTCAGTGAATTTCTAAGGTTTTTAAATGCTAATTCCTAACTATAACATGTCTGAAACCTATGGTTTTTTTCAGTGAATTTCAAAGGTTTTGTAAATGACAATTTTTAAATGTATTAATTGTTATATTTATTTTTTTGATACTGATTTACTACATTTTTTTAAACTATTTATTTTTAGCTATTTTATTTTTAAAATACATTGTAATTACATTATACATTACATTACAAAATATACTTTCTCCGAATGATTTACTTTAGTTTAAATACTTTGCAAATAGGAAATAGACTTTTAAGTACAGTAGTTACAGTTGTTGCAATGGGCAACACAATTTCAAACACAATGCAACATTGAGCTCAATGTGAATTTCAAGTTAAATGCAATTAGTTACTTTATGGATTACTTTTCTAACCACAGGACTGGATCCTAGATTCAGTCCTGGGACATCTCCTGTAAACAGTTGAGTAAAAGCGTTTTGGTTACAGTAGTGATTTTTAAGGAATATTATTGTATTTTAAAAGTTGACACTTAGAAACTTTTTCACATAGAATCACCAATGTTATCCTATGGGAGGAAATTCACTTAGCAGGTAAGTAGTGTTATCGTTACTTTTTCTTACTCAGTGGTGGATCTTGGATCCAGCACTGGTGCATTTCCTGTAAACAGTTGAAAGAATGTGTTTAAGTCATACAGGCGATTTTTAAGGAATATTTGTAGTTTGTGAAAATCGACACAAACTTTTCTGCTGAAAACCAGACAATGGATTCCTATGGAAGGAAATACAAGTTACTGGTAAATACGGTTAGAATTACTTTTCAGGGTCAGTGCTGGGCTAAAAGATGCAGCACTGGGTTCTCTCCTGATAACAGGTGAGTAAATCGGAATTCGTAGTTCGGCTGATTTTAGAGGAATATTATAAAGTTCCAAAACTCCACACTTAGAAGAATTTCCAAGTGAAACCAGTCAATGTTAGCCTATGGAAGGAAATTCAAGTTACTGGTAAGTACGGTTAAAATTACTTTTCAGGATCAATACTGGGCTCAAAGATGCAGCACTGAGGTCTCTCCTGATAACAGGTGAGTAAATCGCAATTCGTAGTTCGGCTGATTTTAGAGGAATATTTGCACAATGGTGAAGGAAGGGGTGGGGCCTGAGGTGACATGTCTGCAAACACGCCTTGTGGCGCGTTTTAAGTTGGAGAATTAATTCCTCCTCAATCCCGAGGGTCCCTAGGGGCCAACTAGCCCACCAGATACCTCCAGTATGCGCCAGAGAGCTGCATTGCAGAGAGGTGTTCAGAGGCCACGCCCCTTTTTACAACACTCTGAAACGCAGCTCCGTGGTGCTTACTGGAGGTACCTGGTGGGCTAGTTGGCCCCCAGGGACCCTCAGGATTGAAGGGGATTTAATTCCCCATCTTAAAACGTGCCACGGGGCCTGTTTGCACACATGTCACCTCAGGCCCCGCCCCCTCCCTTCACCACTGTGCAAACGCGCCCCGTGGCGCGTTTTAAGTCTAGGGATTAGCTCCCTTGAATCCTGAGGGTCCCTGGTGTGCAACTAGCCCACCAGCTACCTCCATTAAGCGCCACAGAGCTGCGTTGCAGAGAGGTGTAAAAAGGGGCGTGGCCTCAGAACACCTCTCTGCAACGCAGCCCCCTGGCGCATACTGGAGGTTCCTGGTGGGCTAGTTGGCCCCCAGGGACCCCCAGTATTCAAGGGGAATTCGTTCCCCCTCTGCCAGGGGGCGCGTTTGCAGAGTGCTGAGAAGGAGGGGGCGTGGCCTCCGGCGCGATGCCGGATTTTTTGGGGGGGATTTTTTTTTTAAAAGGGGGCTGTGTGGCCCCCTTTCTTTGTAATTATTTTGGGCCCTGGGGACCCCATCCCCCAGGGCCTGACCCCTTTTTTTTTTTTTTTTTAAATGTACGGGAAGGGGACCGCGTGGGCCCCCTCCCGTGGCCAATTTCGACCCGGGGACCCCATCCCTCGGGTCATTGCCACCTAATTTTTTTTAAATTTTCATGGAGGGGGCTGCGTGGCCCCCTCCTCAGGCCTCCTTTTGCCCCGGGGACCCCATCCCCCGGGGCAGGCCTTTATTTTTATTTTTATTTTGTTGGGGGGGAGGGGGGCCGTGTGGCCCCCCTCCCGGGCCACTACTTGCCCCGGGGACCCCATACCCCGGGGCTGGCCCTCTCCGTTGGGGACTATGGGGGGGTCCCCAATCCCCCACGGTCCCGCCGGCTCCCCTCGTCCCTGGGAGCCGGCATTGCTTTTCCACATGGGGAGCTGCTAAGATGCAGCTCCCCGTGTGGAAAAGCAATCATCTTTGGTTTTTGGAAGAGAGAGCAGGTTTCCTGCTCTCTCTTCCAAAAACCAAAGCAGTTTGCTTTGCCGCGAGGCTCCCGTCCTGCCATAGCAAACTACAGTGTCCCAGGGGTAGGCACCCCGGGACACTGCAGGAGCCGGCCCTGGGGGTGGCGGTCACCAGGGCCATCACAGGCTCCAGGAGGAGGCCGCGCGGCCCCCCTCCTTGATTGCACAGCCCCGGGGAGGTGGTGGTCCCCGGGGCTTGAGGTCCAAAACGGACCCCCATTTTAAATTTGTTAGTGCCCGGGGAGGTGGCGGTCCTCGGGCATGTGGGGGACTGGAGCCCCCACACAGGTCATAAAATTTTTAAAAAAGAAGCCCCGGGGGGTGGCGGTCCCCGGGGCTGCGGGAGGGCTCAGAGCCCTCCCGCACCATTTTTTAATTAAAGCCCCGGGGGGTGGCGGTCCCCGGGGCTTGGGGGTCCTTAGAAGTCCCCCCATAAAAGCTAAACCCACCCCGCATGTCCCCGGGACTTGGGCCACCCGGGGGCAAATTAGCATCGAAGCGCGGGAGACCGCGCTTCGATTTTTTTTTTTATCGGCGGGATCCGCGCACCCTAAGCACATCCCGCCGATTTTTTTTTTTTAAATGCTTTTTTCTGCCCAGGGGGTCCTTGTGGGACCCCCTGAGCAGACCTAGGGGGTCAGGGTGTTTCTACCCTGCCCCCTTTGTGCATTTTGCGCACTTGTTTCTTGTGTGTTTTTTTTTTAATCAGCGGGATCCGCGCACCCTAAGCGCATCCCGCCGTTTAAAAAAAAAAAAAGCTTTTTTCTGCCCAGGGGGTCCTTGTGGGACCCCCTGAGTAGACCTAGGTGGTCAGGGTGTTTCTACCCTGCCCCCTTTTTGCGCTTTGCGCACTTGTTTCTGTCCCTCGGTTCTACCGAGGGACAAAATGGCTGCCAAAACTTCCTGATTTGGAGTGTTGACAGCCACTTCACAGCCAATTAGCATGCAGCTCGTGATCGGGAGGGTACGCGGACCCTACTCGGCCATAGATATATATGTGACTTTACTTTTGATTTTCTCAGAAACTACTGAACGGATTTACACCATTTAAGCAAAAGGCACGACATTGAACCAAGGGCTACCTCTTTGCCAAATTTGGTGTAATTCCGTTAAGCAGTTCGGGCTGTAGCTGCGACTAAAGGGTCCTATGGAAAAATGAATGGGGAAAATGCGTTTTGGGACCCCCCTTTTTTCTAGGCCCCCGCTTGACGAATCACCCCGAGACTTTCAGGATAGGAGCGGCCTGAAGCGCCCCAACAAGTTGGAAACTTTCGCGAAGATTCGTCAACCGGCGCCAACGTTATTTCAAATAGAATGTTGCGGATTTCCTATGGAAAATAGGTCCTAACTATAACTATCTACTGGCGACCGCCAGTAGATAATATATATATGTATGCATATGTATAAATATATATATATATGTACTATGTTATCAGATGTGTATTCACAATCAATTTCGCACAGCTGCGAAAGGTTGAAGTAATTTGCTGATATATCATATTTTTATGCATTTGAGCAATTAGAATTGTTACCATGCAGCATAGTTCCACATTATTTATTTATTATTGCAGTGCGCGACCATTATGTTAACAGTAGTGGCAATATAGGCGTGTTGCAATATTCCCAGGTAGTAGTGGTATTTGAGAAACATAGAGCATTTGAACACAGGAATACAAGGGCACAGCCTTCAATAGCCAACGTATTAAACTGTCATATTGATGCATTGAAGCGTTTTCAAATATATTTGCACATTGTACAGCTAATTTGCACAAGAGTTATAATTACAACTATCACAGTACTTTCAACATCAGCATTGAACTTTGAGCAAAATCAGCAAAGAGATAACAGAAACGACCATACCTTTTAGTCATCACATGGTGTGTTTTTTTACTTCAAAAATGGTGGTTTCGCTGCGCATCAGAGTATGTGAACAAGCCCAGTGTGGTGGGCGAAACGCGTCATCTTGTCATGTTGCTAATAAAAGCAATCTAAATATAGCACAAATCCTGGAGTCCGTGTCCCGTTTCTGCAAGGAAGTGCAGTGGGATCTAACTGTGAAAATATATATATATATTCGAAAATAAACTTTCCTTGGATTGTATAACTGGCGTCCGGGCTTCCTTGCAGCCGCGGCGGCTTCAACAAGGGATATGAGAATATATATATATATTATCTACTGGCGGTCGCAAGTAGATAGTTATAGTTAGGACCTATTTTCCATAGGAAATCCGCGACATTCTATTTGAAATAACTCTCTTGCCGGTTGACGTATCTTCGCGAAATTTTCAAACTTTATGGCCCGCTTCGGTCCGCTCCTACCCTGAAAGTCTCGGGGTGATTCGTCAAGCGGGGGCCGAGAAAAAAGGGGGGTCCCAAAACGTGTTTTCCCCATTCATTTTTCCATAGGAAACTTTAGGCACGGCTACAGCCCGAACTGCTGAACGGAATTACACCAAATTTGGCAAAGAGGTAGTTCTTGGTTCAGAAAGAACCCTTTTGTTAAATGGTGTAAATCCGTTCAGTAGTTCCTGAGAAATTCACAATTAAAATCACATATATATCTATGGCCGCGTCGGATCCGCGTACCCTCCCGATCACGAGCTGCATGCTAATTGGCTGTCAACACTCCAAATCAGGAAGTGTTGGCAGCCATTTTGTCCCTCGGTAGAACCGAGGGACAGAAACAAGTGCGCAAAGCGCAAAGGGGGCAGGGTAGAAACACCCTGACCTCTAGGTCTGCTCAGGGGGTCCCACAAGGACCCCTGGGCAGAAAAATCATTTAAAAAAAAATAAAAAAATGGGTGGGATGCGCTTAGGGTGCGCGGATCCCGCTGAGAAAAAAAAAAGAAACAAGTGCGCAAAACGCACAAAGGGGGCAGGGTAGAAATACCCTAACCCCCTAGGCCTGCTCAGGGGGTCCCACAAGGACCCCCTGGAAAAAAAAAAGCATTTAAAAAAAAAAAAAAATTTCGGCAGGATGCGCTCAGGGTGCGCGGATCCTGCCGAAAAAAAAATAGTTAACTTGCCCCGGGTGGGCCAAGTCCCGGGGGCATGCTAGGGGGTTTATTTTATGTATGGGGGCCTCTAAGGGCCTCCCAAGCCCCGGGGACCGTTACCCCCGGGCTTTATTAGAAAAGTTGCGGGAGGGCTCTGAGCCCTCCCGCAGCCCCGGGGACCACCACCTCCCCGGGGCTTCTTTATTTTTAAATTAACCTGTGTGGGGGACTCCAGCCCTCCACACGCCCCAGGGACCACCACCTCCCTGGGGCACTAACAAAATTGAAAATGGGGGTCTGTTTTGGACCTCCAAGCCCCGGGGACCACCACCTCCCCGGGGCTTTGAAAATGTGGGGAGGGGGCCGCGCGGCCCCCTCCTGGAGCCAGTGATGGCCCTGGGGACCGCCACCCCCAGGGCCGGCTCCTGCAGTGTCCCGGGTGCCTACCCCGGGACACTGCTGTTTGCGGCTCCCGTCCTGTCATTGCAAACTGCTTTGAATTTTGGAAGCGAGAGCAGGGAAAGCTGCTCTTGCTTCCAAAATTCAAGCAGAATTGCTTTCCACATGGGGAGCTGCATATTAGCAGCTCCCCATGTGGAAAAGCAACAGCTGGCTCGCGCAGGAGGTGGGGAGCCAGCAGGGTCCGTGGGGAGTTGGGGTCCCCCACGGACCCCAAAAGGATAGGGCCAGCCCCGGGGGATGGGGTCCCCGGGGCAAGTAGTGGCCCGGGAGGGGGCCATGCGGTCCCCCTTCCCCAAAAATGTTTTGAAAAAAAAACCAAAGGCCGGCCCCGGGGGATGGGGTCCCCGAGGCCTAAGGAGGCCTTAGGAGGGGGCCAGGCAGCCCCCTCCATCAAATAAAAAAAAAAAAAGTGGCAATGGCCCGGGGATGGGGTCCCCGTGTCGAAATTGGCCACGGGAGGGGGCACACGCGGTCCCCTTCCCAGTCCTTTTTTTTTTTTTTTTAAAAGGGGGACAGGCTCTGGGGGATGGGGTTCCCAGGGCTCAAAAATTACTAAAAAGGGGGCCACACAGCCCCCTTTTAAAAAAATTTAAAAAAATTTAAAAACGGCATCGCGAGGGAGGCCACGCCCTCTTTGACAGCACTCTGCAAACGCGCCCTGGCGCGTTTGCAGAGGGGAACGAATTCCCCTTGAATACTGGGGTCCTGGGGCCAACTAGCCCACCAGGAACCTCCAGTATGCGCTAGGGGCTGCGTTGCACAGAGGTGTACAGAGGCCACGCCCCTTTTACACCTCTCTGCAACGCAGCTCTGTGGCGCTTTTTGGATATACCTGTTGGGCTAGTTGGCCCCCAGGGACCCTCAGGATTCAAGGGGAGTTAATCACCCGACTTAAAACGCGCCACGGGCGCTTTTGCACAGTGGTGAAGGGAGGGGGTGGGGCTTCAGGTGACATGTGTGCAAACAGGCCCCGTGGCGCGTTTTAAGATGGGGAATTAAATCCCCTTCAATCCTGAGGGTCCCTGGGGGCCAACTAGCCCAACATGTACTTCTAAAAGCGCCACAGAGCTGCGTTGCAGAGAGGTGTAAAAGGGGCGTGGCCTCTGTACAGTCTCTGCAACGCAGCCCCTGGCGCATACTGGAGGTTCCTGGTGGGCTAGTTGGCCCCAGGGACCCTCATGATTAAAGGGGACTTAATACCCCAACTTAAAACGCGCCACGGGGCGCGTTTGCACAGATGTCACCTCAGGCCCCGCCCCTCCCTTCACCATTGTGCAAATATTCCTCTAAAATCAGCCGAAATACGAATTCCGATTTACTCACCTGTTATCAGGAGAGACCTCAGTGCTGCATCTTTCAGCCCAGTACTGATCCTGAAAAGTAATTTTAACCGTACTTACCAGTAACTTGAATTTCCTTCCATAGGATATCATTGCCTGCTTTTTGCTGAAAAAGTTTCTAAGTGTCGATTTTTGAAACATACAAATATTCCTCTAAAATCAGCCGAAATACGAATTCCGATTTACTCACCTGTTATCAGGAGAGACCTCAGTGCTGCATCTTTCAGCCCAGTACTGATCCTGAAAAGTAATTTTAACCGTACTTACCAGTAACTTGAATTTCCTTCCATAGGATATCATTGCCTGCTTTTTGCTGGAAAAGTTTCTAAGTGTGGAGTTTTGGAACTTTATAATATTCCTCTAAAATCAGCCGAAATACGAATTCCGATTTACTCACCTGTTATCATGAGAGACCTCAGTGCTGCATCTTTCAGCCCAGTACTGATCCTGAAAAGTAATTTTAACCGTACTTACCAGTAACTTGAATTTCCTTCCATAGGATATCATTGCCTGCTTTTTGCTGAAAATGTTTCTGTCGATTTTTGAAACATACAAATATTCCTCTAAAATCAGCCAAAATACGAATTCCGATTTACTCACCTGTTATCAGGAGAGAACCCAGTGCTGCATCTTTTAGCCCAGCACTGACCCTGAAAAGTAATTCTAACCGTACTTACCAGTAACTTGTATTTCCTTCCATAGGAATCCATTGTCTGGTTTTCAGCAGAAAAGTTTCAAAGTGTCGATTTTCACAAACTACAAATATTCCTTAAAAATCGCCTGTATGACTTAAACGCATTCTTTCAACTGTTTACAGGAGATGCACCAGTGCTGGATCCAGGATCCACCACTGAGTGAGAAAAAGTCACGATAACACTACTTACCTGCTAAGTGAATTTCCTCCCATAGGATAACATTGGTGATTCTATGTGAAAAAGTTTCTAAGTGTCAACTTTTAAAATACAATAATATTCCTTAAAAATCACTACTGTAACCAAAACGCTTTTACTCAACTGTTTACAGGAGATGTCCCAGGACTGAATCTAGGATCCAGTCCTGTGGTTAGAAAAGTAATCCATAAAGTAACTAATTGCATTTAGCTAGAAATTCACATTGAGCTCAATGTTGCATTGTGTTTGAAATTGTGTTGCCCATTGCAACAACTGTATCTACTGTACTTAAAAGTCTATTGCCTATTTGCAAAGTATTTAAAGTAAATTAATTCATTCTGAGAAAGTATATTTTGTAATGTAATGTATAATGTAATTACAATGTAATTTAAAAATAAAATATCTAAAAATATATAGTTTAAAAAATGTAGTAAATCAGTATGAAAAAAAAAAATAACAATTAATACATTTAAAAATTGGCATTTACAAAACCTTTGAAATTCACTGAAAAAAACCATAGGTTTCGGACATGTTATAGTTAGGAATTAGCATTTAAAAACCTTTGAAATTCACTGAAAAAACCATAAGTTTCAGACATGTTATAGTTAGAAATTAGCATTTAAAAAACCTTTGAAATTCACTTAAAAACCATAGGTTTCAGGCACGTTATAGTTAGAAATTAGCATTTAAAAAACCTTACAAATTCACTGAAAAAACCATAGGTTTTAGGGACAGTTATAGTTACTTGGACATTGCACTCGTACAAAACCCGTGAAATTCCCCCGTTATAGTTAGTTCAGCTAACTATAACTCGCGCCCGCAATGCACTGCTGATGACGTCACATATTACATCACTCATGACATGGTCAGTGACATCACTGATGACATCACTGATGACATCTCAAATGACATCACTGATGACATCATCCATGTGATAATTTCATGCATCTTCTCACACCCTAATATAACTTTTGATACACCCACTCTAAATTACAGACTGCCATTCTCAAAACCATAGACACTCCAATACCAATAACTACATACCAACTCACTGATTCTTAGGTCTACACACACATCCACTCACTCACCCGTACAGTCACTCATACTTACAGTCACTCAGTACAGGACTATCATATGCACTCATACACCTATATAAACACTGACACACCGCCACTCATCCATAGAGGTACTCACACACCTAGTCAGTCATGCAAAAATTAATCACACACCCATTTACTCACCTATAGAGTTATACACACACCAGCTCAATAACTCATACAAATACTAGCACATTCTTACGCTCTTATACAATAACTGATACAAGCACACACGCATCCATACAGCCACTCTCACAATCACACACTCTCACGTATAGCCTTTTAAATACTCTAACACACATATATACTTCCTTTTACATATGTAGTTACTCGCACATGTACCACTGAGATATACATTCACTCACTAACACACCCATACACACACTCACCCACCCAAGCAGTCCATCACAGACGCACTCTTCAAATCATGCACCCAGTGAATCACCCACTCACACATCTATGTACAGAGTCGCACACACCCTACCCACACAAACACTCAGTCACCCATACAGATACTCAGACAACCAATCAATAACTCATATAGACACTCATGTAGCTATTCACAAACCCATGCAGCCACTTACACAGCAACAGACAGACGGATACAGACATTCACCCAGTTTAGTCACTAACCCGTGCATTCAGTAACATACGTTTAATCACTCACTTATACAGTTAGTCACGCACCTACTAAATCATCCATTCAGACACTTATACACCCACTCACTCTTCAATACGCCTTTCCCTATATATATTAAACATATTTAAACTTTACAGAAACACACAGTCACTGGATGATGTCAACAGTGATGTCATCAGTGATGTCATTTGAGATGTCATCAGTGATGTCATCAGTGATGTAACTGACCATGTCTTGAGTGATGTAATATGTGACGTCATCAGCAGTGCATTGCGGGCGCGAGTTATAGTTAGCTGAACTAACTATAACGGGGGAATTTCACGGGTTTTGTACGAGTGCAATGTCCAAGTAACTATAACTGTCCCTAAAACCTATGGTTTTTTCTGTGAATTTGTAAGGTTTTTTAAATGCTAATTTCTAACTATAACGTGCCTGAAACCTATGGTTTTTAAGTGAATATATATATATATATATATATATATATATTTATTTTTTCCTCTCACGGTGCTCTCTTCTTGAAGCACCAACACAGTGGCACAGCACAACGTTGGGTATTATTGTGCAGATTTTAATTGTGTTGTGCGAACACCAGCATTCAAAATCAATTGGTACAAAACGAACAAAAATTAAACGATTGACGTGTTTCGGCTGATGCCTTCAACTGGGTCTTACAGACATCGCGGTGCATTGCATTTTATCATTAGTCCTTCTACCACCTTAGTGACCCTTAAAACACTAGAACGACAGTTCCACATACTCTGTATCTGCAATTTACATCCTCCATGTTATCCCACTGTCCATTCAACTCCAAAAACCAATGAAGTCTTTTCGTGTCTCAAATTCAGTTCCCAATCATTGCCATTTAGAATTGATAACACTTTTCATTGTACAATCAATGCAATTTTTTTCGATTTATCAATCAATCAGGGGTTTGTTAAAGCGCGACTACTCACCCATAAGGGTCTCAAGGCGCTAGGGATGGGGAGGGGGGGTGCAGGTTCCATCCATCAAGGAGGGGGTCTGTCGAAGAGCCAGGTTTTGAGGTTTCTTGCGAAGATGGGGAGCGATGTTGTCTGTCTGAGGTGGAGTGGAAGGGCGTTCCATGCTTTGGCCGCGAGGAAGGAGAAGGAGCGGCCTCCCGATCTGGTCTTTCTGGTGTGGGGGACCACGGCGTAGGAGAGCTGGGCTGATCGTAGGGTCCTTTGGGGTGCGTGGAATTTGAGTCGGCTGTTCAGGTATGCTGGTCCGGTGCCGTGGAGGGCCTTGTGTGCGTGGGTGAGCATCTTGAAGGTGATTCTCGCCTCGACAAGGAGCCAGTGGAGTGTGCGCAGGTGCTGGGAGATGTGGCAGTGGTTTGGCAGGTTGAGGACCAGTCTTGCGGCAGCGTTCTGGATGTTCTGTAGCTTGCGGGTGAGGTTTTTGTTTATTCCGGCGTAGAGTGCGTTGCCGTAGTCGAGTCTGCTGGTGTCCAGGGCGTGAGTGACGGTCTTTCGGTGTTCGAGGGGGATCCATTTGAAGGTCTTACGAAGGAAGCGGAGGGTGTGGAAGCAGGAAGACGAGACAGAGTTGATCTGGTGGTCCATTTTGAGCTCGGAGTCCAGGATGATTCCTAGGTTGCGTGCGTGGTCCGTGGGGGTTGGCGGGTTTCCGAGGGCGGGGGGCCACCAGGTGTCGCTCCAGGCATCGGGGTTTGGGCCCATGATGAGTACTTCTGTTTTGTTGGTGTTTAGTTGTAGGCCCTGTTTTTCATCCATTTGGCGACGGCTTCCATGCCTTCTCGAAAGTTGCATCTGGCGGTGTTGGGCTCGTTGGATAGGGAGAGGATGAGCTGGGTGTCGTCTGCGTATGTCACGATGTTGAGTCCGTAGGTTCTGACGATGGGGGCGAGTGGAGCCATGTAGACGTTGAAGAGCGTCGGGCTGAGGGAGGAGCCCTGGGGGACTCCGCAGGTGGTAGGTGTGGGGTCCGAGAGGAAAGGGGGAGTCTGACCCGCTGCGTCCTGCCGGAGAGGAAGGAGCGGATCCAGTCGAGGGCCTTGTCCTGGATTCCTGCGTCGTAGAGTCTGCGTATTAGGGTGCGGCGGGAGACTGTGTCGAACGCCGCTGATAGGTCGAGGAGGATGAGGGCTACTGTTTCTCCTTTGTCAAGTAGGGTGCGGATGTCGTCTGTTGCGGCGAGGAGGGCGGTTTCCGTACTGTGGTTTTTTCTGAAGCCGGATTGGGAGGAGTCGAGGATGTTGTGTTCTTCAATGAATGTGGTGAGTTGGCTGTTGATGGCTTTCTCGATGACTTTCGCTGGGAACGGGAGCAGGGAGATGGGTCTGTAGTTTTTGAGGTCGGTGGGGTCCTCTGAGGGTTTCTTTAGGAGGGGGTTGACCTCGGCGTGTTTACAGTCGTCGGGGAACGAGGCGGTCGCCAGGGAGCGGTTGATGGTGTGGCGGAGCAAGGGTGCGATGGTGTCGGCGGCTCTGTTGAAGATGTGGTGGGGGCAGGGGTCCGTGGGGGCCCCTGAGTGGATTGACTTCATTGTCTTCAGTGTGTCTTCGGTGGTGAGGGCTGTCCAGTCGTCAATCGCTAGTTTCCTTGTGTCGGGGGTGGTTGGTGAGGGTTCAGTCTGTTGGTTGTCTTCGTCGAAGTTGTCGTAGATGCTCTTGATTTTGTGGTGGAAAAAGGTGCTGAGTTTGTCGCAGAGGTCTTGTGAAGGAGGGATGTCGGTAGACTCGCTAGTGGGTTGGGCGAACTCCTTGATGATGCTGAAGAGTTCCTTGCTGTTGTGCGCGTGGGTGGAGATTCTGTCTTCAATCGCTTTTTCCTCGTTTCTCTGATGAGTTGATGGTGGGCGTTGGTGGCGGCTCTGAAGTTGCCGTGGGCTTCTGTGGATTTGGTGTTCCTCCAGGCCTTTTCGAGGCGGCGGCATGTGCTTCTGGACTCTCGAAGTTCGGTGGTAAACCATCTGGCTTTCTTGGTGCGGGTATTGTTGTTTTTCTTGAGGGGGCTATGGTGTTGGTGCTGTCCGAGATCCATCTATGCAGGGTTTGGGCTGCGGTGTTGGGGTCGTCGTTTTCCGCGATGGTTGGTGTGGAGTTGTTGAGTGAGGAGGTGATTTATGACTTTTCATTGTACAATCAATATGAGTATTTCAGTTTTATGATTACATATGATGACTTCAGAAGGTTCCTTGTCCTAAAATCCATTATACTTCATAAAATGTAAAACATTTTTATCCAAAGGGCATTGCAATGATTATAGTTGGGGATAAAAGCGCATTCAAGTCCGCTTCCTATTCCCACCTTCTAAGACGCATCACAAGTTCATGATCCTTGTTTCGATGTATTTGTCCTAAGACACATTCCTGTATCCAAGTACTTAGTGATGATAAAAATAGATTAGCCCTCTTAGAATACAATTCGATATTCAGATATTCATCATACAAAGTGCTTCATGCAGTCAAAATATTTATACAAAAATTATATTGCACATAGAAATTAGTTTCTATGAAGCCCATTGTGGTTCATTGTACAACTCAATTATATAAAGTGCATAGTGCTCATAAAGTGCACAGCGCATGATTATAAACAATTATTACAGTGCAAGATCTTCCAGTACTTATATGGCAAAATATAATCCATGGAAATTTAGGATTTTATTACATATAAAGTACTACATATATAAAGTGCATAGTGTATCATTGCACAATCCAATTACAGATAAGATGCATAGTGCTTATAAAGTGCACAGTACATAAATGTGAACAATTTTTACAGTACGAGATTTCATATCCTTCATGGCGCATGGTATACCTGGAAATTATTAAGGAGTCTTTTCAAAGTGCATAATGCATAATTATTGACATTTGTATCATAAGACATGATTATAAAAGATTTGTGCGATATTCCAAATCAAAAAGATTACTCCTTTCATAATGCAATGCGTCCATTCTGTGTGGGGATACTGAGTAAATACATACAGGTGGTCACACCTCTATTATTCTTACGTTATCATAGTACCCCTCATAATGGGAATGATTTAATGTTCATTAAATACAATACAAGCATGGAGAGAGGTAAAGACATTTTTGAATGTATAAAAGGAAAAGAATATATGTAAAAGTTTTTTCTATCTACATAAAAAAGATCTCCTATTGTGAGCCAAGAAGGTTATGTTATATATATATATATATATATATATATATGTTACAAAAAAGAGGTTGTCCCACCTTGAAAGCGCACTCAAGAAGACAGCCGAATCCCACTCCTTTTCAGTAGCATTCTTTATTTCCAAAAACCGGCAAGCAGCAACTTTGACAATTAAAGCCCTACGTGTTTCGGAATCACTTATTCCTTGATCACGGGCAAAGTTGCATGTTAAGAGGCAGAATGAGCAATGTCTGAGTCCAAAGAATTCACCAATTTTAAACATCCTCTAGTGGCCAGCCCTCCAGTGGGCGTGTTTTCACAAGTTTAAAATTGGTGAATTCTTCTTGAGTGCACTTTCAAGGTGGAACAACCTCTTTTTGTAACATATATATATATATATATATATATATATATATATATATATATATATATATATATATATATATATAGCCAATAACACTTCGATTTGTTTATCACGATCCCTGGAGTGCGAGTCTTCTTTTGCGCGCTGACTAGCTGGTGAAAATTCAACCATATATATATATATATATATATATATATATATATATATATATATATATATATATATATATATATATATATATACATACATATATGTATCTGCATATATATATATATATATTAGTAGGTAGTCATAGTTAGGACCTAGTTTCCATTCGAAAAGCGTTTTTTCATTTGCCAATATCTTTGGCGTCGTTTAATGAATCTTCACGAAATTTTCAAAACTAATGGCGCACTCCGGTCAGCTCCTGTCTGGAAAGTTTGGGGTGATTCGTCAAGCGGGGGCCGAGAAAAAGGGGTCCCAAAACGTGTTTTCTCCATGTTAATTTCCATAGGAAACTTTTTTTGCGGCTACAGACCGAACTGCTGAACGGAATGACACCAAATTTGGCAGAAAGGAAGCTCTTGGTCCAGAGTGCACTCTTTGCTTTAAGTGGTGTAAATCCAATCAGTAGTTTTTGAAATATAAAAGGAAAAATAAATATCGATATCTGGGCGGAGCCTAACCACACATCTCATCGTGAGATCTGATTGGCTGTCAGCACTTCATCCAAGAAATGTTGGCAGCCATCTTGGGACCAATATACATGATAGCACCCCATTAAAATGCATTGTAGTGAATGGAAGGTTTTGAGGGTCACCAAAAGGAGAACATATAAAGGGTGATAACAGACTTTAGTTACATTATAAATCATTTGTTGATGGTACCATACTAATTTTAGGAATTGTGGTGTGTTATAAGGTGATTTTACCCTGTGAAAAAGCCTTCTACTGGGATTTCATGAATCATGTTTGAGAGAAAACAATTTTCTTATGCTTTTCCCATAGAGGTTTGGAAGGTGCTCCAGAAGCTGAAATGAGAGCATATTTTCTGTAAATTCAAATTATCTTTCTCAGTCATGTGAGAATGAAGTCAGACATTCTCAGTAAATCATGTACATCCAACAAGGGCAGAGACTGTCAGTTGATTCCTTTGTGTTCTATTGCAGCTTCCCAGAGTGTTCTAAAGAACAACTAGAGAGCTAACAGTCTTACTTATGACAAAAGTATGGCACACCTGAAGCCATCTTTACTGGAATAGACTGGTAACTATTAAAACATTTAATTTAAAAGGAACAAAATGAGGGGGTTCATTGTGCCACAGAAATTATGATTAGTGCTGCAGAAAGAAAAATTAGGGCACATTTTGAGTGACTTCTCAAATCCTCTTCTATTTCATTAAAAGATTCCGACATGCAGACTGAAACATGCACTTTCAATACCAGGAGAAGACTTCCAGTTAACTGAGCAGTAGCTTTACTACAGTGATCTAATGAGCAACTAGAGTGCTAACATTCTGAATCTATGGCAAATGCATGACACATCTGAATGCCTTCTTGTTTGAATCAAAGTAAAAAACTGAAAGCATTTCCTACTGAGGAGACTGCAGTAAATGAGGAAATTAGGAAACTTCATAACAAATAAGTCTCCCAAGATGGCCACCAGAGAAAAAAGAGCCCAAATGTAGCACAAATATCACCCAGATGCAGCCCACGTATAGCCCAAGGACAGAAGTGTGAAAAACACTTTTTTGTTGTTGTTTTTTTGCAATTTTATATAGTGCAGACTGGTCAGGTATTGAAGTGCTTTACATGAGCATTGGTTACGTCACACAAGGACAAATTCATTTTGGTTGTAGGCATAGGGAGATTAAGTGATTTGGCCAGAATCACAGAATGTCGAGCTGAAGCAGAGACTCCAACCTGATTCCCCAGTTGCAAAGTCTGCAGCTCTGGAAGTAACACCACATTCTCTCCCCTAAGTGCAACATTTAATCAAGTGGTCAATTGGATAAAAAAAATAAAGATAACAAATAATTTAAAAGTGCTTTGTCACTATTTGAGAACTCAGAAAATATGTCCTCATTACAGTTTTTTAGAGCACTAACCATAATTCCAATGCAAATAAGACCCTCTCATTTCTATAAATTCTAAAGGAAATGCTTTAGGTATTACAGTTTTGATTACATCAAGATGACGTCAGGCGTGCCACACTTTTGTAATAAATATAGAATGTTAGCAATTTAGTTGTTCATTATGATACTGTTGAGAGGCAGAGGTCAGGGGCACTGACTCGGAAAATTGAAGGCAGGTAGGAGGGTGCAGAGGCAACAATTTGACCACACTGGGCAGGCAGGAAGGGCAGTGGCAGTACAACAGACTATGGAGGTCAGTGGAAAGGGGGGCAGGGGCAACAAACCAACAATGCAGGACAGGCAAGAGAGGCTGTGGCAATATAATAGACCAGTGTTTCCCAAACTGTGGTCCGCGGACCCCCAGGGGTCCGTGACACATTCCCAGGGGGTCCCCAGGAGGCAGTTTTAAAAGCACTGCAAAGTTCCTTGTCTAATTAGCAGTTTTCGAGCAACAATAAAAGTGTCAAAATAACGCCAGTGATTAATGCACCTGCTGGAGAGATGGGAGTTTTGTCCAGTTGCAGCTTTGAGTAACCTAACGTAGCACAGAGGGTTAATATGCCTACTGCAAAGAACGTGTACCATGCATTTTAAAAAACAGTGTTTTATGTGCATTGGTCAGTGGGTTACTGCTTTTATCACAGAGATTTTTTTGTTACTCTGCAGTTCATAAGTGACAATCGTAATCTAGCACAGTGACCTATAAACTGTCATCAAAGAGCTGCTTGCAAACTGCATGGTACAAGTTAGTAACTTATGTTTTTCCCAGTCTTTCATTATCCTGATGCTGCTAAAAAGGTTTATTTGGGCGGAAATACATTTTTATTTTTAAAGTCAATGCTAACCACTGGCTGATGTTCTGAATCCCAAGTTTGCGCTTCTCCGGATCAAGCACTCTTTAAAAATGCCTACCAGTATGAATGACATGTGAATCCTACACATTGTAGTACCCTTTGCCTTATGTAACATTTTCTATACACTGATTTACACGTATGATTCATTGTCGCTATATGTGTGTGATGTAAAGTGCTCTGACATCCTACAATGGTATGAGAGATGCTAAAAAAATTAAATACATGTGACAGAGGGGCTATGGAGAGATGAGAGGCACTGTTGAAGGGTGATAATAAGGGAATCATTGAAGAACCCCAACAAAGATTGTCGTATCCTGCTGCATAGTAAGGTCTTCATTTACTATTCGTTAAAAGCCAATACAATTTAATATATAATGATAAATGTGTTTTAAACTGCACCAATGTTTCCTACATTTCTTGGGGGGAGAGCCTCCCAAAGCCCCTTTGTAGTAGTCAGGCTCCCTCACTGCACTTGGTGTGCACCGTATGGGGACTGGTCTGAAAACATTTGCCAG
Organism: Calotriton arnoldi; assembly: GCA_963921515.1. Taxonomy (NCBI): domain Eukaryota; kingdom Metazoa; phylum Chordata; class Amphibia; order Caudata; family Salamandridae; genus Calotriton; species Calotriton arnoldi. The sequence goes on along the minus strand of CAWUFW010014824.1, from coordinate 174,433 downwards.
GGCTGCTTTGGGTTTCCAGTCTGGCCCTAGCAGGAGCAGGAGCCTCAGTACTGCGAAATAAAACCAACCATTTAAAAGTTAGTCACGGAGATGCAGCACCAACTTTCCCATTAAAATGTTTTGTTTTTTGCAAATTCTTTGAATATAAAATACTAAGGGGGATATTTACAACAGAAGTGGCGGAGCGTGTCGTTAGCCTCCTTGGCTTAACAACACGCTCCGCCACTTCGAAACACAGGGCTGCACCATATTTACAAGAATATGGAGCAGCCCTGCGTTTCCCTAGTGCTGGCGCTACACTTAGCAGTGTAGCGCCAACGAGGCACCCTTACACCATAGTGCAAGGGTGTGTAGATGCAGTGGAAGATTGTTTATGTGCAGGAAGGTCCCCCTTCAATCTTGAAATTCCGTTTTGTCACTTCTATGTGTGCTGCTTAATGCAGCACACATGGAAGTTACAAAATGGCATTTTTAAAGATTGTTTATGTGCAGGAAGGGTCACCTTCCTGAACATAAACAATCCAAGCATTTTGCTTTTTCCATGTGGCTGCACAAAGCAGCACACATTGAAAAAGCAAAACGAGGAGAAATAAAGGATTTCTCCTCGTTTTGCCAAGTTAAGACCTGGTTTTCCCTGGCTTAATTTTGGCGCTACCTCCTATTTACGCTGCCCTTGTAAATAGGGGGCAGCGTCAAAATCAATGGGTGTTGCGGTGGAACGCCCACCGCAACACCCACTGCCCACCCCTTTCACGCTAGGCATTGTGTGACAGGGGGCCTTATTTACAAGGCAGCGTTAAGCCATGTTAAGTGGCTTAACGCTGCCTTGTAGAATAAGGCGAGCCTCTATCGCCACAGGAACGTTGCAAAAGTGACGTTCCCATGGCGATAGGGGCTTCTAAATATGCCCCTAAAATCCTTAGTAATTCGAGTATTTGTTTTGTGTGCACGTGTGTTTATTTTTTCTGAATTACTGTTTTAATGTTTGAAATTTAAATCATACAAATTGCTTGGGGGTCCCCGGCTTCCAGTGGTGACTCAATGGGGGTCCTCAGGAGTCAAAAGTTTGGGAACCACTGTAATAGACCATTGTGGGCAGAAGGAAGAGGCAGTGGTAGTACAGCAATACATGCCAACAGACCCGATTCAGCCAGGAAACGCCCAATGTTTTTAAGCCCAAATGGGCTTTATTTTATCTGTCTTCTGTCTACAACCTCCTCTTTTTCAATCTAAGTCAATGGGGAAAATCAATTCCCCAGTTTGTTTTCAAAATCTCCCTCTTACCAAGTTCAAAATGTTAGCAAGTATGGCACATTGGATCATGGAAGGAAGGAGGAATTGGGGTAGGGACATGGACTCGGATAACAGAGGACAGGAGGGACATGCACAGGTGCACCAAACTGACCTTACAGGGCAGGCATCAAGGTTTTCAGCAGCACAATATGCCACACAGGGCATGCGGGACGGCAGTGCAGCACAACAATCCATGGAAAGCAATAGGGAGGGGACAGGACCATGCACATGGACAACAGAGAACAGAGGGGAAAGAGGCAATGGCAGCAAGCTGACCATAATGGACAGACAGGAGAGAAAGCTGCAGCATAACGGACCATAAAGGGCAGGAAGGAGGGATCAGGGACATTACAACGGAACAGACAAGCCAGGAGGGAGGGAATAGGGGTCTGCACATGGAAAACAGAGGGCAGGGCAGAAGATCATGCATGGCAAGCGGGAGGGTTAGTGGCAGCACAATGGCCATGATGGGCAAGAAGGAGGGGCAGGGGCATGCACAAAGGACCATGGAGGATAGAAGGGAGGGGTAGGAGCTGGGCACAGACAAGAGAGTTCACGGGAAGGGGCCTCACAACAGACCACGTGGGGCAGGTAGGAGGAGCAGTTGCAGCACAACAGACCAGGGAGGGCAGAAGGGTGTGGCAGTAAAATGGACCATGGAGGACAGGAGGAAGGGGATAGGGGCATGGAACGTGGACAGGCAGGGTGGAGGTGGCAGGGACAGTTTACTGTCATCTGACAATGCTAGGCAGGTGGGAGGGGAGTGGTAGCTCAACAGAACACTCAAAGTAGATAGGAGGGGCAGGTCCATGAAACATGGTGAACAAAAAGGATGGAGCAGGGGCATGCACACAGACATCGGAGGGCAGGAGGAAGGAGAGTAGGGGCAGCAAGCTAAGCACAGAGGCTAAGCAGGAGGTCAATGATGGGGCATAGAATTGGGCAATGGAGGGCAGGAGGAGTGGACTGGGGCATCATGCTAAATGTAGAGCAGTGGCAGCACATCAGACCATGCAGGGCAGGAGGGAGGAGGGTAGTGCATGAATTCAGACAACAGAGGATAGGGAAGAAGTGGATGGGGCAGCAAGCTAACTGTTCAGAGAAGGCGGGAAGGCCAGTAGCAGAACAATGGCCACACAGGGCTGTAATGAGGGAGCAGGGGCATGGACTTGGACAATGGATGGCAAAGTGGAGGAGGGGAGGCAGGAGCAGCAAGCTTAGGTGGGAGCAGCACAATGCCAGGCCAGGCCCTGCTTCCAACCCCCACCATCCATTGTGATAGGCATCTTACTTAACGTTTAAAAAAACCTAGAAATTTGCAAAAAGAAACAAAGATTCCAGGGATGTTATAGTTAGACTCAGATTTCACTCGTACAAAACCAGTGAAATTCAGCCGTTATAGTTACCTGAGCTAACTATAACTTACGCCCCCGCAATGCACTGATGATGATGTCACATATTACATCACTCATGACATGGTCAGTGACATCACTAATGACATCACTGATGACATCTCAAATGACATCACTGATGACATCTCAAATGACATCACTGATGACATCACTGATGACATCATCCAGTGACTGTGAGTGTTTCTAAAAAGTTTAAGAATGTGATATATATATGATGATTCAGTCAGTGTGTGACTGACTGTATAAGTGAGTGATTATACATGTCTGGGTGAATGTATGGGTGAGTGACTAATCTGTGCGAATGTCTGTATCAGTCTGTCAGTTGGTGTTTAAGTGGCTGCATGGGTTGGTGAATAGGTACATGAGTGCCTATATAGGTTATTGATTGGTTGTCTGAGTACGTGTATGTGTGCCTGAGTGTCTGTGTGTTGTGTGACTACCTGCATGGATGTGTGAGTGGGTGATTCACTGGGTGTATGGGTTCATGAGTACGTCTGCGAGGTGCTGTATGGGGAAGTGAGTGTTTATATGGCTGTATCGGTGAGTGTATGGATGTCTCAGTGGTATATGTGTGAGTAACTGCATATGTGAATGGCAGTATATGTGAGTGTTGGAGTATATAAGTGACTGTATGTGAGAGTGAGTGATTGTGAGAGTGGATGTATGGATGACTGTGTGCTTGTGTCAGTGATTGTATAAGAGAGTAAGTATGTGTTAGCATCTGTATGAATAAGTGAGGTAGTGTGTGTATAACTGTATAGGTGAGTAAATGGCATTGTGATTGACTCTTTGGGTGACTGACTAGGTGTGTGAGTAACTATGGGTGAGTGGCGGTGTGTGAGTATCTGTATGTTTGTATCAGTGCATATAATAGTGGCTGTATTGATGAGTGACTGCATGTATGAGTGACTGTATGGGTGAGTGAGTGGATGTGTGTGTAGACCTAGGAATCAGTGAGTGGGTATGTACTAACTGGTATTGGTGTGTCTATGGTTTCGAGAATGGTAGTCTGTATTTTAGAGTGGGTGTATGAAAGGTTATATTAGGGTGTGAGTAGGTGCATCAGATATTAAGTGGATGATGTCATCAGTAATGTCAGTTGAGATGTCATCAGTGATGTCACTGACCATGTCATGAATGATGTAATATGTGACATCATCAGCAGTGCATTGCGAGGGCGTGAGTTATAGTTAGCTCAGCTAACTATAACGGCTGAATTTCCCTGGTTTTGTATTAGTGAAATGTCCAACTAACTATAACGTCCCTGAAACCTGTGTTTTTTTCAGTGAATATATATATATGTATATGTATATATTCTACTAGCGACAGCTAAAAAATGGCTACAGCCGAGGCAGGGGTTCACTAAGTGCTCCTCCTGCAGAGCATGCAGGTTCGGGATGAACACTACCTCCTACTTGACGCCTTTCAGTTCAGACAAGGTTGCAATTAGGGGTAGTTTTAATTGCAAAACTGAGTTTGCAGTCTACGTTCTGACGTGCACCTGTGGCCTTAGATATGTGGGCAGCACAAAGCTACAGGTGCACGTCAGAATACTGCAGCATTTGCGGGCTATTGTTAACAACGATTCTACATACCCGGTGGCCCGGCATTTTAAATTAATGCATAATAATGATCTCAGTTGTTTGCAGTATTTTGTCGTGGCAGCTATTCCCAAATCCCGGAGGGGAGGTAACAGGGAAAAGATGTTGAGAAAGTTAGAATCAAAAATGATTTTAGAGTTGGACAGTAAAACTCCTAATGGCTTCAACAATACGGAGGACCTGTACCACTTTCTGTAATGTTTTATTAGCTTTGGACTTCTGTATGAATTAGTACGTTTGTTTACGATCTCTTTAATTCCGATTGATTAGAATGCCGCAGGTTGTTAAGATTTTAGTCCTTTTTTATTAATTTTGTTAAGAAAAAAACATTTATTGTAGTATTATTAGCACTAGCACTTTATGAGGGTCTATTTTGGATCTTTTAGCACTTTATAGATATTCTGGCACTTTCTTTTGCGATTTTGCACATTTCAGCCTGAGAATTAGAATGGGTACAGATTGAAAACAGATTGGTACTGTATAAGATACAGACATGAGCCACAAATGTATATTGTTTACAAAGAATTATTGCGATTTGCACAGCCATAGTTTTTATTATCATTATGATTTTCATGTTTTTATCAACATATTGGACAACATATTGAACTTAATATGCAGTGCTTCACGTATATAATGTGAATCTGTAACGTCTTTTATGGCTAAGGTTGTTTTATGAATTCTTAATTATTTACTTATAATGTAGAATTATTACCTTGAATTCAAATGCAATATTGTTATATTAATATTTGCGCATTTATGCAGGAATACTTTTGACTCATGTCTGCAAAAGGGTCCCATTGATGGCTGAATTACGAAAAGTTTGGAAAACAGACTCGTTAGTGCTGTCACACAAGAATGCCAGTGTTTTTTCTATGCTTATCAACCACGTGGTGACAGCACTTTTACACAGCATTGTATTTAAAATGGCGAACGGCGTTTCTTACTTGACTTGTGAGCAAGGGTACTAGGTGCCCGAAATGCGTCAGGTTCGAGGTTCTTGAAATAAATAACATCTGGCCTCACATCGCTGGGTTCGTGTCTCTGTTCGCCAGGTGGATGGAAGTGCAGAGCTTCAGGATTAGTTTATATCTATAGGATGTTTACATGTAGGACTGATTTTGCTGTCTATGTGCTGGAGTGTCCGTGTGGCCTGCAATATGTTGGTAGTACCATGTTGCAGGTCCACAAACGGATACTCCAGCACATTAGGGCAATCAGTGGGAGCGATGCATCCTACCCAGTGGCTCGTCATTTTAAGGAACACCATGACAACAAGAGTGAGCTTCTAAAATATTTTGTCATTGACTCGGTATTGCCTCTCATACGAGGAGGCAACCGTGAAGCCCTCTTGCGAGCTCTGGAGACCAAATACATCCTAGAACTTGACACTAAGACACCACTGGGTTTAAATTCTAGCGAAGATTTTTATACATGTCTATAAATTGTCTCCCATTGTTAAACTTCTGCACTATTCAACGTATCTTTTAACATCAGCCTTGCCTCTTGAATCCATGAAATTTTAACTTTTTAACACCATTTTTTTTATCATTCTACGCACTTTTTGCACTTTATTAGCACTAACACTTTTTGATCTGGACATAGTTCTATTTTGTCCATTAGGGCATTTAGTGATGATTTTTAACACATATAACTGCACCACCTACAATACTTTAGCAGTTTGTTATGTAGAAACATTTTTGATTTAAGCAGATATTTCTATCTGTGTACACATGATCCGTGACCGAATTTGTTTGTCTATCAGGTATCCTTTTAAAACTCTTTGACATGTTGGTCCCCTCTCATGTTTATTATAAATAGATGACAATCATTTGATGTTCTATTGTCTGAGCGGTGGGCCATCAGTGTTGTCACATAGTAGCCTGATGTGCCTTTCATGTGAATCTCAACCCACTTGGGTTTTATTCTTCTCTGCGCATTTTGCATAACATTGTTTGCAATGTGTTTAAATGAGATTTATATTATAAAATGTTTTTTATAAAATCTTTTTACTGCTTGTACTTTTAAATACTGATTAACTGCACATACCAAGTGCTTTTAAACAAATAGTATTTTTAAGTTATTTATTGTGGTGCCCTGTGTTGAATGACCATTTATTTTGTTATGGTACAACTATTTTTTCTATGTCCATTGTTGGTGTAGGCAACCAATCACGTTGGGTGTTACCCTGCACTTTGCACTTTAAATGTTGGCATACTACTCACAAGGCGCTATGTGAACACGGCCTCTGGTGGGCTGAAACACGTCATGGCAGGCATGCTGAGCTTTAAATATATTACTCACTTGCACTTACAGCTGGGTCTGTTATCATCTGTTCCGGTTTCCGAGAGATTTGGGATTTCTGGGATCCATGCGGCGAAGTGTTCGACATTTAATTTACCGGGATTGCTTCCCCGGTATCCAACAGACCCCTCCTTCGGACCTGGGCCAAGCAGCAGGAAGCAGCTCTTTCGGTGCTCCGGAAATGATTTAGTGTTCCTGTCAGGACTAGCTGCGTTAGCCCCCGGACCCCGTTTACCTTTCCAGGAACCAGCAACGAGAGCGGCGCTTCGAGTCGGATGACCCTAGGTGCGCCAAGGAACTCGCTGTGGTAGGGATTTGGTGTACTGTCCGGTGAAGGAGTGTGTGGGTTGTGGACATTGACATTCATTCGTGTGTCTATTCCCTGGTGATTTTATATCTGCGAAATAATTTCAGCTACTGCATAATGTCTGCAGACGCCTTGAAGAGTAGAGAGGAGGCGGCTATGGATATGTTTGATGACTCTCCGGCCGGCGAGTCATCAGCTACTATGCAAACTATGACGGTGCAAACTGGGAGCTCTAATTTGCGTGACATGTTTAAAAGGTTAGAAAAACTGATGAAGGCTGAACAGTCCAAATGGTGGGAGCATCGCTCCTTATTTCGATACCTAGAAGTTGGGCGTATCCCCGTGGGCTTCAGTATCATGCTGGCGCCCAGCTATGAACAACCGGACCCCAACATGCTCAATGAGTGGGCGAGTGTAATTTAGAATCTTCACGAAAGCTGGTAACCATTTTGGTAAAATACGCTGAAAGCGATCGAGCGTCTTTACAATTGAAAATTGAAGAATTTAACAATGAAATTGGCGCTGTAGAAACTCCGGCTAACTGTGCCAAATACCGGGAAGATATGCAAGCTAGGCTACACAAAGAGGAGGAGGTAATAAAAAAACGGAAGGCATATAAATTTCAGCGCGATAAAATCGATTACCAGCAAGGGCGAGTATTCACTTTCGCTAAGAAATTTGATGCCATTAAAGCCTCCAAGGACCCAACACTGCGGCTGCCTGCAGAAGCCAGCACGAATATCATTGTAACTCCCCAACTGGCTTCTTCACTATCTGATCTCAGCTCGCTGCCTGATAGTGAATCGGATACTGAACAAAACAGACAGGCTGCAAGATTGGGGTTTACAAAATTTTCCCTAGCGCAAGAGGTGGACTGCTTGCATCAGGACCGACGAGATACCCTGCGACCCAGGAGGACAAATGCAAGCAACGTCAAAGAAACAACCAAAGGTGCAGGCAACGGCGCAAATCAAGCAATAGTTGGCAAATTAAAAAGAAAAATCAATACAAACAAAAGATGGAACAAGAAATGAATGTTGAAAACGGTGAGATTGACCAAGCAGGGTCAACATTAACTGTAATTAATCTCACTGATATCCATCTCAGCCAAGCAGAATTGCGTGTACTATCCCTTGGTCTCACATACAGCCCAGCAAGTAATTTCAACTATGCCAAGACACGGATAGATCTTTAGAAATATACTCGCAAGTTGAAACTCCGCAAATATTTTATGTCGAACAAGACGGTACATAAGACGGGTACAGGACAGGCCTCTGGTACCACGCAAGTTTTAAGTGCCAATGATCTAGAATTGTTACAAGATTTACAACAACTGAATGATGAGAGCTCAGGTCCTGGCATTTATAATGAACAGATCAACTTGAACATGCCTGGCAATACTAACTTTAAACCAAGATCCACCTTTACACCCCTGATGTTACATGATAACATCGACATCTTTCACGAACTTTCTGTTGCGGAACTCAAAAGACTGTATACTGCTACAATGCGTGATAACTATAAGCACACATCACCTAACAACTGCTACATTCAGCTTATCAAAAAACTTCAGGCTAACGATAACATCATAGTTCGCCAGTCTGATAAAGGTGGAAATGTGGTATTGTGGCCCAGGGACCTGTATTTAGAGGAAGCCTACAACCAGCTTAATGACCATCAATGCTACAAGAGGTGTGACTTAGCCTCTGTGAAACAGGCACAATTTGATTTCTACACACAGCTGGTGGCCTGGAGAAGCGCAGGATTACTCAGTCAAGATGAACTGAAATTTCTCAAAAATGAGCATCCAGTAATCCCGGCAATATACTTCATCCCTAAAATACACAAATGCGTTGAGAAACCCCCTGGCAGGCCCATAATATCGGCACGCAATGGGTTGTTAGAAAATACATCTATTTACATCGACGCATTCCTACAGGAACATGTGAGGGCCTTGCCTTCTTTCGTCCAAGATACAGGCGACTTCCTGAGGAAACTGGAAGGGGTGGTATGGGATTCCTCGTACTGGTTGATCACATTGGATGTTACTTCCCTCTATACTAGTATATACCATCAGGATGGTTTAAAAGCCATTAACCACTATCTAGGAAAGAGGCCCATCCATATGTTTAATCACAACAAGATGCTGATCTCTATGATTGCGACATGTTTGAATAACAACTTTTTTATGTTTTTTAACCAATTCTTTCAGCAGGTCAGAGGTGTGGCCATGGGGGCCTGCTTCTCCCCTAGTTATGCCTGCCTACACATTGGCAGATGGGAGGAGCAGGTCCTCTATGGCGAACACCATGAAATCTTTACCAGACATGTCATTCAATGGTATCGTTATATTGATGACATTTTTTTGATCTGGCAAGGTACTAAACAGCAGGCCTTAGACTTCATCGATTTGATCAATGTAAATAAGCTTAATCTCCAGTTTACATCTCACCTAAGTCAAGATCTTGTCTGTTTTCTAGATGTAGAGATTTTCACTAAATGTGACAGACTTGAGACCCGGCTTTTTAGAAAGCCAACGGCTGGCAATACTGTTTTACACGCCGCCAGTCACCATCCGGCGCACTTGATACGCAGCATCCCATATGGTGAGATGTTGCGCATCAGGCATATCTGCAGCACTGATTCTGAGTGTTCCTCAGCGATACAAAAGGGGATGATGGACGGAACGCTTGAGCCAATCAAACACTCACCCCCAGTCAACTGATCTGGGTTTAATCCATCATCATTCTTTAGCTCACTCCACCACCCCAGTTCAGACATGGCCATATGCAAATCAGTCTGACCCTGTGCCTCATCGGAACAGTCCAGCCCGAACTGCCAAGCCATGTCTTCCCTGGACCGGAAACAAGCATCCTAGGACCGGTTTCTGGCATTTCAGCCGTCATCAGCCAGGCTTGCTTGAATCCAGTGGCAAAGTGAGCAAGGGACCCACGTCTGGGCATACCCCGCCAACTTAGGGCGACCAAAGCGATACAAAAGGGGATGATGGACGGAACGCTGAGCCAATCAAACACTCACCCCCAGTCAACTGATCTGGGTTTAATCCATCATCATTCTTTAGCTCACTCCACCACCCCAGTTCAGACATGGCCATATGCAAATCAGTCTGACCCTGTACCTCATCGGAACAGTCCAGCCCGAACTGCCAAGCCATGTCTTCCCTGGACCGGAAACAAGCATCCTAGGACCGGTTTCTGGCATTTCAGCCGTCATCAGCCAGGCTTGCTTGAATCCAGTGGCAAAGTGAGCAAGGGACCCACGTCTGGGCATACCCCCGCCAACTTAGGGCGACCAAAGCGATACAAAGGGGATGATGGACGGAGCAGCTTGAGCCAATCAAACACTCACCCCCAGTCAACTGATCTGGGTTTAATCCATCATCATTCTTTAGCTCACTCCACCACCCCAGTTCAGACATGGCCATATGCAAATCAGTCTGACCCTGTGCCTCATCGGAACAGTCCAGCCCGAACTGCCAAGCCATGTCTTCCCTGGACCGGAAACAAGCATCCTAGGACCGGTTTCTGGCATTTCAGCCGTCATCAGCCAGGCTTGCTTGAATCCAGTGGCAAAGTGAGCAAGGGACCCACGTCTGGGCATACCCCGCCAACTTAGGGCGACCAAGCGATACAAAAGGGGATGATGGACGGAACGCTTGAGCCAATCAAACACTCACCCCCAGTCAACTGATCTGGGTTTAATCCATCATCATTCTTTAGCTCACTCCACCACCCCAGTTCAGACATGGCCATATGCAAATCAGTCTGACCCTGTGCCTCATCGGAACAGTCCAGCCCGAACTGCCAAGCCATGTCTTCCCTGGACCGGAAACAAGCATCCTAGGACCGGTTTCTGGCATTTCAGCCGTCATCAGCCAGGCTTGCTTGAATCCAGTGGCAAAGTGAGCAAGGGACCCACGTCTGGGCATACCCCCGCCAACTTAGGGCGACCAAAGCGATACAAAAGGGGATGATGGACGGAACGCTTGAGCCAATCAAACACTCACCCCCAGTCAACTGATCTGGGTTTAATCCATCATCATTCTTTAGCTCACTCCACCACCCCAGTTCAGACATGGCCATATGCAAATCAGTCTGACCCTGTGCCTCATCGGAACAGTCCAGCCCGAACTGCCAAGCCATGTCTTCCCTGGACCGGAAACAAGCATCCTAGGACCGGTTTCTGGCATTTCAGCCGTCATCAGCCAGGCTTGCTTGAATCCAGTGGCAAAGTGAGCAAGGGACCCACGTCTGGGCATACCCCCGCCAACTTAGGGGCGACCAAAGCGATACAAAAGGGGATGATGGACGGAGCGCTTGAGCCAATCAAACACTCACCCCCAGTCAACTGATCTGGGTTTAATCCATCATCATTCTTTAGCTCACTCCACCACCCCAGTTCAGACATGGCCATATGCAAATCAGTCTGACCCTGTGCCTCATCGGAACAGTCCAGCCCGAACTGCCAAGCCATGTCTTCCCTGGACCGGAAACAAGCATCCTAGGACCGGTTTCTGGCATTTCAGCCGTCATCAGCCAGGCTTGCTTGAATCCAGTGGCAAAGTGAGCAAGGGACCCACGTCTGGGCATACCCCGCCAACTTAGGGCGACCAAAGCGATACAAAAGGGGATGATGGACGGACACGCTTGAGCCAATCAAACACTCACCCCCAGTCAACTGATCTGGGTTTAATCCATCATCATTCTTTAGCTCACTCCACCACCCCAGTTCAGACATGGCCATATGCAAATCAGTCTGACCCTGTGCCTCATCGGAACAGTCCAACCCGAACTGCCAAGCCATGTCTTCCCTGGACCGGAAACAAGCATCCTAGGACCGGTTTCTGGCATTTCAGCCGTCATCAGCCAGGCTTGCTTGAATCCAGTGGCAAAGTGAGCAAGGGACCCACGTCTGGGCATACCCCCGCCAACTTAGGGCGACCAAAGCGATACAAAAGGGGATGATGGACGGAGCAGCTAGAGCCAATCAAACACTCACCCCAGTCAACTGATCTGGGTTTAATCCATCATCATTCTTTAGCTCACTCCACCACCCCAGTTCAGACATGGCCATATGCAAATCAGTCTGACCCTGTGCCTCATCGGAACAGTCCAGCCCGAACTGCCAAGCCATGTCTTCCCTGGACCGGAAACAAGCATCCTAGGACCGGTTTCTGGCATTTCAGCCATCATCAGCCAGGCTTGCTTGAATCCAGTGGCAAAGTGAGCAAGGGACCTCAGCACAGGAAGCCAGCAAATCTAGATTTTTGGCTAGAGGATATGCTGCTTCCATGATTGACAAAGCCATCACTAAAGCCAATCAAATTCCTAGGCAGATGGCCTTACAAAGCAAAACATCCAATGTGGTATCGGTACTAGCTAAGGAGCCCACTAGATTGATTGTGACTTATAATCGCCAGCACCAGGCCCTTCGGAAAATCTTTAAGAAAAATTGGAGCCTGGTACGGAATGACCCTGTCATTGGGGATCTTATGGCAGCTAGTCCTGAGGTTACATTCAGGAAAGCACGTTCCATGTGCGATTCTTTAGTGAAAACCAGTCCTGAGTTAGTCACCAACAAAACATGGCTCCTTTCCAGCAAGGGCTTCAGAAGATGCACCAGCTGTAAAGCCTGCAGACATGGTGTTAATAAAACAGAATATAAAATCCCCTTCTGTGACGCCCCAAGAACAATCTATAGGATGTTTACATGTAGGACTGATTTTGCTGTCTATGTGCTGGAGTGTCCGTGTGGCCTGCAATATGTTGGTAGTACCAAGTTGCAGGTCCACAAACGGATACTCCAGCACATTAGGGCAATCAGTGGGAGCGATGCATCCTACCCAGTGGCTCATCATTTTAAGGAACACCATGACAACAAGAGTGAGCTTCTAAAATATTTTGTCATTGACTCGGTATTGCCTCTCAGACGAGGAGGCAACCGTGAAGCCCTCTTGCGAGCTCTGGAGACCAAATACATCCTAGAACTTGACACTAAGACACCACTGGGTTTAAATTCTAGCGAAGATTTTTATACATGTCTATAAATTGTCTCCCATTGTTAAACTTCTGCACTATTCAACATATCTTTTAACATCAGCCTTGCCTCTTGAATCCATGAAATTTTAACTTTTTTAAAACCATTTTTTTTATCATTCTACGCACTTTTTGCACTTTATTCGCACTAACACTTTTTAATCTGGACATAGTTCTATGTTGTCCATTAGGGCATTTAGTGATGATTTTTAACACATATAACTGCACCACCTACAATACTTTAGCAGTTTGTTATGTACAAACATTTTTGATTTAAGCAGATATTTCTATCTGTGTACACATGATCCGTGACCGAATTTGTTTGTCTATCAGGTATCCTTTTAAAACTCTTTGACATGTTGGTCCCCTCTCATGTTTATTATAAATAGATGACAATCATTTGATGTTCTATTGTCTGAGCGGTGGGCCATCAGTGTTGTCACATAGTAGCCTGATGTGCCTTTCATGTGAATCTCAACCCACTTGGGTTTTATTCTTCTCTGCGCATTTTGCATAACATTGTTTGCAATGTGTTTAAATGAGATTTATATTATAAAATGTTTTTATAAAATCTTTTTTACTGCTTGTACTTTTAAATACTGATTAACTGCACATACCAAGTGCTTTTAAACAAATAGTATTTTTAAGTTATTTATTGTGGTGCCCTGTGTTGAATGACCATTTATTTTGTTATGGTACAACTATTTTTCTATGTCCATTGTTGGTGTAGGCAACCAATCACGTTGGGTGTTACCCTGCACTTTGCACTTTAAATGTTGGCATACTACTCACAAGGCGCTATGTGAACAAGGCCTCTGGTGGGCTGAAACGCGTCATGGCAGGCATGCTGATCTTTAAATAAATTACTCACTTGCACTTACAGCTGGGTCTGTTATCGTCTGTTCCGGTTTCCGAGAGATTTGGGATTTCTGGGATCTATGCGGCGAAGTGTTCGGCATATATATATATATATATATATATATATATATATATATATTACCTTCTGGCGGTTATAGTTAGGACCTTGTTTCTATTCAAAAAGCGTTTTTTCTTTTGCCAATATCTTTGGCGCAGCTTGACGAATCTTCCCGAAATTTTCAAAACTAGTGGCCCGCTCAAGTCAGCTCTTGTCTTGAAAGTTCCGGGGTGGTTCGTCAAGTGGGGTCCGAGAAAAATGGGGGGTACCAAAACACGTTTTCTCCATATTATATTCCATAGGAAACTTTAGACAAAGCTACAGCCCGAACTGCTAAACTGCATTACACTCAATTTGTCAAAAGGTAGCTTTTGGTTCGGAAAGCGACCTTTTTTAAAAGGTGTAAATCCATTCAGTAGTTCCTGAGAAATTAATATTTAAAAAAATATGAGTATCTGGTGACCACTGTGGATCCGCGAACCTCCCAATCACCAGCTGATTTCTGATTGTCTGCCAACACTTCAAACCAGGAAGTGTTGGCAGCCATCTTGTGACTCGGTTGAACTGAGTCACAAGAAAAAAGGTGAAAAAAAAGAAAAGGGGGCAGGGTAGAAACCCTGACCCCCTAGGCCTGCTCAGGGGGTCCCACAGGGACCCAGAGGGCCAAAAAAAGCTTTTTTTTAAAAAAAAAAAAAGATTCAGTTTGATTCGCATAGTGTGCGCAAATCCCACCAATTATTTTATTTTTTTAAATAAAGCGCGGTCTCCTGCGCTTCATTTCTCTTAAGCTCCCGGGTGGGCCGGGTACCGGGGGCAATCCTTAATTATGTTGCGGGGGGCCGCAGGGGCCCCCACAGCCCCGGGGACCACCACCTCCCTGGGGCGATATTAATAATATGCAGGGGCACGTACCCCCCCGCAGCCCCAGGGAGGGCCACCCCCCCCCAGGGCCGGCTCCAGCAATGTCCTGGGGTGCCCACCCCTGGGACATTTTCAGTTTGTTATGGCAGGGCGGGAGCCGTGCTCCCGCCCTGCCATAGCAAACACTGCTTTGCTTCATGGAAGCGAGAGCAGGAAACCTGCACTTGCTTCCATGAAGCAAAGCAGAATTGCTTTTGAGCACAGGGAGGTGCATGTTAGCAGCTCCCTTTGCCCAAAAGCAATGCCGGCTCGCGCAGGAGGCGGGGAGCCGGCAGGGACTGCAGGGGCCTTGGGGCTCCCCCGTGGTCCCAACAAAGAGGCCAAGCCCTGGGGATGGAGTCCCCGGGGCCAAAAATGGCCCGGGAAGGGGGCCACTACTTATTGCGAAATGTGGGTGTTAAATTGGTACTAATGGTTCGCAAACCACTCTTGTGTCTTTCTGCGCCTCTCTTGCCTATTTATGCATTTCTCTTGCTTCTTTCTGCACCTTTCTTCCTTTTCCTGTACTTCTCTTGCCTCTTTCTGCACATCTTTTCCACTTTCTGCACCTCCCTTCTTTCTGCACCTCTCGCTTCATTTCTGCACCTCTCTTGCTTCTTTCTTCTGCACCTCTCTTGCCTCTTTTTGGACCTCTGTTGCTTCTTTCTGCACTTTTCTTGCCTCTTTCTGCACCCCCTTCCCTCTTTCTGCACCTCTCTTGCCTCTTTCTGTACTTCTCTTGCCTCTTTCTGCACCTCGCTTGCTTCTTTCTGCACTTCCCTTGCTTCTTTCTGCACCTCTCTTGCTTCTTTCTACAACCCTTTTGCCTCTTTCTGCATCTCTATTGCTTCTTTCTCCAGTTCTCTTGCTTCTTTCTTCACCTCTCTTGCTTCTTTCTGTACCGCTCTTCCCTCTCTCTGTACCCCTTTTCCCTCTTTCTGCACCTCTGTTACCTGTTTCTGCACCTCTCTTGCCTCTTTCTGCACTTCTGTTGCCTCTTTCTGCACTCCTCTTCCCTCTTTCTGCACTTCTGTTGCTTCTTTCAGCTCTTTTCTTGCTTCTTTCTGCACCTCTATTGCTTCTTTCTGCACCCCTCTTGCCTCTTTCTGCACCTTCTTCCCTCTTTCTGCACCTCTCTTTGCCTCTTTCTGCACCTCTCTTTCCTCTTTCTGCAGTTCTCCTGCCTCTGTCTGTACCTCTTTTGATTCTTTCTGTACTTCTGTTGCCTCTTTCTGCACCCCTCTTGCC
Organism: Calotriton arnoldi; assembly: GCA_963921515.1. NCBI lineage: Eukaryota > Metazoa > Chordata > Amphibia > Caudata > Salamandridae > Calotriton > Calotriton arnoldi. Next base: position 158,399 of record CAWUFW010014824.1, on the reverse strand, counting down.
TCTTTCTGCACCTCTATTGGTTCTCTCTGCACTGCTCTTGCTTCTTTCTGCACCTCTCTGCAAATTTCTGCACCCCTCTTGCCTCTTTCTGTACCCCTCTTCCCTCTTTCTGCACCTCTCTTGCCTCTGTCTGCACCCCTGTTCTCTCTTTCTGCACCACTTTTGCCTGTTTCTGCAACTCTCTTGCCTCTTTCTGCAGTTCTCTTGCCTCTTTCTGCACCTCTGTTTCTTATTTCTGCACTTCTCTTGCCTCTTTCTGTACCCCTCTTGCCTCTTTCTGCACCTCCGTTGGTTCTTTCTGTACTTCTCTTGCTTTTTTCCGCATCTCTCTTGCTTCTTTATGCATCCCTCTTGCCTCTTTCTGCACCTTCTTCCCTCTTTCTGCACCTATCTTGCCTCTTTCTGCACCTCTGTTGCTTCTTTCTGCAGTTCTCTTGCTTCTTTCTTCACCTCTCTTGCTTCTTACTGTACCGCTCTTCCCTCTCTCTGTACCCCTTTTCCCTCTTTCTGCACCTCTGTTACCTGTTTCTGCACCTCTCTTGCCTCTTTCTGCACTTCTCTTGCCTCTTTCTGCACTCCTCTTCCCTCTTTCTGCACTTCTGTTGCTTCTTTCAGCACTTCTCTTGCTTCTTTCTGCACCTCTATTGCTTCTTTCTGCACCCCTCTTGCCTCTTTCTGCACCTTCTTCCCTCTTTCTGCACCTATCTTGCCTCTTTCTGCACCTCTCTTTACTCTTTCTGCAGTTCTCCTGCCTCTTTCTGTACCTCTTTTGATTCTTTCTGTACTTCTGTTGCCTCTTTCTGCACCCCTCTTGTCTCTTTCTGCACCTCTATTGTTTCTCTCTGCACTGCTCTTGCTTCTTTCTGCACCTCTCTGCAAATTTCTGCACCCCTCTTGCCTCTTTATGTACCCCTCTTCCCTCTTTCTGCACCTCTCTTGCCTCTGTCTGCACCCCTGTTCTCTCTTTCTGCACCACTTTTGCCTGTTTCTGCAACTCTCTTGCCTCTTTCTGCAGTTCTCTTGCCTCTTTCTGCACCTCTGTTGCTTATTTCTGCACTTCTCTTGCCTCTTTCTGTACCCCTCTTGCCTCTTTCTGCACCGCTGTTGGTTCTTTCTGCACTGCTCTTGCTTTTTCTGCACCTTTCTTGCTTCTTTCTGCACCCCTCTTGCCTCTTTCTGCACCCCTCTTTCTTCTTTCTGTATCTCTCTTGCCGGTTTCTGCACCTCCCTTGCCAGTTTCTGCACCTCTCTTGTCTCTTTATGCACCTCTATTGCCTCTTTCTGCAGCTCTCTTGCCTCTTTCTACACCTCTGTTGCTTCTTTCTGCATTCCTCTTGCCTCTTTCTGCACTCTTCTTGCCCCTTTCTTCCCTTCCGTTGATACTTTCTGCAACTCTCTTGCCTCTTTCTGCAGTTCTCTTGCCTCCTTCTGCACCTCTGTTGCTTCTTTCTGCACTTCTCTTGCCTCTTTCTGCACCCCTCTTGCCTGTTTCTGCACCTCACTTGCCTCTTTCTGCACCTCTCTTGCATCTTTCTGCACCTCACTTGCCTCTTTCTGCACTTCTCTTGCTTTTTTCTGCACGTCTCTTGTTTCTTTCTGCAACTCTCTTGTCTCTTTCATCACTTCTCTTGCTTCTTTCTACCTCTCTGTTGCTTCTTTCAGCACTTCTCTTGTCTCTTTCTACACTTCTCTTGCCTGTTTCTGCATCTGTCTTGCTTTTTTCTTCACCACTGTTGCCTTTTTATGTACCTCACTTGCTTCTTTCTGCACCCCTGTTGCCTCTTTATGCACCCCTATTCTCTCTTTCTGCACCTCTCCTGCCTCTTTCTGCACCCCTGGTCCCTCTTTCTATACCTATCCTGCCTGTGTCTGCACCTCTTTTGCCTCTTTCTGCACTTCTCTTGCCTCTTTCTGCACCTCTGTTGCTTCTTTTTGCACTTCTCTTGCCTCTTTCTGCACCCCTCTTCCTTCTTTCTGCACCTCTGTTGCTTCATTTTGCACTTCTCTTGCTTCTTTCTGCACCCCTTTTGCCTCTTTCTGCATCCTTCTTCCCTCTTTGTGCACCTCTCTTGCCTCTTTCTGTACCTCTCTTTCCTCTGTCTGCAGTTCTCTTGCCTCTTTCTGCACCTGTCTCTTCTTTCTGCCCTTCTGTTGCCTCTTTCTGCACCCCTCTTGCCTCTATCTGCACCTCTGTTGGTTCTTTCCGCACTGCTCTTGCTTCTTTCTGCACCTCTCTTGCAAATTTCTGTACCCCTCTTGCCTCTTTCTGCAACCCTCTTCCCTCTTTCTGCACCTCTCGTGCCTCTGTCTGCACCCCTGTTCTCCCTTTCTGCGCCTCTTTTGCCTGTTTCTGCAACTCTCTTGCCTTCTTTCTATACTTCTCTTGCCTCTTTCTGCACCCCTCTTGCCTCTTTCTGCACCTCAGTTGGTTCTTTCTGTCCTTCTCTTGCCTTTTCCGCATCTCTCTTGCTGCTTTCTGTACCCCTCTTACCTCTTTCTGCCCCCCTCTCTCTTCTTTCTGCACCTCTCTTGCCTCCTTCTGCAACTCTCTTGCCTCTTTCTGTGGTTTTCTTGCCTCCTTCTGCACCTCTGTTGATTCTTTCTGCACTTCTCTTGCATCTTTCTGCACCCCTCTTGCCTGTTTATGTATCTCACTTGCCTCTTTCTGCACCTCTCTTGCCTCTTTGTGCACTTCTCTTCCCTCTTTCTGAACCTCACTTGTCTCTTTCTGTACCTGTCTTGCCTCTTTCTGTACCACTGTTGCCTCTTTCTGTACCCCTCTTCCCTCTTTCTGCACCTCTGTTGCTTCTTTCTGCACTTCTCTTGCCTCTTTCTGCACCCCTCTTGCCTCTTTCTGCACCTCCGTTGGTTCTTTCTGTACTTCTCTTGCTTTTTTCCGCATCTCTCCTGCTTCTTTCTGCACCCCTCTTGCCTCTTTCTGCACCCCTCTTTCTTCTTTCTGTATCTCTCTTGCCGGTTTCTGCACCTCCCTTGCCAGTTTCTGCACCTCTCTTGTCTCTTTCTGCACCTCTCTTGCCTCTTTCTGCAGTTCTCTTGCCTCTTTCTACACCTCTGTTGCTTCTTTCTGCATTCCTCTTGCCTCTTTCTGCACCCTTCTTGCCTCTTTCTGCCCCTCTGTTGATTCTTTCTGCAACTCTCTTGCCTCTTTCTGCAGTTCTCTTGCCTCCTTCTGCACCTCTGTTGCTTCTTTCTGCACTTCTCTTCCCTCTTTCTGCACCCCTGTTCTCTCTTTCTGCGCCTCTTTTGCCTGTTTCTGCAACTCTCTTGCCTTCTTTCTATACTTCTCTTGCCTCTTTCTGCACCCCTCTTGCCTCTTTCTGCACCTCAGTTGGTTCTTTCTGTACTTCTCTTGCGTTTTCCGCATCTCTCTTGCTGCTTTCTGTACCCCTCTTACCTCTTTCTGCCCCCTCTTTCTTCTTTCTGCACCTCTCTTGCCTGCTTCTGCAACTCTCTTGCCTCTTTCTGTAGTTTTCTTGCCTCCTTCTGCACCTCTGTTGATTCTTTCTGCACTTCTCTTGCATCTTTCTGCACCCCTCTTGCCTGTTTATGTACCTCACTTGCCTCTTTCTGCACCTCTCTTGCCTCTTTGTGCACTTCTCTTCCCTCTTTCTGAACCTCACTTGCCTCTTTCTGTACTTCTCTTGCTTTTTTATGCACCTCTCTTCTTTCTTTCTGCAATTTTCTTGTCTCTTTCATCACTGGTCTTGCTTCTTTCTACACCTCTGTTGCTTCTTTCAGCACTTCTCTTGCCTCTTTCTGTACTTCGCTTGCCTCTTTCTGTACCTGTCTTGCCTCTTTCTGTACCACTGTTGCCTCTTTCTGTACCCCTCTTCCCTCTTTCTGCACCTCTATTGCTTCTTTCTGCACTTCTCTTGCCTCTTTCTGCACCCCTCTTGCCTCTTTCTGCACCTCCGTTGGTTCTTTCTGTACTTCTCTTGCTTTTTTCCGCATCTCTCCTGCTTCTTTCTGCACCCCTCTTGCCTATTTCTGCACCCCTCTTTCTTCTTTCTGTATCTCTCTTGCCGGTTTCTGCACCTCCCTTGCCAGTTTCTGCACCTCTCTTGTCTCTTTCTGCACCTATCTTGCCTCTTTCTGCAGTTCTTTTGCCTCTTTCTACACCTCTGTTGCTTCTTTCTGCATTCCTCTTGCCTCTTTCTGCACCCTTCTTGCCTCTTTCTGCACCCTTCTTGCCTCTTTCTGCCCCTTCTTTGATTCTTTCTGCAACTCTCTTGCCTCTTTCTGCAGTTCTCTTGCCTCCTTCTGCACCTCTGTTGCTTCTTTCTGCACTTCTCTTGCCTCTTTCCGCACCCCTCTTGCCTGTTTCTACACCTCACTTGCCTCTTTCTGCACCTCTCTTACCTCTCTCTGCACCTCACTTGCCTCTTTCTGCACTTGACTTGCTTTTTTCTGCACGTCTCTTGTTTCTTTCTGCAACTCTTTTGTCTCTTTCATCACTTCTCTTGCTTCTTTCTACCCCTCTGTTGCTTCTTTGAGCACTTCTCTTGTCTCTTTCTACACTTCTCTTGCCTGTTTCTGCATCTGTCTTGCCTTTTTCTTCACTACTGTTGCCTTTTTATGTACCTCACTTGCTTCTTTCTGCACCCCTGTTGCCTCTTTCTGCACCCCTCTTCTCTCTTTCTGCACCTCTCCTGCCTCTTTCTGCACCCCTGGTCCCTCTTTCTGTACCTATCCTGCCTGTTTCTGCACCTCTTTTGCCTCTTTCTGCACTTCTCTTGCCTCTTTCTGCACCTCTGTTGCTTCTTTTTGCACTTCTCTTCCCTCTTTCTGCACCCCTCTTCCTTCTTTCTGCACCTCTGTTGCTTCATTTTTCACTTCTCTTGCTTCTTTCTGCACCCCTTTTGCCTCTTTCTGCACCCTTCCTCCCTCTTTGTGCACCTCTCTTGCCTCTTTCTGTACCTCTCTTTCCTCTTTCTGCAGTTCTCTTGCCTCTTTCTGCACCTTTCTCTTCTTTCTGCCCTTCTGTTGCCTCTTTCTGCACCCCTCTTGCCTCTTTCTGCACCTCTCTTGGTTCTTTCTGCACTGCTCTTGCTTCTTTCTGCACCTCTCTTGCAAATTTCTGTACCCCTCTTGTCTCTTTCTGCAACCCTCTTCCCTCTTTCTGCACCTCTCGTGCCTCTGTCTGCACCCCTGTTCTCTCTTTCTGCACCTCTTTTGCCTGTTTCTGCAACTCTCTTGCTTCTTTCTATACTTCTCTTGCCTCTTTCTGCACCCCTCTTGCCTCTTTCTGCACCTCTGTTGGTTCTTTCTGTACTTCTCTTGCCTTTGCCGCATCTCCCTTGCTGCTTTCTGTACCCCTCTTACCTCTTTCTGCCCCCCTCTTTCTTCTTTCTGTACCTCTCTTGCCTGCTTCTGCAACTCTCTTGCCTCTTTCTGTGGTTTTCTTGCCTCCTTCTGCACCTCTGTTGCTTCTTTCTGCACTTCTCTTGCATCTTTCTGCACCCCTCTTGCCTCTTTATGTACCTCACTTGCCTCTTTCTGCACCTCTCTTGCCTCTTTGTGCACTTCTCTTCCCTCTTTCTGAACCTCACTTGCCTCTTTCTGTACTTCTCTTGCTTTTTTATGCACCTCTCTTCTTTCTTTCTGCAATTTTCTTGTCTCTTTCATCACTGGTCTTCTTGATTCTTTCTACACCTCTGTTGCTTCTTTCAGCACTTCTCTTGCCTCTTTCTGTACTTTGCTTGCCTCTTTTTGTACCTGTCGTGCCTCTTTCTGTACCACTGTTGCCTCTTTCTGCACCCCATCATCCCTCTTTCTGCACCTCTGTTGCTTCTTTCTGTACTTCTGTTGCTTCTTTCTGCACCTCTCTTTCTTCTTTCTGCACCCCTCTTGCCTCTTTTTGCACCTCTCTTGCCTGTTTCTGCACCTCTGTTGCCTCTTTCTGTACTTCTCTTGCCTCTTTCTGCACAAGTGTTGCTTCTTTCTGCATTTTTCTTGCCTCTTTCTGCACCTCTGTTGCTTCTTTCTGCCCTTCTCTTGCTTCTACCTTTTTGTACACAAATATTCAGAGTATGCTGTTTGAAACACAGGTATTCAAGTATTTGTATGCTTATTTTTATGTAACATGCCACTAGGTAAAAGCTGAGACACACGCATGCATACCTTCACAAACTTGGTCAGACTTACAACAGTGATCTGGTTAGGATTGCTGTTTTACATTTGGTAGGCCTAACATTCTGAGCAGTCGATGAATAGTGAACCTTCAAAAGAAAAGTGAGGTTTAAGTCATGTTGGGGGAAGGATTAGGGATTAGGCTACTTTGTATGAGTCTGTGAAAAGGTACAGTCGAAGTAGGCCTCTTTCTGAACCTCTTTCTGCACTTTTCTTGCTTCTTTTTGCACCTTTCTTCCTCTTTCTGGACTTCTGTTGCCTCTTTCTGCATTCTCTTGCTTCTTTCTGCACCTTTCTTCCTCTTTCTGCACCTCTCTTGCTTCTTTCTGCCCTTCTCTTGCTTCTTTCTGCACCTTTCTTCCTCTTTCTGTACATGTCCTACCTATGTAGGCATAGTTAGAAATTAGCATTTAAAAAACCTTCGAAATTCACTCAAAAAAACATAGGTTTCAGGGACGTTATAGTTAGTATTAGCATTTAAAAAAACTTAGAAATCGCTGAAAAAAACACAGTTTTCAGGGACATTATAGTTAAGCTCACATTTCACTTGTACAAAAGCAGAGAAATTCAGCCGTTATAGTTAGCTGAGGTAACTATACCTTGCTCCCCCGCAATGCACTGCTGCTGACGTTACATATTACATCACTCATGACATGGTCAGTGACATCACTGATGACATCACTGATGACATCGTAAATGACATATTGATGTCTTTTATATTTGAGTTTGCTTTCGCAGGAATTCAAGGAGGCCATCCCATGCATACTGAGCACAACTCAGTGTTAGGAACCAAGTCGGTGCTGCTAGGTTTCTCAACATAAAATTGAGCCCACCATGATGACGATACCAATATTCATTGGTCCTAAATTGGCACACCATCAAATTAATCAAGTTGTATTCCAGGTTCTAATCTTTTCCTTCAACTTTGTACATGAATTCCCAATGCAGTGATATTTTGCAGATTCACTCCTGTCTTCAGAACGTGGTTTACTGCATAAGATAGGCCTGACGAGTCGCTCTCAAATAAAAGGTGAAATACATAGGGAATACACTGGCAAAATCTAGGAACTTTTGAGTATAGTCTAGTTGATCTATACTCAGCTGCTGGTATCTAGGTCGGTCATCATACCTACCACTGATTCCTAAGAAGAAGAGATGCAGAAAACATCGAGCTTCTAAACTTTTGTCCCACACTCTCAAGGGAGCTCCTCTTGCTTCTTTTGTTTGAAAGAAATCAATTGCATCACCAATAATCTCTTTAGAATGCAGAGGGTGGATACCATAGTGTTCATACGTTTCTTCTGATCGGGATCGATCCACCTTTACAATCTGGCCTCTTTATGTTGATGTGTCATCCTCCCTATGTGCTACATTTTAAAGACCACCTACATCTTTATAATAAATAGTATTTTGTACCAGATATAATGTTGCTTTTTTTTACTTTACTCACATCTACTTGCTCTTGCAATATTTATTGCTCTTTGTAAGGACACCATTGACTAGAATAATACGTGCTTCTTCCAAATCTTTCTGCAACCTTACAGTTTCAATATTCTGCTTGAAATCTAATGGCAAGTACACAACTCTACCTTTAAGAGCTTTCTGTAACTCTGTTGGAGGTAACTTCCCTGTCTTTGGCTTCATGCAGACTAAAGCTCGGAATGGATGTATACACTCTATTAGAACTGATTCATAAACATTTAAATCTTGTAGTTCTTGAGGGATTGGAACTAATTCTAACTTGTTGTGAACTGCTCTAGCTGGCATTTTATTGTCCTCCAGCTTATTATAACAGTACTTCTATATAACTTGTTGTGTGGAACAATCAAAGCGTTCGTCTACAAATAAATAAGTTGCAAATTTTCACCACATATCTGTGCTGTCTTGTTAAATTTTTGTTGACACAGTAACATAACAAGTTTAACTTTTGTAGTGAGTGCATTGTCAACATATACAAACACAGTTTGGTTTGGCTGAAGAGACTATGTTAAACTTTCTCATCTCTTCTTGAAAGTTATCAGCAGTAATACCTGTCTCTTGTTGCGCTATACCTGTGGATACCAAGTCTTCATTTTCTCCACACTCCTCTTCAGGACCAAAGAAACAAAACTGCACTTCATCACAAACCTTTTCTACCTCTGCCACCTCTGTGAGTCCAGCAGCCAGCAACCCCCAGAACTTGGAGGACTGTCCTGCACTCATCTAACATACTGTCTCCCGTGACCACCGGATTTGCTCAAATCAAGACTCACCCACAGAATCAAGATCCAGGCAGCTCTGGGATTCTGCAGCCGACGCCCACGGCCCGAGTTCGAGTGGCCCAACACCACGAGGAGGTCTTCCCATCGATCCAGACCTGGGATCTGGTGATCTATGACCTCCCACAAGCTTCAAGATGATGCCAGAGCCTCAACCTGAAGGGTCCCCTTGACCGCAACTGAAGCTGGTAAAGAATCCCTACGTCCAAAGATACCCCTACACCCGATGCCCCACTGCCTTGAGTGGCCCAACAGACGGTGTCCAGGCATCCCTCAAGAACCCAACTTTCCTCTCCAGCCAGTGGTCGCCTACAGGAAGTCTGCAGCAACTTTGTCGAACCAAAGGTCTACATTGGAAACCACAGGGTCCCCGACATCTTCTTGGCACCCTGCTCCCGGCCGCTCCTGTGCTGCAGGTGGTGCAGCCCCTGTGCTGATTGTTGGCACCTGCAGTGCTGACCTTAACTCCAGGAGTTTTGCTCCCACAGCCAAGTGGCCTGCTCGCAAGCAGACCCTAACCAAAGGCCCCCTTAGCTCCATTGGCTAACATTGGGCCCCTGCACTCTGCACCCAACAGCCCCAGTGCCACTGGTGGTGCAAATTTTAATGCCTACCTAGATCTTTGGGAACCTTGGTCCTACTCCTAACCCCCAAAACTCCCACTCATAAGTTGAGTCCTTACCTGTAGAACCTATAACCATTTTTCTCTCAAAGGAACCAATGTTATGTGTTTTGCTTCCAAAATTGTTCTAAGTGTTGAACTGCTGTGTTGTATGGAAGAAAAGTGACTGTACCTTAAACCCTAAAAATTCTTACTTACCTTGTATTGTGAGATCCCCAGTGTGGTATCTAGGCATACCAACCAGAGAAGTCGATGTAATCTGAAAGTAATCTAAAGGTGTTCCAAAAGTAATTACTATGTGATTTAAACTGCTTTTTGAACCAATACAAACCTGTAACGAATGCAAATCCATTCTTAATTGCATTACTGTGCAAAGTTTTGCAGTTGAAAGTACATTTTTCCTATCTGTACCAAGTCCTGCTCGGTTCTACAAATAAAACATAAGTATACTTTTTATCTACTTACCTAATTGTTCTGGATTCTTTCTCTGAGTGTGTGTAATCAGTTCTTGATTGAGTGAATACAATAAATGCTTAACACACCCTGTGGATAGGCCTAACTGCTCACCCACACTACCACAAAGTGAGCTGTTAGTGATTATCTTATTTAGCCTCTGCTGTACATACCTTTGGGGACTCTCTGGACTCTGTGCACACTATACCTTACATTGGTGTAGTATGTATAGAGCCAGCTTCCTACAATGGTGCACACTTAAGTGATGCACCTTGCACTAATCCAGGCAACCCTTATGGTGATTTTAGAGGTCTTTGATAACCATAGAAAGCTCTCAAAGTGGTAGCTGTGTTGCTGAGCCTTTCGAAGTCCATGGGACGTCAGGAGCAGAAGACCAGTCAACTTCATTGTGGTGTCTGCAGATGCAGGGGAGTGACTCCTTTACCCCAAGGGAGATTACTTCGGGTGTCCTTGATGGTGACAGGTCTGTTGAAGATCCTGGAAGACACACAGATGACGAAGAAGACTTGCAGAACAGCGAGACCAGGAGCAGCAGGAGTTTTCATTGATGCAGTCTCGGTTCCAAGTGAAGTCCAGCGAAGTCCAAGTGTCCAGATGGTCGAAGAGTGACGTGGTTTCAGGCTTGAGTCTTGTCCCATGACGAATCTAAGAAACCACCCACAGGTAAGCCCTTAAGTAGCCTAGGGAAAGTGTTGGAACGACTCAGGGGTCCCTCCTAGAGGAGGGGCTGGACAGAGTGGAGGATACTCCCATGTCTGTTGTCCAGTTTCACACCAGAGCAGAATCTAAGGTTTCCCAGAACTGGTTCCTACTGGAGTATGCAAGGAGGGCACCGAATGTGCCCTTCAAAGCAGTCTGGTGGCGCTGGCAGGTGCCCCCACCCCAGCCAAATACACTAAGTCCTTCTGGGAGGTGGTCACACCTCCCTGTGACAGGAAAACCACTGTTCTAACTTCCCTTGCTCGAGCTTGGTTCAGGAGCAGGTGAGCAGAATCGTGTCTGTGTTCGGCAGCAGTACTAGCTTGCTGTCAGACCCTGAAAGGCTATTATCGGTAGTACAGAGGGGTACCCCAAGGGAGCCCCCCAGTACATAGGATCATACTTTCTTTTTTTTTTTTTATATTTTTTTTTCTCCAAACAGTTAAACCAGAGCAGAACTCAACTGCAGTCGCGCAGCACCATACAGTATTATCTTTGTAAAGAACATTATGTCAACGCTGCCTTAACTGTGTCCTTTCTTGTTTAGCCAGGCATAATTTAAAAACAATCTGTTCAAATCCCCTCCTTCCACCCCCACAATACAATGCCCAATTCCCCGGTGATCAGGACTAACCCCGGGCGGAGACCTCCGCTCCGCCTGCGAAGTGTGCGGAGATTTGCCTACTCCGCGTGCCGCGGAGAACGTGGAGAAGGCAAATCTCCGCACACTCCGCAGCGGAACAATGTTGGCCAGCCCCCACCTCCACCCCCCCTATTAACAAGTAATTCAACATTAATTAAAAATAAATTTAAAACCACTTACCTCTGTACTGCGGCGTCCCTTGGCTGCCCTCCTCCTCTTCCTCGCCGTCTCGGTAATCCTTGAGAAAACTGCGCATGCGCGCCCGTGCAATTCTCGCAAATAAATGTGCATGCGCGGGCGCGCGCACATGCGCAGTTTTCTCAAGGATTACCGAGCTGGTGAGGAAAAGGAGGAGGGCAGCCCGGGGACGCCTCAGTACAGAGGTAAGTGGTTTTTAATTAATGTTGAATTACTTGTTAATAGGGGGGTGGAGGCAGGTGGCGGAGCGGAGTTTGTTTGCAACTCCGTGGACCTCCGCGTAGCCCCGCTATGCCCACTACTCCCAGGGTTAATCAGGACAAGGATGTCCCTCATTATGCTTCATGCAGTAAGATAGCATATGTTTCATTCAGATCCTGGCTGATCTACATCCATTATTACATCCATTCCATAATATTTCCTCCAGCTACCCTACACCTAGTGAAATTTTTTCAGGCATCCTCTTGCCTTATATGTGACCCGCTCTGCAGCCATATACATATCCATCCCCTCTCTCCATTCTCGGATCGTTGGTATGCTTGTGTCCTCCCACCGTCTCGCTACATCTCTTTTCACCACCACTAGTCCTAGTGTACTGAAGAGCAATTGTGGTCTTCCCACGTCTATGTCATTCGGGATTCCTAACAATATAAATTTGGGGTCTAGAGGTATACTAGTCTCCAGTATTTTGTTAAGTTCCAGTATAACCGCCTTCCAGTATAGCTGTATAGTTGCGCGTTCCCAAATAGTGTGATAAAAATCTCCTTCTTCTCGTCCACAACGATGACATCTCGGATCCATTGCTCGGCCTATCTTGTGTAGTCTGGCCCAATCGTAGTAGACCCTATGTAATACTGTGTATTGGATAAGTCGGAGACGAGACTTGATTGCAACCTCTCTAGGGTGCATCAGGGCTGCCTCTCAGTCCACCTCCTCCATTGTGCCTATGTTTTTTCCCATGTGATCCTCAGCTTGCCTAGTCTATCTGGGGCATTATTATTTAGGGTCCTCTAGGTGAATGATACTGATTTTGTCGTGATGTGTTCCTGGAGTAATCTCCCCTCCAGTGTTGCATAATCTGATAGGGGGGTATCTTCTATGTTTTCTGCATGCCATGCATGTCTAATCTGGGCATATTTAAGGAACTGGGTTGGTTGTAATGAGAATTCTGCCCTGAGGGCGCCAAAACGTTTGAGTTTGCCTTTGTTGATAATGTCTCCTATCGTGGAAATGCCTATGGTGTCCCACTCCCCAAATCCTCTTAGTTTTTTCAGTTCTTTCAACCAATTACCATGCCACAGGGGTGTTTCTTTAGTGAGTTTATGATCCCATCCCATTACTTTCGTTGCTCTTCCCCATGCCTCTATTGTGGCTTAGGTGGCTGGGAGGAGTTTCCCCACGCCTCTACCGCCGTATTGGTAATGGAGGAATGTACGTCTCTGCATGGTTTCTCTCTCCAGTCTGTAAGTGGGGTGGTCACCTGGTGTATGTATCCAGTCATTTATTGGGATTAAGTGTTGCGCCCAGTAGTAGGCTTCCATGTCAGGTAATGATAACCCACCATTATATTGATTGCGCTGCAATGTATGCAGTGTTATTCTAGGTTGTTTCCCAAACCACAGGAGTGAACGTAATTCGCATCTATTGCGCGGAATATCGATAGTGGGAGGGAGTAGTATGTGTTTTTTGAAGAGCGTAGAGGAATTGGGGGAGGGTCATCATTTTAAACATGGCGCCTCGGCCTAATATAGTGAGTGGTAGTCATTTCCATTGTTGTGCGTCCCCCTTGAGTATACGTTTAATATTTTTTTGGCAGCAGAGGTCTCTGTCTGTGGTGAGGACGATTCCCAGATACGTGAACCCGTTGTGTGCTACCTGGAGATCTCTGGGGAGTATGGGCCATGCAGTCAGTTTACCAGGGCTGTAGATCACTGACTTGTGCCAGTTGATTTTATATCCCGAGTTTTGTCCGTATATATCTATTGTGTGAAATAAAATGGGTATCGTTATGTCGGGTTGCGTGATATATAGAAGGATGTCGTCCGCATATAGAGAGATCTTTTCTTCCATGGTATCCTCTGGACTGGTTTGAAAACCATGTATCTCTGGATGTTGGCGGACCGAACAGGCTAATGTCTCCACTGTGAAGGCAAAGAGCAGGGGGGACAGGGGGTATCCCTGTCACGTCCCGCGTCTTATGGGGAAATCCATGGAGGTTTGCCCGTTCACCCGAACATTCACCCTAGGGTCCTTGTATAAAGTCCCACCCATTTCCTGAATTTTGGGCCTAGGCCAGATTTTGTCAGGACGGTCTCAAGGAAGGGCCAGTGAAAGGCATTAAATGCCTTTTCTGCATCCAGTGATGATAATAGATGTGGGGTGTCATGATTCTTCACCTGCATCATCCAGTTGTGGGTTCTATGCAGGTTCCACCTAGTAGCTCGGCCCAGCAGAAATCCAGAGTGGTCACAATGTATCAAGGTTGTTATAAACTGGCTCAGTCTTGCAGCCAGGATGGTCGCCAAAATCTTCACCTCTATATTAGTAGGATTCACATTTGTCTTTCGGTTTCCCCTGTTTATAAATTGGTACTATTGTAGCCATACGAAGGTCTAATGGGAGGGTGCCCTCATCATATGCATCTATAAAGAGAGTCAAGAGGTGGGGGCTAAGGAGGTCCATGCATTTCTTGTACAGCTCAGCCAGTATACTGTTTGGTCCTAGGGCCTTTCCTGAGCATAGTCGGGCTATAGCAGTCTTAACTTCCTCAATCGTGATATCTCCCTCCAACCCCGCTCTGTCAGTGTCATCAAGTATTGGTGTGTACACCTCTGTCAGGTATTCTTCAATATCGTGGGCCGTTCGCAGGGGGCGGGCTTCATAAAAGTCCCTGTAATAGAACGCGAAGTTCTGCATTATCTGTTCATCCTTGACCTGTGTTTCTCCATGTGGAATAGTAATACACTCTATCCACCTGGCTTATATTTCTTTTCTACTGAGCCAAGCCAGGAGTTCCCCTGGTTTGTCCCCTACATCATATAGTCTGTGTAGGGTCGCCAAGGCCTGTGCCTTGGATGCCTGGCAAGCCAGGTCCTTATATTCACGATGCATGTCTAAAAGTTGCCTAAGTATCAGGGGATCTTTCTGTGGAATGTTCTGCTTTTCTAGGGCTAAAATTTGTTTTTCTAATCTTGCTAGATCCTCCTGATCCTTCTTTCTCTCCCACACTATGCGGTTTTGGGGTCTGTCTCTTAAAACTGTTTTGTACATATCCCATATTGTTACTCCCGATTCTACCAATCCTAGATTTTCTTCGAAAAAGATTGTCTTGTCTGCCCTTAGGCCTCTTAGTACAGTCTTGTTCTGCAGATCCCATGCATTTAGTCTCCAATGCTTGTTCATATCGTGCTGTCGACCTCCTATTTGTATGTGGAGTGGCGAGTGATCTGATAGACCCCAGGCAAGATATTCTGCCTTGTGTATCTCCCCTACCTCTCCTTTCGGGAGGAACACATAGTCCAATCTCGAAATTACATTGTGTGCTCCTGAGTAGTATGAATACTGCCTTAATCCTGGATTAGTATGTCTCCATACGTCTACCAGACCTAGCATGTCTGTGAGGCGTGCCAATGGTGTGGTCATGGGCGTCGGGTTATGTCCCCGCGTTCGGTCCCTGGGTGTGTGCATAACATCATTAAAGTCTCCCACTATTATGTGGAGTGAGGCCGGGGAGTCTAATAATATCACTGTCAGTTTATTTAATGTGTGTGCTTGTAGTTTCGGCGGGGCATATACGGAGATAAGGGTGAAGTTGCGTCTGCCCCACTTCCTAGTCACCCCCACATAAGTGCCTTGAGGATCTATCCATGTGCGTATAATGTGGAAGGGAGGCGACCTTTTAATCAGGATCGTCACTCCTCTGGAACCGGAGGTATATCCTGCGTGGGCCAGGACCGTATATGCTCCCCATCCCAGGAACCCGCATTTCGTGCCCTTCAGATGTGTTTCCTGTAGTAGCACCACGTCTGGGTGTAATCGATTAATATATCTATTTACAAGGCCCAGCTTGATCTCGTCCCCGAGGCCATTGACATTCCACGTCAGGATAGAGAGAGGGTCATTTTCAGGCCTTGTCATCTTGGTTTGGGGTGCATTCATGTATTGGACCAGGGTATATTGTACGTTGGAACCTGGCTTGGTGTCTTTGTCGTGGTGTGCATTCTGTATGGATCCTGCGACTAAACTTAAACAGTAACTTACTTAGTCTAATCCCATCCCAACTACCCGCCTCCCCACCACCCGCCACCCCCGTTTCACACTCTTCCCCATGGTTCCTTTCTGGTTCCTGTGATTAAGGGAAGGAGAGGTCTGTCGCCCAGACCTGCAACGATTTACACTATGGGCTCAAACTCCCACAGTGCTGCGACTTGTTATAAACAAAAAGAAAGGTAAGATAAAATCAAGAGTAAGGGAAAGGGAAAAAAGGGGGAAAAAAAAGAGAGGAATGTCTCAGGCCTCTTCTGGCCTGTCACCTTCACTTGGTCTCGGAGCCTCTGTCTCTGCACAGTTCCAAGGAGGTGGTGATGGGGGAGTGGATTCATGGTCTTGGCTCTCGCAGTTGAGTTTCGTAGTAGTTCCTTATTTTCGGTTTTAGCTTGAATCGAGTGCATCTTCTTCTGATGTAGACTTCCCTGCTTCTGTGTCTTGTTCCTTCGCCGTTATTGCTGTTACCAATGGGTGCTGTGTTACTTCTTAGTCTTCTCCTGATGCGATTTCCCTGCTATCCGAATCTGTCTGGGAGTCTCTCCAGCTGGCGATATGGGTGCTTTGGGAGTCCTTCTCTCTCCGGGGTTCCTTTGTGGCCCACGTCCTCCTCCTTAGTCTTCCTGACCCTCTGGAGATGTATGGCGTTGACCCCTGTATTCGCGTTCTCCGGTGTTCCAGAGTTCTTGTCTTCTTCTGGGGCCCAGCCGATCTCGGGCCTATTTCATGTAACTTCTCCCTGCTTTGTTGCGATTCTTCCGACCTCCGTAGGTTTGGGCGTTCTTCCACCCAACTCCACGCCTCTTCTGGGGTCTAAAAGAAGTGGGATTTGCCCATGAAGATTATCTTCAACTTTGCCGGGAATAACAGCATATATTGAATTTGGTGTGATCTGAGCTTTGCTTTAACAGAGTCAAAGGTTCGGGGGGCGGAGCTTGCCTGGTCCTAAGATGGCCGCTTCTTGAGAAGGCTCCGATAACCGCCTCATCTATCCATCATTTATCCGCCTAATTCCCGGGGAAAACCGCACAGAAAGCAGTGTCCTCTGTGGGGTAGAGACAGCGCTTTCCAGCGATACCTGAATCGGCTCCGGAGCCTCGGCTATTGAGAAGATATAGGAGACAGCGACTATCAGCCGAGCGTTGCTGTGCTGGGGCCTGCTAAAGATCAGAGCGGAGCCGGGCCTGAGCCTTGACATCGCCTTACATGGCGGCTCCCAAGTGCCAGCCCGCTGACAGTGTCTCTCTGCCGGAGCTTCCTGGGGTGTGGCTTGCTGCGGCATCCGTGACTGCGGAGCGAGCTGGTTTGTGCTCCAACGTTGGGGATGTACGCTGCAGTGTCGCACTGAGGCCTGGTTGTGGTGCGTGGCCTCAGGGGTATTGGGAGCTCTGCCCCGCGCTCTCGCACGGCGGTTCGGCTGGCTGCAGAGAGTGGCAGCCTGGATGTGCAGCCCCTGCTGAGAGTTCGGCGCTCCGTGGCAATGGGGATACAGGAGTCGCTCTGGGCCTCACCTCCTGTTTGCCGATCAGCACCTGTAGTTTACCCAGCGAGAAGGAAAACTCAGAATAAGCGCAGTGTTATTGCCCCTCAGGTGCGCACTGGTGCGAGTTAGCCGCGGTCGTCATTCCCTGTCAAGGTGGGCAGGCCATTCAGGGAGCTGGTGAGGCTTACTTCTGAGGGGCTGCGTTGCGCCCTTTCTCTCCACGGCGATCTGGCCTGCCTTTCTGCTGTCCCCCAACTGTGCAGTACTGAGGGTGCTCGTCTCTTTTGTGGATCATCATCAATCGTTCCTTGAGGTGAGAGACTGCGGCGAAGGCGCTTTTTCCACATTCCAGGCTAAGGGCTTCTAGGTAGAATCGGCTGCAGGGTACTGCGTAGCTATGGGGAAGGTGGACAGGTCGCAGCCCAAGCTGCAATTTGAGCAACGCAAATCAAGGCACAGGGAGGAGGCCATGGACTCTGCTGCAGCAGACACCGTTGCGGACTCTGACGACTGTGGGGGAGACATACGGAAAATATTGGCGGCGATGCAGAAAAGCTTATCCAATATCGAAGGAAAAATTGACTCGTTATCCTACCAAATGGACCGCATGTCCGAGAGGCTGGACAAGCACTCAGAGCGCCTCGACATGGCGGAACGCCAGGTTACTGAGGTAGAGGAAGCCCAAACAGATACAGACAACGTACAACGGTAAATGGGTAAACTCCTGGCGGTTCTGCAAGATAAAACAGAGGATTTGGAAGCCCGGTCCAGACGAAGCAACCTACGCATTATTGGTCTTCCGGAGTCTACCGCAACAGGAAATATGGAGTTATTTGTGGAGAAGCTACTAGCCACCCTGCTAGGCAGAGATATTTTTTCTGACATTTTTGTTGTAGAGCACCCACATCGCTCCCTGGGCCCTAAAACTCCCCCTGGTGCCTCTCTTAGGCCTGTGATTGCCAAACTACTCAACTACAGAGACAGAGATGCTGCATTAAAAAATGCCAGAGACCTGGGTGATCTGAAATTCGATGGCTCATCGCTCTCGCTATTCCCAGACTTCACGTTAAACGTACAGGAGGCGAGAAGACAGTTTTCTCCGATGAAACGTAAATTAAGGGAGCAACACATCGAATATGCAATGCTATATCCGGCAAAGCTGAGAGTGATGCTCAATGGCAAAGCCAAATTCTTCACGGACCCCAAGTCTCTCCAAAAGGGCCTCAAAGAAATAGGCAAGACGGACAAGCCAGGATCGGGTCCGGGAGAAGTGGACCGATCAAGCGGATCTAACGGAGATTTGGACGAAAACGATTAGGTATGGGGTGGTGTCTCAGGCTCTTCATTCTTGATCCACCTAAGTCAGCTATAGATAAAGCTGGGTTGGGGCGATATTACTGGAGATCTTCTTGCCTCAGGTATGTTTGGTGGTGCACTTGGAGAGGGACTGTGAGACTGGCCGCATAATGAGAACTGTTTGTGATATATGTCTGCGTAAGTATTCCTGGTGCTCGTTGCACTGTTTTGGACACCCTCCCCAGAGAGGATTACCAAACAAATTGACTTCTTTATGGAACTCTGGGTGGATTCTGCTCCTCGCAGAATGTCTGACATTATAATTAGGCGGTGGAGTTGCGCTGGCAATTGTTGGTGCGTTTACCGGCAAGATCCACCCCATGTGCTGTTCACTGAATGGTAAACAGTTAAAAACTGTGTTTTTTTGTACGATTGTTATGGTTCTTATGAATGCTGTGTTTTGTATTGGGAGGGTGGGGTGCAGACCTTCTATGCTAAGTTGGGTGAAGCATGGCGTGGGAGGGGGTGGGTTGGGTTTTGGGTTTGTGTGCACAGTTTACATACGCATAATAGGTGAGATTGCCTCACTCAAATTTCTCGGAATAGCGAAGGTTACCGTTGCAGTTCTAAAATGGTACAAATGACACAAAGTAAAAAAGGGCATGGACAGGAATTAAATGAAATTACCGGACTTTCCCTTTCCTCTAAAGAAAGATATTAGGAAACTACTGTCGTTCAGTTTACTACTTGCTAAACGCTGAGTTGCAATGTGTTGGTTGCGGGGCCCGGTTCCCTTGAAGGCACAGTGGGTTAATGATATGCTTTATTGCAACACACAATCCGAATTATATAGTGATTTGCTGCACCCTACAAAACCGCCCAAAAAGCTTCTGGGGTTTGTACAAACAATATCTGGCTGCCAAGGTAACTGAAGATGTGGGAAATGATGAATAGAACTGTATTGTAGAGGTAAGCCACTGCATATGATGAAAAGATGTTTTAACAGTTGAGACCTGAATAGCAGTTAAATGTTCTGATTACAGTCATCTAATCTACTGGGTCACTGTCATAGCGAATCGATAAGATGTTAAGGCTGCAAACATTTTCTTTTTTACTGCCTGTGGTCATATTCTTGATGCCCATGCAACTATGGCTAAGTGGTAACACCATATATTCTGTTTGTTTTTATTTTGGTATTCTGCACTATGGATTCTATGTACCACTGTGTAATGTCTCATAAAAGTTAAAAAAAAAAAACAGAGTCAAAGGTTCGTCTCTGTCATTGAACCTCCCTGCTATAATCCTTTTGGAGGGGGGGTGATCACTTTGGTGTAGCGATCCATCTTCCCTTGTCTAGGGGGTTTGGGTTCTTTGTCTTTGTCTTTACCCATAGTTGGGACCGACGTGGTTTGTTTCTGGAAGGGCCAAGCTTGTTTTGTATTGTTTCTCCTGGTCGTGTGTCTCCGGCTAATGTGTGTCCACTGTGTCCGCCAGCCGTCGAGGTGGCTCGAGGAATCCAGGGGCATGCACCACTGGTACCCTTCCTTACTCGTCTCTGACACCTGCCTTTTCAGGGAGGGGGGGAGATGTAGTTTCTCTGTTCAATTTCTCCCTGCCACCAGTCAGGGTCTCACCAAGGTATAGACCGGAGGGCTTCCCCCTCATCTCCTCGTATATTAATCTCACTTGGCGCTGTTTCTATGGGATGCGGGGTCCCCAGTAGGGCCGGGAACCGCTGCGGGTTCCTGGGGCA
The DNA here is from genome assembly GCA_963921515.1 of Calotriton arnoldi. Lineage (NCBI taxonomy): Eukaryota > Metazoa > Chordata > Amphibia > Caudata > Salamandridae > Calotriton > Calotriton arnoldi. The sequence continues at coordinate 138,560 of CAWUFW010014824.1, read as the reverse complement.
CCCTCTCCTCTCTTTCGCATCTGCAGTTTCCTCAAGTGCAGTGCGCTGCATTCACTTCGATCATGTATTATTGGTGTGCGTCACAGTTTATCTCCGTTTGTCTCTCTCCCGGTGGTGCCTCCAGTTACCCACGAGCAGTGTTCCTGGGTTACCCCTACTTTCTAAGTTTGTTGCCTTTTTAAAGTGTCTACTTAAGTATTAACTTAGTACTCAGGAGCCCTCCAGTTCTCCACACCTCTTATCTAGTATGTGGCTATGTTGTTGCAGGTACGGTGTGGGCCATATTCCCTCCTTTCTGCTCGGAGCCGCACCATGCAGTGTTCAACAAGGGGTGTTGCGGGTCTCATCTTTCTCCCCACCTCTGCCTGGTTCCAGCCTCCACTGGTGGTCCCGTGAAGACCTCTCCTCCCATGGATCCCAAACGCAGGTTCCCGTTTGGGTGTAGGCCCCACTCAATTTTGTTCAGGCCCAGGGGGCCGTGGTCTAGGTGCCCCGGCTTCCGTTCCCGGGCCGATGTCATCTTCCTCGCTCCTCGGGGCTGCAGCGCTCCAGATTTCAGTGGGGGGGAGGGCCTCCGACCGTCGGTCTCAGCTTCTCTGGCCGGGCCCAGCCCCCTCAGGTATCCTGACGTGGCCTGCTCGGCCGCAGCTCCAACTTCTTCCTCCTGTGTCTGCCGGAGGGTCCCCGGTGTGGCCTCGCGGCCAGGCGGGTCCATCCAGACTTCCCAGGCCGACCGGGCTGGTTCCTGGATCCGTCCACCTCGCCACCACTTACTTTTTGCCACAGCAGGTCACCGCATGTATTGGGTAAGGGTCCCAATCCGAAAGTAGGCCTCCATGCTGCACTTCGTCTCTGGGGCTGCAAGAGTCCCATCCCCCAGTCAGGGTCATGATCCGGGCCGATGCCCTTGTGGCATATATCATGTGCTCATTACCTCACTCTGTGTCCCGGGGGAACACCCCACATCTCCCACTGGTGCTCCGGTCAGATCCACCCGGGCAAGGCTACTTGTGGACTGTAAAGGATACCCTCTGGTCCCAGGTGCAGCCTTCCTTTCCTCCACGGTCTCCTGTGGTTTCTATGCGGCTCTGCGCTGTGGGACTCAGTCCTGCCACTCGTACCTCACATGGCTCGGGGGCCGAGGTCGTCTCACCTGCTTCTGGTCACCAGCTGTTTCGGTTCACATTGGGGTGGCTCCCGTCTTTCTGTGGTGGCCAGTGTAGTATTCAGTGCGCCGCCATTTATGTTAGGCCTCGAGCGGGGCTCTGGTTTTCCGCCACAATCGCCGTCTTTTCTCTAGCTTTCAGGCTTTCCCAGACCTCCGATGCAGGGTTGGTTATCTTATCACGCCTGCTTTCCCGATTCAGGGCAGCTTATTCCCAGTCTTGGGACTGCCGGATTACCTTTGGATTTCTTGCTTTCGACCGGAGCCCGGTTAAAGCTCGTCTCACTCAGCCATGTTGCTGGCCAGGCCCCCATAGGATCATACTTTTAACACTGGAATCGGTGTTGGGGTATGATTCCAACATGTTTGATTCCAAACATGACCGTGTTATAGTTTTTAAGTACAGTGACCTCAATATATACCTTCATTGTACTTATGTATCTAAATATATTTATTACTTTTCGTCTAATTCAGCATATCCAATGCACTGCCCTATTTCTCACCCTATACCGCTCTCAATATATCCTCTACCTCAACTCTCTGACTCATCTCAAACCTCATTCTACCACTCTTTCCAATGCACTACCCTATTTCTCACCCTATACCACCATCAATATATCCTCTCCCTCCACTCTCTCATTTATCCCTTACCACTACAATGATCACCAAAATAACCCTTTCTAGACTCTTCCCCCCTCTACCCCTCTTTGCATCATCTCATACCTCTTTTACTATTCAGATCTCCCAAACAAGCCTTTCTAAACCCTTACCTCTTACTCTTCCCCCTCCACCTCCCTTTTGCTCATCCCAACCTCCCTCCTACTGCTATGAACTCAACAAAAAAAAAAGAGATTCCAGGCCCTCCCCTCTTACATCCTTCCTTCCCTCTTTTATCCTACTCTATTGCTCCACTATTCCTTTTCAATTAAGTAACAGAATAACATGCCCACCACTCAAATTAATTTCATATTTCCCTATACTAACTCCCCTCCACCTCCCCTTTACTCACCCCAAACCCCCTCGTAGAGCTATAAACTCCCCAAAAATATTTCTAGACCCTTCCCTCTTCCTTCTCAATCCAAATAACTGCCTAACCTATCCACCTGTCAAATTACTTTCATATTTCACTATACTAATTCACTGCTAATCCTTTATGGGTTCCAAAGCAGTGTGCTATTCGCCGAAAAAAGCGTTTCAACACCTCATCAGGGGTGGCAAGCACTATATTAATGCAAACCTTTTTCCCTCTTCTATCCCTCTACTATCCTTCTCAACCCAAATAACTGACTAACATATCCACCACTCAAACTACTTTTATATTTCACTGTACTAGTTCACCACTAATCATTTATGGGTTCCGGAGTAGCTGATACTCGTCGAAAAAGCACTTTGATGTCTCATCAGGAGTAGTAAGCGCTATATAAATGCAATTACAATACAATACAATGCATCTCAGTTCCTTTATGGATGGTATGCTTTATGTACAGTTTGTCATAGGAGTCTGGAAGTGTGTGACTAAGTTACTAAAAAGCAAAAGGACATTGCTCACATTTTTAAGCACAAAACACTGTTCTTTATGGCATAGCTACAGCGTATCACAGAGGTGTGTTATGTGTACTAAAACATAGGTTTAACACTTGAGAAAGAGCTATTACATGTCAAGTCAAGCTTACAGTTGGAGTGCATGCACAGAGTCTGCGCTAATAGGCATCACTCATGTTTGAACGACTATTTCTCTGGATGGATGAGAAGATTGTGTCAGTACTTGCCAACATATCTGAGTGTAGCAATGCCATGAGATGTTTAAGTAAATGTGTTGGTATGTGACTATCTATTTTAGTACATCTATGGTTCTCTAAATGTGTATCTCAGTGGCTGAACAAATACCTCAGTGCCTGTGTTAGGGAATACAGGGGTATGTAGGTGTGTCTACTACTGCCTTTGATACTGCTGCATACACAAGGTGTTACTTAGTATGCGTCTGAATCTATAAGTCCTTCTCTAGCTGTGTGACTGGGCGAGAGAGAGGCTATATGCTTTTAGGAACATGCATGTCAGTTGCTTTATGGGTGGCGTACTCTAGGTAGGACTTGGCATAAGCACGAGTAACTTATACAACTCAAAAGGACATCTCCCAATCTTTTAAACACAAAGCACCGTACTTTAAGGCATACCTAAAGTTTATCTCAGATGTGACTTATGTGTACTAAAACATGGGTTTGACACTTGAATAACACCTATTACATGCCCAGTGAAGCTTGCAGTAACAGTGCTCAGTCAGAGTCTGTACTGTTCGGTACCACTTATGTTTGAAGGACTATTTCTCTAGATGTATGAAAAACCTGTATCAAGACTTGCCTATATACCTGAGAGAGTGTAAAAGTAGTCTTGCAGCAATGCCAAGACATTTTTAAGTAAATGTGCAGGTATGTGACTGTCTGTTTTAGGACTCCTATGGCTCTCTAAATGTGTATGTAAGTACCTGAACAAATACCTCAGTGCCTGTGTTACAGAAAAGAGAGCTATATAGGTGTTTCTGCAACTACCTTTGAGTCTGCTGCATGCATAACTACTTTCTGGTAAGTAACTAAATAAATATGTGCTTGTGTAGCTGTCTGATTAGGTGAGAGAGAAGCTCTATGCTATATGAGTTGCTTTATGGATGGCATACTCTATGGGGCATATTCACAAGGAGCTATCGCCGAATTAACGGCACTTTATCGCAGCCAAAGTCGTGATAAATTTACCCCCCCCCATTCACAAGGCCGTGTCGATAGCAGCCGCAAAAAACATCGCCACAGAGGACCCTCGCAAATATCGCTAATGAGATGCTGAGTAGGCGTTCACGTGACAAAAGCAGAGACAACAGCACACCTCAACATTCACAACGACCGGCCACATCTGCGATAAAAACACAAAACAGGCGATAAGGCGCGTTAGCACCAGGAAATCTGCACCTGCTCTGACCTGGTGTAAACTCGAACGGCAGCCAGCACCACAAACGGGGGCACAGCCCAGGGCCACATCCGAAGGGCAACAGATGCCATGGAACCACCCATCATGCGGCCCGGACACCCAAGAGGGCCACAACACCCACCTCCACCCCCCCCAGGACCCCATCCCATACCCGGAACACCCCCCCCCCGGACTAACACAGACGCAGCGCAGACAAAAACAGCAGAACCCCAGGAAACGTACCAGCCCCACAGACCCAACACCTGACAATGTCACCTTCCACTACAGGCTGAAAGGGACAACCAACCTACGCATCCTGACCATCATCGCCTAACAGGCCTACGGCAACAACACAGCGGACAACCAACATCCCACCCCACACAAAGCTGATGGCATGGCTGCACCTGTTGGCCCCTGGGACCCCCATCCAACACCCACCAGAGTCAGAGGAGTCTCACAGCCAGCCACATACAAGTCCCCCACACCTGCCCTAGACATCACCATCACCCTGGTACCCCAGTCCCCATATGTACAACACAAGGCACAGGATCTGCTGGAGACCAAGCAAGGGCCATACGCCATAGCAGGATGCACGCACGTGTTGGGGGCAACACACAGCACACATGTACTACCTGTGCCCCATGGTGACACAGCACACAATCACCACAACCGGAAGCACACGTTTCACACCAATGTGCAGGCAACAACAGAACACCGGGGAACACCCAACAATGTCGCCTCCAAATACACAGCCAGTGTGCATGATACCTTCATCCTCCGACAGTCCATCATCAACCAGCATTCCCAGGATGGCAACAAGGAAATGCACACCCCTTGGCAAGTCCGAAATGAACACCCCACACACCTCAACACCACAACCATGCAACTCACAACTCTGGCAATGCACACGTCACAAAATCAAATACAACAGGCACAACAATATGCCCACCCACCGGACACGACAGAACAACTTACAATGTCCACATGGGCAAGCCCTGAACATGAGCCAGCAATGGCATGGCACCTCAGCCACACAATATCCGAATGTGGGGAGAGGTGGCAACCAGGCATGTGTGAAGGATGCAGTAGAACCATGATTGGGAAAGTACACAACGCCAACAGTGCCAGAGATGTGCTGGACACCTCGCAGTATGCAGAACACACCCATATCCATGGCGACATACACCGCTTGCGTATGGAGTGTAGTGGACAGTGGACGCCACCATGTCACCACAGCCAGTGGGGGACATCGCGGAAATGTTGCCTGTTACACCCCCCCTAAGCGTCAGTGGAGTGGGATGGCCCGGCGTACGCCACGCCAGCGTAGGGGTGTGAATAAAAAGCATGTAGGCCTGGGCGTGGTCCTCTTTTGGAAAGACCAACGTCTCTGCCAGGGTGGCACCTCCCACCTCGCCACAAGGCCAACGCCATCCTCGTGAGCAGAGTTGCCTGCGATGCCGTGCGCCTGCCGGACCCCGGCACGCTGGACCACGAACCCGTCAGGCCAGCCCCTGCGCAGCCAGGCCACACTGATCACCTTCCGACACCGGCGTGTATCAAGGAGGGCCCACCACGTGCCGGCGCAAGCTCCAAGCCCCGTGAACTTGGCAGTCAGCTCAGACCACCAGGCCTCCACAACACAGGCCCGCTTTATTCCCTTTTCGTTGACGTACTCCACTGCCGCCCCCGGACTACTCTTTGGACCAGTAGGTCCCACATGTGGAACTGTGTCTTGAGTCATGAATGGCAGTGACCCCATATCCCGGCCAGCGTCCACAGCACCAGACCCCCCCAGTTCAGTGAGGCATAGTTCCATATGGGTATCTTGCGACATGTGGTGCCACTAACCCTGTTCAACGCCAGCCGGCTACACGTGGTGCCACTAACCCTGTTCAACGCCAGCCTGCTACAAGTGGTGCCCCTAACCCTGTTCAACGCCAGCCTGCTACACGTGGTGCCACTAACCCTGTTCAATGCCAGCCTGCTACACATGGTGCCACTAACCCTGTTCAACGCCAGCCTGCTACACGTGGTGCCACTGAACCTGAACTACGCAGGCCGGTGGGGCCATCCAACCTATGCCGGCGACACTCGGTGAATGGGCCGTGCTGACCGCTGCCTCAGGCCTACACCACGGTCATGTAGGTCACACATTTGGAACTGAGTCTTGATTACACCATGGCAGTGAACATTATTTAAGACAGAGAACTATTCACCATACACCCTTCGATGTGGTGGCAACAAGTCTGTGCATGGCATCACAACCACACGTGTCTGTGGGCCTACGTGGACCACTGCCCTCGGCCTATGCTGCGCTCGAGTGGGATCACAGAATTGTAACTGAACATCGGTAATTCAAAAGGCTGAATACATGTCTTCGCACGCACGGAGGGGCGTAAGAGGATGACGCGTTGCAGGCCGGAGGGAACAGGATCATCGTCACGGAGGTGATTGAACACTACCGACAACTGCCACTGTGTCACTAACTCTGTGCCATGCGAGCCAACGACAGGTGGCTGTGGGCCCATGCTGACCGCTGCCTCCGGCCTACACTGCGGTCCATTAGGTCACAGAGACTTGATTTGGCAATGTTGGAGTTCACATCTGTGTACCGGCATCATCACAGACTGCATCCCCTCTGAGCACCGGTGCCACTGAGTGTGTTCCCCAACATTCATGGACACTCACTGGTCGTACATTTGTGGCGTTTGTGTCAATGGAATAGGGGCTAGTTTACATCCTCATGTAGCTGATCCCGAATTGTTGGTGACAACGAGGGTTGCGCTTTCCACTCCTCAATTTGCTGCTTCCGGATAACATCAGACCTTCCGCATCATGCCCTGGAGGACACATTCCACTGTCCCCCGCAACACTCCGCAACATACACCTCGGACATTGATGGGGACCCGCTCAGGTCGCATGGCCCTCTGACTGCACCGCAAGTCACCGTCCCGTGGCTGGGTGCCTGTGCCGGCCGCAGTGCATCTGCTACCACTAACTCTGTGCTGGTCATGCCTGGGACCCCTTCTTCTATGACATTGAATGGCCTCTGTAGCGATGGTCTTGGGGTCATCAACGCCTTGTGTATGTGGCCCTGCGCTGTCTGCCTCCTCCGGGCCCAGCTGCGGGCCACAAGGGCCCACACATGGCATCGAGTCTTGACCGGCCCGGACGTCGCATCACCACCGGAGGCACACGCCACCACGGCAAGGAGCACCTCCAACCGCCATCTGCCAGAGTCGAAAGGGTGGTCCTGACAGACCTACGGAGTTGCCCAGACCTGTCGTGGATGCCATCATCGGCCTGCTGCCCTGCTCAGCACTCCAGGTGCCAGTGACTCAGTGCACCGCAAGTGCTCAGCACTCCAGGTGCCAGTGACTCAGTGCACTGCAAGCCATTGTCCGTTACTGATTGAGTTTTGTGCTTTTGTGAAGTTGCGCAGCAATGTCACCTCATGCAGTGTGGGAGACCTGGGACGTTGATGAGGAAGTTGATGCAGGTGTACCACACCCCACTGCATCTGCATCAGGACTAACCCTAAGGGACACAATCCTAGCAATTCCTTCGCGTGAATGCGCTCTTCTCTAGTGACCCTACCTCTGAATATTGGGTGACCTCTGTCCTTACTCTGGATCCCTCCATGTTGCTCTGCAATTGACTCTGTTATGCTGGTGTTTTCTGTTTCCATTGCACTGGTGTCCACTGTTCAGGTTGTTGCCAGCACCAAGCACTCCATGCGGGCTGGCTTATACTCACCCCACACACATCCAGCACAGGCTTCACTGTACATGTGGCCCTGCCAATAAAGGGGCCGGGCACACGTGCCCGTAGCCAGTTCAACATGATATGTGCATGTGTCTCTGTGGAGGTGTGGGTCTCCTTTGTGGGGTGTAGGTGGTCCCTGAAGGGTATTGGACACCCACATATGTGTTCTACTTCGCATTCCATGGGTTAGGCAACACCCTCATCTGTTGGGCCACCTCCTTTTGGCGTTCGGCCACCTGGCATTGGGGTACCATGTGTGGGTGGGTGACGTGTTGTGAGGCAGCGGTGATTGCGGGTGCTTCATGCTGTGTGGTCTGTTGCAGAGTCTGGGTTCTCCTCTGAGTAGCTTGTCTGCCCTGGTCCTGGTGGTGGGTTGTGTGCGATGTCCATGGGCTGTTGTAGGACGTCGGCGTCGGGGGTGTGGTGTTCGTCTCGGGCATCACTGATGGGTTGTCTGTTCAGACCTGCTGGAGGTGTTGTTTCTCCCTCTGCATTGTGAAGGGGAGGTGCATGTTGGCATTGTGTTGGCGCCTTGTTCTTGTCGACATGCAGACTGTGTGACAATGTACATTGTGACTGTTTGGGCGGTGGTGGCTGTGAGAAGTTGGCCTGGTATATGCTGTTCACTAATTAAAGTGGACACCTTGCACCAGAACAATTCGACTCTTATGGTAGATAGGTTTAAGACAACCTTTATAGAAAGCTATCCTAGTGGTAGCTGTGGAGAGCAGCCTTCAGGCTAAGTCTTGAAGGAATGTAAAGCAGCTTGTTTTACCACACAATCTCTTGAATCACCAAATGAAAAGACACCACACAGGTATATATATCAAATATATATGTATTTATTAATAAACACTCTCTACTAATCTCTTTATGAGATTAGAGGATAGGAACATTTGTACAAGTCAAATATTATCAGGATAAGTTTAGCACAATTGAATGTTACAATCTTAGTTTGCTAGACCTAGGTCTAGGGCATCTAGAATCGAGGGACCCCCAAGAACCACCCTAGGTAGTTGTAGGAGACCCACAGGGGACGGACGCGGTGACCTGGCACCGATGCGAATCCTGTACGAGTCTATGCACTCAGACACGATTGAAATATCAATGTTAAAGGTCCCTTGCGTGTTCGAGGCGAACACACCGATCGGTCCTTGTACGAGTCGAAGGACGCGGTTACAGATGGTATTGCAAGGGAGTTGGACGCGGTGTGTCTAACACAGACGCGAACCAGGTACGAGTCAGTGCGATAGTCGCACTTGGAAAGTTAGAGTTTTGGGGCACTTCGAGGGAAGCTACAAGCAAGTCACTTACAGGGTAAGTAGTTCTAGGGCCCACACCCACAGGAGCACCGTAGTGCTGAAGTTACCTCACCCAGGGGAGCCGGGTGCATAGGTGTTCTTTGGTGTCGGGTCGCGGCGTCATTTTCAATGGGAGCCAGTGAAGACTTGCTGCTTGCGGCGACAGGAGAAGTGTCCGGAGGAATCCAAGCCTGGATTCGGAAGATGGAAGACCTGAAAGCAGAGGGGACAGTGTTCAAAGTCACTTGACAGTGACTCGGGGCAAGGAAGATGGATGCCCACCGTCGTCGCAAGATTCAGGTCATCTGCGGTTGCCTTGACTCTTCAGCCACGAGGTCCAGGAGGCGTCGTCGACAACCAGGAGCTGGATTCGGCGTGTCCCATAATGTCTGCAGCTTACGGCGGTGTTGGTGACTCAATTGGAGCCACCAAGCCTTGGTAACAGCAAGTCTCAGGGAAAGTGTGAAGAGACGATGGCACAGACCAGCAAGGTCTGTTGGACTCACCCAGTGAGGGTAAGTCAGGGCAGGCCTGGAGCAACCAGGGGAGCCCTTAGGTTTCTTTATAGGGTCTTCTGGGGACCCACAAGCTGGCTGGCAAGGGATCGCGAAGACGCCTTGGGAGGATCCACTCACAGAGGCCCACGGTCTCTCGGGATGTGGTAGGCCTCTGATCTTAGGAGGGATTCCTGCTGGAGGCTGGGACCACACGTGGTCCAAAGCACAAGTTTGTGGAACGTTGTGAAGGGGTTGCACTCGACAATAGTGCACGGTACCCAGGGGTCGCGGTTCCTCGTTACTCTTGGAGTTCACTGGCCTCAGCTCCACTGGGGACTCACGATGGCCTTGGAGAAGTCAGGAAATCCACTTCTTGGGCTGCAGGGACTTCGGACTCCAGCGGGAGCGGCGTAGATTGCGACCATTGTTTGTAGTTTTTGGTGCCTGCCAAGCAAGGGAGTCACTCCTTGACTCCAAGGGAGATTCTTCAGTCTTCCAAAGGTAGTGGAACGTCGAAGGTCCGGGATTCTTCTTGTAGAGCGTGGTCCAGGGAAATCTAGGGTGCAATGCACAGGTTCCCCCTCTTATACCAAAAGAAGGGGAGGGACTAGCTCTATGACCCTACCTATGGGAGGGTCAGGGGAGTGGGTGGCTACACCCACTTCCCTTTGTCCAGTTTCGCACCAGAGCAGGGACAGGTAGCCCCTGAGCCGGTTTGAACTGGCATATGCACAGAGGCGCCTTCTGCTCCCCCAGTGCAGGACTTCAAAGCACTCTAAGAGTGCACCCGCCCAGCCCCAATACACTAAACCCTGTCTGGAAGGTGGTCACACCCCCTTGGGACAGGATATCTATTGTTGGGCTTCCTCCACTGCGAGTGTTGGTCATCAGCAGGAGGGCAGCCCAGTGTCTGTGACTGGTGGCATCCATTTTGTGATGCCCGGGCTCTGCAGGATTCTACCGCGTTTCCACAGTAGGTACATGTCTATCCCTCTAGAAGGGTGGAATGCTACCCCTGCCGCCAGGACTGGGGGGGGTAGTATTCCAAGATGTTTGACACCAAACACGACATGTTTCGATGCAGCCATTCCAAAGTTAGCATTTTACCGCGAGGATATAATGCACTTAAAGGTATATGGTTTAACTGCATCCACAAACAGCACCAGAGAATGGACTCTGAGAGCTACAGAGGGGCCCTGCTCAGGCAGAGGCACCCCCTCACATAGAAGCCAAGCACCCTGCCCTCAGGATTGATAGGGCCTGCCTTAGGGGTGACTGATAGGGTTATATGTGTGTGCAGGAGAGATATAGGGAACCTATATCTCAGTGAGGGGTGCTAGCACTTCCTCACTCAGGCTGCAGTAGCAGGCCTGTGGTGTCAGATTTAGTCTGCTTCCCAGCGGTGGCATAATACATGCTGCAGCCCCTGGTAGGCCTGTGAAGTACCTATGCCCTTGGTACCTAAGGTACCATATACTAGGGACTCATAAGGTACCACAGTATCCAATCACTAGTGCACCTAGAGTGCACTCCAAGTCGTTTAGAGAGAACAGAGAGGCTGGGGCCCTGATTAGCAGGGACCCAGCCAGACTATAGCCAGAAACCAGTGTAAACATCAGAAAAAAAGTGGGGGCAACATAAGAGGCAGATCCTACTCTCCTACAGTGGCTATTTGAGTTGGGGCAGTGTACATTTGGCCTACATGGCTGATGTGGGGTTGTAGGGGTAGATGTGCATCTCACAGTTCCCTGCTCTGTCCAATGTGATTGTTCTGTTTCTGCGTCTGAGTGGACCCAGTTGTGTCCCCTGTTCTGCAGTGTGGGTGTTGCACTTTGTGCCACATTGTCATGGTATGTGCTGTGATTGCTATGTGTGTGTGCTGCAGTGTGCTACGGGGATGGGGGACATGTCCCTGGGTACTTGTGGATATGCAGTGTGCTACACCTCATTGTGCATGTGTGGCATTGTGCCCATCACCCCCGTCCCCCCAGTCCCTGTTGGATCCTCACCCTGTTGTTGTTGTGTCAGGTCCTGTCGAGCTGTGTCCGTACTCCCTGCTCCTTGCACCCTCTCCACATTGATGACTGTGGCCTGGCTTTCCTCCTGCTCCTCCTGTGAGGCTGGATGCCACCTCATGTCGCCATTGCTGCCTTCCTGTTGGCAGCGGGTTTGTGCCTGGTTTCGGTTGTCACGTCCTGGCGGAGCCTCTTGGCCTCCTGGGCTCTGCGACTGCATTCCAGGGGGTCTGCTGGTGGGTCATTTGCTGGTAGTGTTCTGTCGCCTCCGCGGCCTTGGTCTTGTTTTCCAGCGGTCTGCACCCCGTCTTACTCTCCATTTTCTCCTTCGCCTTCCCCAAGCCAGTTGTTCCTTGCTGGTGGTCTGTGGGGGTTGTGGGGTTCGCGTTGCCCTCTGCGCTTGGTCAGGGTGCATGGATGTTGCTACGTGCTTTGGCTTGTTTCTGGTGTGTTGTGCCTGTGGTTTTTATGGTGCAATTGCCCGCCAGACGCGTGGGAGTTGCAGGCCTGAGGCTGCTTTTCACAGGTTTTTGTACCGCGATTGGCCTCATCGCATGATTTCTCGCGTTTCGCATTTTTGGGTGTGGTGTTGATTTACACACTGGCATTTGACGCGTTATCTGGTGACTATCGCATGGTACCGCCTTGTTGTGAATCCCACGTTGACACGGGGTTATTTTCCCGTGATAGGCTGCATTATTGGAAGTTGCATTACGCTACTCTTGCGGTAGTTATCACGCGTTCTTGTGAATATACCCCTATGTAGTACTTGGCATAGGGGCCTGCAAATGCATGAATAACCTATTCAATTCAAAAGGACATATCTCAATCTCTTAAGAACAAAACAGCGTCCTTTATGGTATAACTATGGCATATCTTATAAGTGTGTAATGTGCACTAAAATGTGGGTTTGACATTTGAGAAGCTCCTATTGCTTGCCAAGTGAAGCTTGCACTGAGAGTGCACACAGGTTGTGCACTAGTGTCCATCACCTATGTTTGAAGGACTATTTGTCTGTATGGTTGAGAAGGTTGTATCACTGCTTTGCTACATATGTGACTGAGCATAGGAGTACACCTGTATCAGTGCCATCAGATGTTTAAGTAAATGTGCTGGTATGTAACTGACTATTTTAGTACCTCTATGGGTATCTAAATGTGTATGTAAGTGGATGCACAAATACTTTAGTGCCTGTGTTAGTGAAAACAGAGCTATGTAGCTGTGACTGCAAGTATCCTTTACTCTGCTTTGTGCATAAGTAGTTTCTGGTAAGTGAGTGAATGAATGTAAAATTACTTCTATAGCTCTCTTAGAAAGTGAGAGAGAGATCTATGCTTTTGTGACCATGTCTGTCAATTGCTTTTGGGATGGCAAACTCTATGCAGTACTTGGCATAGGAGTATGCAAGTGCACAAGTAATGTATTCAACTCAAAAGGACATCTCTCAATCTCAAAAGCACAAAAGAGCATCCTTTATGGCATACCTACAGCACATCTTAGAAGTGTGTTATGTGCACTAAAACGTGGGTTTGACACTTGAGAAACACCCATTACATGCAAAGTGAAGCTTGGAGCGACAATGCACAGACAGGGTCTGCACTTGTAGCCATCACCCATGTTTGAAGAACTATTTCTCTGCATGGTTGAGAAGATTGTGTCAGTACTTGCTTACATATGTTACTGGGTGTAGGAGCACACCTCTATTAGTGCCATGTAAATATGCTGGTATGTAAATGCCTCTTTTAATACCACTATGGCTATGGAAATGTGTATGTCAGTGGCTGCACAAATACTTGATTGCCTGTTTTAGGGAATAGAGAGCTATACAGGTGTGACTGCAACTTCCTTTGAGTCTGCTGCATGCATAAATAGTGTGTGGTAAGCGAGTGAATGTATATGTGCTTCTGTAGCTGCCTGACTAGATGAGAGAGAGACTCTATTGTTCTGTGAACATATATGTCAGTTGCTTTAAGGGTGGGATACTCTATGTAGTACTTGAGATAGGGGCCTGCAATTGTGCAAGTAGCCTAATAAACTCAAAATACCATATTTTAAACATAAAGCACCAGGCTTTATGGCCTACTTTCAGCATATCTCAGAGTGGTGAAATGTGTAATAAAATGTGGGTTTGACACTTGAGAAACACCTATCACATGCCAAGTGAAGCTTACAGTGAGACTGTACAGACAAGGTGTGCAATAGTTGCTATCACTCATGTTTGAAGGAATATCTATCTCTATGGATGAGAAGGTTCTGTTAGCACTTGCCAGCATGTCTGAGTGAGTGTAGGAGTACACTTGTAGCAGTGGCATGAGATGTTTAAGTAAATGTGCCAATATGTGACTGTCTGTTTTACTACCTTTAAGGCTCTCTAAATGTATATGTAAGTAGCTGAACAAATACCTCAGTGCCTGCATTAGGGAATACAGGCCTATGTAGGTGTGTCTGCAGCTGCCTTTGACTCTTTTGCATACATAAGTAGTTTCTGCTAGGTGACAAAATGTATATGTGCTTCTGTAGCTGTCTGACTAGGTGACAGAGATACTCTATCCTTATGTCCGATGCTTTATGTGTGACATACTCTATATATTACTTGGGATAGGGGCCTGCAGGTGTAAAACTAACTTATTGAACTCAAATAGACATGTCTCATCTTTTGAACATAAAGCATCATGTTTTATACCATACCTACACCACATATCAGAAGTGACTTGAGTGTACTTAAAACATGGGTTACAGGCTTGTGAAACAGATTTTACTGTCTTTTAACATTCTCACATACACATATATTTTTTGCAAATCATTTTTTCCTGCAAAATATAATGTAATTCACATACCTCAAAATTGAGTTTGTTGATCAAATATATATTTTTCCTTTTACCAGATAGATTCAATACGCTCAAGAAATGTGAAAACTAAGCATAAGAATGGCACACCACTCTCATACAAAGCAAACATTAATGACAACCTTTTCAACTTTACACTCTGCGGAAGGCAGCAAATAAAATCATGCTTTTATATTTTTACTTTTGTAAGTCCACTTCCTAATGGTTAGTATGTGTTAACCATTTGATGCACTTTTATAAAGAAGCCCAATATGGTAGGGTATTTGTGCATATTCACAAATTCATTGTGATATTCACGACGAATTTGCGAAAAAAGCGGGGTACAAAAACATATTTAGCTTGGTAGTGTTAGACTATAAGAGTACTGCATACTTTATTAGCAAGCCCTCATTAGGAAATCCAACCCTACTTACATAACAATCAGTGTAAAGACATAGAATTTCATAAAACAGACAACTCTCTCTCTTTAATGCCCTTCCCCAATACACTATTAGCACAGTCTCCATAGCAACCCACTACAACCAGTAGTTCAGACGTTCACAGTACATTCTAGAAGGGCTATACTATTTACAAAATGAGCTGCAGAAGGTGCGGTTTACATAACAGAAATAAAACATATCCAAGTCTGCATTACACTTTTTAATTTTTCCTGTAGCCAATCATAGATCTGCTTGCCTATACTTTCAAGACACCACCTACTTTTATTCACCTCCATATTCACAGCATCCAATCAAAAATGTTTTTTAAACCAACATTACACCTTCATTTTAACTGCTTTTCATTTTGAAAACTGCCTCATTCACCTCCAGCCTTCTCCTGCCTCCTACTCCTGTTTCTCTTCAAAATGGCTAGAGTGTGGGTTGTGGACCACAGCTATGTCTTTTGGGCTAGAGAGGCTGCTTGAAAAAGTTGTATTGACAGGGATTTGGGTTTGGCTAATGCGGATATTACTTGTGTGGGCCAGAGAAGGCTGAAGTGGCATCCGTGGCTGTCTTTGGTTGAATACATTATGGAGTCCCAACCCCCTGACCTCATGATTGTACACTGTGGTGGCAATGCCCTAGGCACACTGACTGGGATAGGATTGGAAATCCTAATGAAGGATACTTTTACACAATTGATGGCACTTTTATATCACACTGTCTTGGTGTACTCCAACATCTGTCAAAGACAGAAATGGAAGTGGTCAAATTAATTCTGTCCACAGATGGACAAAGCCAGGAAACATGTTAATAAAACTGATTCTGCATCCCTCAGAGATCATAACATGGGCTCTATCTACAACAACAACCCACCTTTTGACATGCATGGAAACTACAGAAGTGATGGTGTACACTCACAGACGAAGGCAACAGGGTGTTTCTCTGCAACCTGAAACTGTGCATTCGGTTTTATCTGTATGTGTCACATACAATAACCACAAAGGGTCTTCTCAGAGCCACCCTATTGCCCAAAATGTTGTTCATTTATCCTTTTAAATACCTTTTTTATATTTGCGACAACATCGCGATATTCACAAATATGTTGTGAAAATGCAAAACAAAAGCAGGCATTCAATAGCCACCACCACATTAAAAATTCAGAACTGTAAAGAAGCAATTCTGTGCATCACATGAGGTACATCACTATCTAAATAACTATAAAAACATGAATTACTCCCTGAGAGAGTCTATGAGTACGTCTGTCAGAGTTTGAGTGAGTATGTCAGTGGCTGCATAACAGTTTGAGAAGCTCTGTCAGAGAGTGTGTGAGCATTTGACTGAGTCTATCACAGCGTGTGTGTGTGTATGAGTGAGCACATGAGTGTCTGAGTGGGTCTGTGAGTGGGTACAACAGGGTCTGACTGGGTCTATGACTGGGTGCATGAGTATCTCAGTGGCTCTGTCAGTGGTTGCATCAGTATATGCCTAGGTCTGTGAGTAGGGGCATGAGTGTCTGTGTGGGTCTGTGACTTGGTATGTAAGTCTCTGAGTAGGTCTGTGAGTGGGTGCATGAGTGTCTCAACGGATCTGTGAGTGGGTGCATCAGTGTCTGAGTGGGCGTGTGAGTGGGAACATAAGCCTCTGACTAGGTGAGTGATTGGGTGCATCAGTGTATCAGTGGGTCTGTGAGTGGGTGCATCAGAATATGAGTTGGTTTGTGACTGGGTGCATGAGTCTCCCAGTGGGTCTGTGACTGGGTGCATGAGTGTCTGAGGAGTCTGTGAGTGGGTGCATGAGTGTCTGAGTGAGTCTGTGAATGGATATATGAGTGCCTCAGGGGTCTGGGAGTGGGTGCATGAGTCTCTAAGTGAGTCTGTGAGTGGGTGTATAAGCCTCAGAGTGGTGAGCGAGTAGGTTTATGAGCGATTGAGTGGGTCTCTGAGGGGGTGCATAAGAATATGAGTGGGTCTGTGAGTGGGTGCATGAGTCTCAAAGTGGGTCTGTGAGTGGGTGCATGAGTCTCAGAGAGGAGCTGTGGGTGGGTGCATAAGTCTCAGAGTGGGACTGTGAGTGGGTGCATGAGTGTCTGAGTGGGTCTGTGAGTGGTTGCACAGGTATACGAGTGGGTCTGTGAGTGAGTGCATGAGTATCTGAGTGGGTGCCTGAATGTCTGAGGGAGTCTGTGAGCGGTTGTATGAGTGTTTGAGTAAGTCTGTGAGTGGGTGTATTAGTCTCTGAGTGGGTCTGTGAGTGGGTGCATGAGTATCTGAGTGGGTCTCTAAGCAGGTGCATAAAAATATGAGTGGGTCTGTGACTGGGTGTATGAGTCTCAAAGGGGGTCTGTGAGTCTGTGCATGAGTGTCTGAGTAGGCCTGTGAGTGGTTGCATGAGTCTCTGAGTAGGTGCATAAGCCTCTGAGTGGGTGAGTGGGTGGGTGCATGAGTGACTAAGGGGGTCTGTGAGTGGGTGCATGAGTCTCTGAGTGGATCTTTACATGGGTGCATGAGTCTCTGAGTGGGTCTGTGAGTGGCTGTGTGAGTCTCTGAGGGGGTCTGTGAGTGGGTGCATGAGTGTCTGAGTGGATTTGTGAATGGGTGCATAAGCCTCTGAGTGGGTAAATGAGTGGGGTGCATAATAATATGAGTGGGTCTCTGAGTGGGTGCATAAGAATATGAGTGGGTTTGTAAGTAAGTGCATGTGCCTTAGAGTAGGCCTGTGAGTGGGTGCATAAGAATATGAGTGGGTCTGTGAGTAGGTGCATGAGTCTCAGAGTGGGTCTGTGAGTGAGTGCATAAGTGTCTGAGTGGGTCTGTGAATGGGTATGTGAGTGTCTGAATGAGTCTGTGAGTGGTTGCATGAGTGTCTGAGTGAGTCTGTGAGTGGGTCTGTGTGTGGGTGCATGAATTTCACAGTGGGTCTGTGAGTGAGTGCATGAATGCATGAGTGGATCTGTGAGTGGGTACATAAGAATATGAGTGAGTCTGTGAGCGGCTGCCTGAGTCTCTGAGTGGGTCTGTGAGTGGATGCATGAGTATCTGATTGGGTTTGTGACTGGGTGCATAAGCCTCTGAGTGGGTGAGTGAGTGGTTGCATACGTGTCTGAATGGGTCTATGAGTGGGTACATAAGAATAAGGGTGGGCCTCTGAGTGGGTGCATAAGAATATGAGTGGGACTGTGAGTGTGTGAGCTTCTGAGTGAGTGACTGAGTTAGTGGGTGTATGAGTCTCAGAGTGAGTCTGTTAGTGGGTGTGTAAGCATCTAACTAAGTCTGAACGTGGGTGTATAAAAATATCTTTTTTTATTCTTTTCACTGATGTTCGTGAATTCGTTGCGGCATATATTCGCAAATTCATCGCAATGTTACACGTAAATCCCTCTCATGGGGTTAGGGCACATGCAACCTGACCCCTTATACTACTATCATCCATTTTGTTTCAGCCCCGGGGACTGTTGCGATGAGGTCAAATGGTGGCAGCAACTCTCTGCCCAGGTTGCGGCCAGCCAATTACAGCATTCCTGTTGGTGTGCGCATTCGCGATTAGTCACTAGATCATCAGGAATTAGCCGTGGCAACAGAAATCCTTATTTTTTCCCTTAAATTTCTCAACAACGGCTGAACGGGTTTACTCCGGATAACTAAAGTGTGATCTGCGAACCAAAATGTACCTTCCTGCCAGAATTTGTGCAATTCCATTCAGTGGTTAAGGCTGTAGTTGTGTTCAAAGCTCCTGTGGGAATTAACATAGGAAACACACTTTTTTTTAACTTGGTCCCCGTTTGACAGATCACCCGGAAACTTACCATGTGCAACAAGAATCACGGTGCACTTTTTGTTTTGAAAATTTTGTGAAGATTCGTCAAATGGCGCAAAAGATATAGCCAAGTCAAAAAACGCTTTTCTTAAGGAAACATGGTCCTAACTATAACTACCTACTGGCAACCGACAGTAGATAATATTTATGAAAGCACCAGTCTCTCCCAATTTTAAGGAAACTCTCAGACACCTCGAGTTGCTTATTTTATTCCATATTACAAAAATCATTTTTTTGCTGAAAAAATGCTTATTATATTCCATATTTCAAAAACTCCAATATGGTATCGGCACTGTGCAGTACACAAAAAAGACCCAATATGTTTTGGTGTAACTGACGCTTTTTTCACAGGTGAAACGTGCTTTCACCCACCAACCATAAACACCAATACGTGTAAGCAAACATAGAAAAGGGGCTGTAAGGTTGATCACCACGGCATAATGCGGTGGCCATTTTGAGCTGTATCCAAACTCCTTAATGTCAACCAAATATTAACATATATACATTGCCTTTATGTTGAACAAATTTGTCATAAACTTTGCAATCATCACAAAATAACAAGATCAATGTCCAACCATAAATATCGGATTCAAATAAGCCATTACTGAGCGTGACAATAAAACCCTGCCACTTCTTGTATATCCTATCAGCCATAGTAGGACATTCATTTATCTGCAGAATCCTGCTTAGCTATCAAGTCACATGAATTTACATCAAACACCATTAAACCCCAGTGGGTTTGTCATATGCACTGTGTGCACTCAGTACAAAAAAATATATATTTTTAAACGTTGCGTTATTGATCTTGCATAATACATTGATTATTGAGTGTCAAAAAATCAAAATATTTGATGCCATAGTTCAGTTATACATTCATCTGACATCATTATTGACATAAAATTAAAACCCCCAAAAACAATTTGAGAGTAACAGCAAAAATGTTTATAATCCCCAAGTGGGCAATGAATAGAGATATCTTAGCTCGATTGCAGATATCGGCCCCCATCAGTCCGATAAATCCCAAGCCATGTATTAAAGAACAGAAAAGGAAAGAAACAAAAGTGTGGTTGATATCAATGAAAAACATTAGTACATGAAAGAAAATATGCTATTTCTGCAAGGACTATATAAAATGTCTGCTATTGCATATGTCTAGCAGCTCCTCAAAATTCACCCCAAATGGTTGTATAGTTTTTCATCAATATTAAAACAATTTAGGGCTTTGGTGTCCAATTCCAAAATGTACCTACACTCCAATTATCTCAAAGACCTAATCCTATTGCACCCACACTATCAATGGCAAAATATTTTGCGAGTGCATTATCCACACTGTGGTATTATGACAAATGTCTTGCCACAGGGTATTTCTTGTCAAATTTTTAATAGCCCCCAGGTGTTCAAAATATGTTTTATTTACAGGGTGAGTTGTACTACCCAATATATTTTGTCACATGGGAAAGTCACAACATAAACTGTAAACTCAGAGGTGCAAGTAAGCCATTGATTGATAGTGCTTTCAACCCCACACAGCGGAGAGTTGGAATTCAGTTTTAACCTTCTTATAAAGTTATACAAATCAATGCAGCTTTGGGCATAGTTAAATGCACTAGTCGGGCAAAAGTAAAGGCCTAACTTCAAAACATTGAGTTCAACAGGAGCCAAGATAAGAACAGATAGATTTACCACATTCAAAGTCCCCTCCATCATTGGCCTAGTTTCTGACCCCTTGCAACATTGGAACTGTTTTTACATGCTTTGCATTTGTTGCAAATGAAAACACCTTTTCTACTCATCTCAGATGTCAAAGGAACCTTTGAAATATAATTTTTACTCAGACAGTCTTTAAGAGTCATGCCCTTCCTGTATGTGATTGTGGGGTAATTATCCATGGCACCCTGCCACAAACATATATGTTTTAGATCTTTTGCCTTCTGGTTATAGGTGGTAATAAACCTGAAATTGGTTGTTAATGCAGTGTTATTTCTTAACTTGGGGACAAAAAGATCCTCCCTACGTGTTCTCTGTACATTCTCACAATTTCTATCTAAAGCAGATTGAAGATACCCCCCCTCTCTGAATCTTTTCACCATGATAGCACATTCCTGTTGGTAAGTCTCCTCTGTGCTATAATTTCCGCATGCATGTAATAATTCACCATAATGGGATACTTTCTATCAAGGCCTTGGGGTAGCTACTCTCTGCATATAACAACATATTCTCAGCTGTTCCTTTCCTATGTAATCTAGATGTTTATCTGTTGTCAATCACCTCCACTTTAATATACAAAAATTCAGTTTCTCTCATACTGATGTAGCTAGTAAACTTCAGATTGAGCTCATTATTGTTCAGAGCCCTGATAAATCTTATAGCTGCCTCATAGCTACTTTTCTAAATTGGAAACAGATCATCAATGCACAGGCTCCACAAGATCACATGGGTATTGAATTCCTCCAAGGCTCCGGACATCTGTTCCTCCCACCATTCCGTAAAGAGTTTGACGAAGCTGGGAACAAAGCAAATACCCATCACCATGGTCTGGATCTGTCTATAGTACTTGCCATCACAAAGAAAGAAAGTGTTCTTCAGGCAAAATTTGATCATTTCTAGAATCATCTCAGTATGAAAGAGTTTGGATAATACCTAACTTAAAAACAAAATGGCTACATGCATTGATGCCATCCTGGTGCCTGATGCCTGTATACAGGCTACTTAAATCAAGTTTGATAAGCAAGAACCCGTCCTCCCAATACATATCATCAATCCTAATAAGAAATTATCTGCTGTCTTGAAGATATGATGGTAATGCTATTACAAAGGGACATAAGAAATAATCGATATACTTAGAAGTATTCTCCAACAGTAATCCCTTAGAGGAAACAATGGGTCTACCTAAAGCATTGTTGGAATCTTTGTGAATCTTAGGTTGTAGGTAAAGAATGTGTACTTTTAGCTGTTCACTGTGCAAAAATTTTAATTCCTCCCATTCAATTAGACCTTGTTCCTTCCACTCTCTCAGTTTATCACCATAGATGAAATTAGCTTCACTGATTACACATTTCCTTTCCATCATTCAATTACCCGTAACCTTCTTTCAGATATTGTTCTCTAGATAGGACAACCAGATTGCCACCTTTATCAGACTGACTGATGACAATGTTGTTGTCAATCTGCAAGCTTTTGACTGCCAATCTGTCAATCTTGGACAGATTATTTGAATGCCAGCTCTCTTTTTTGGCCACTTTTTTAAGATCTTGAATTACCATGGCCTCAAAAGTATCAATGGCATCACGGGGAACAGTAGGAGTGAAAGTGGACTTAGTCTTAAATGCACTGGGACAGTTCATCACTAAATCAATCCCCACGTACTCCAAGTTCAAAAATGTAACATCTGTGACATTGCTGTCTGGATCCAATTCTCCCAGTGTAAACAACACATTGATATCACGAATACTCAAATTTCTCGAACTGCCACCCTTTGGAACTATTGTAGTGGCATCCCCTTTTAGAGAATATCATTTATGCAAGTTTAACCTTCTTATACAGTGATACAAATCGATGTGGCTTTGGGCATAGTTAAATGCAATAGTCAGGCAAAAGCAAAGGCCTAACTTCAAAACATTGAGTTCAGCAGGAGTCAAGATTACCACATTCGAAATCCCCTGGATCATTGTACTGTTTTCTGACCCCTTTTTGTTGTTCCCATAATTTCTTACTTTGCTAATAACAGTGCTTTTTGTGATTTTGTGTAAGTCCGTTCAGTAGTTTTTGTAAAATGAAGGCTCAAAATAAATAGATATTTGACATCTCAGAAGGTCAGTGGAACAGACACATCTCTAGAAAAGACTTGAGTGGCTGCCACCACATCGAGAATTATGTTGTGGCAGCAATCTTAGAACGCGGGGACACAGTCTCCTGTCCCTGAAAAAGGTAAAATAAAACATATAGGGGGCAGGTAGGGATAACCTGTCTCTCTAGACCTGGTGGGGTGATCCCACTGCAATTTTGTTTATATCAGTTCTGCAAATCCACAGAGTATCAGGGGCACACACAAACAAAAACTCGGCGGTCTTCTGCCTTTAAAAAAAAAAAAAAACACTGTGAGCTAGGCCCTGGGAGGCAGTGCAGTTATTTTTTGGTGAAGGGAGACATGTTGCCCCCTTCCTGAGCCTTTTAGAGGGCCAGGACACCTCATCTCCAGGGACCATACTTTTATGATGGGGAGCAAGGTATGAAACCCCACTCCTCGAGCCACCGAGAGGCTAGGGGGACCCATCCCCTGAGGCCATATTTAAAATGAAGGAGATTGGGGCATGTGCCCCCCAAGCTTCATAGAGGCCCCAGGACCCAGGGCCACTTGTTTTTTGGGGAGAGGGTATCAGGACTCCTCCCCAAAGAGCAGGCTACTTCTGGGTGTCACAAGCCAGTCATCTGAAATGCAGACAATTCCGCTGGTAATTTGCTGGAATCATGATTCAGCCTCGGCAGGGCATATGGGCATACAAAAGACATTGCACAATTGTAAAAGACAACTTGGGTGGAAAACTGTGGCCCAAGTTGTACAGGAAAACGTACAGACCTGTCCTGGTTGTGCACACAATAAAGCCCCTTACACTGCCCCCAGTGGTTTGTTACAACCAACACCTAGTGGTAGTAGATCGTTTGTCCAAGATGGCCCATTTTATTCCTTTGCGGAAAATGCCTAGCCTTGCCACAATACAGACATAGGTTGAGCTTCCTTCTTTGCTCATTTTAGTCAGGGGTCAAGGGACTGCACATTCCCACAATTTGCATGAGTTCTACATCTTGTCCTTTCTTGTCGTATTCCTTTTTTCTGTTTTGAAAACGACTACACCATTCTCCGTGTGGGGTTTCTCACGCCAAAGCTCTCCTAGATGACGGTCTAATTTCACTACCAAATGTAAAAAGTCTGGGCTTTCATCTGGCAGGCAACAATATGGGACAGCAAATCCTTTAATTCATCCCTTGGACCTTGATAAAAAAAAAGATGTTCTTTTTTCCACTGGCCATCAGGTTTCTGTGAGCAAATGGTTAAAAGTGGTGATGTAAGATAATAGATCTTTAGGTCTCTGTTTTAGGTTCAAAAGCTTGTTGTCGCTGGACTGAACAAAAACATGTTGAGCAAACAACTTTCTCATACTCTCCTTAAAGTGATTGAATTTGCATAAAATTGGGTCATTTGTGTCTACAAGGGAAAAGCATCAATAGGCTGTGTTCTCTCCTAAATACTAAATCATAAATGCCACTTTGGTGGCATCACTGGGGAAGGCGGTAGGGCTGCATAAAAACTGCAACTGACATTGACTCATAAAGATGTCATATTAGGTACTATCTCCAAGGATTAGTTCTGGTGCTGCTACGTGAATCGGCACACGGGGAGTCACTGTTATATTCTGGAGCTGTGCCCCTACTGGGCTAGTCTGCAGACTCTTAGTAGGTGGTTCTCCAAACTTAGGAGGAAGAAGGGGCGAATAGGCTGTCTTAGGTGTTGCCCCTCCCAAGGCATGAACCGTGGTTTAAATATTTGTAATTCTTCTTTTAATTCTACATTTTTGTCTCTTAAGCTTTGCACTTCAGTTTGTAGACTATTTAAGACCCTTGCCAAATCCTCCACTCTTAGGGTTTTCTCAGCTAAGGCTTGGGTTAGGTCTTGTACATTCAACTGGTCTTGAGACTCCATGTTGCCCAAATGGAATGTGAGATGTTGTGGCCTGGCTTTCTGTAATGAGACCCTCACCTGAACTGCAGGCAATTCTGCTTGGGCGATGCTGGACCGCCCACTCCCCATGTGGACAATTCTCAGTTTTCACATCTTGGCAGACCAAGAGAATTTCCTGATCTCCTGCACTTGTGGTCAGGTGAAAAGTACACAGACAGTTTAGATGGCAAGCTGAAGGGCATTGAGAAGCCAACTGCCAGGTGGGGGGGAGCAGGCAGGGAATCATGAAGTAGAGGAATGTGGGACGTTTAAGGACGGAGGGAAAACAAGAATGTGGGGAGCTGCAGGGAAGCCCAGGGCCAGACGAGTAGCACAGAGAGCGCATCCTAATCGAGCATGAGAGAGTAGTGCACCACCAGCAACCCTGTCTCCCAGAGCCTGATCAAGCAGTGTTCCAGGAATCTCATTCCCCACTACACTGAAGTTCCCTGGGTGGAGAGTGTGGCATACCCTGCTCACACTCTCCTAGGCAAATGACACAACTTTGCTCCCACCCAAAAATTGCTAGCTCCTGTCGGCACCCACTATGAGTGCTGTCTGGGTAGCCAGCAGGGGACACTAGGGCATTGGGGCTAACCCTATGGCCCTCAATGGATACCATTTTGTTGATGCTCCAGGTGGGCACCGAGGCACCCACTGCTAAAAAGAAATGCCTTCTCCTGCCAGCATCCATGATGAGTGCCGGCTGGGGAGCAGGTAGGGGCCTTTGTGGCCTTGGGACTCCCTCCAAAGCTTCCAACTTTGATAAAAAGGTATGGGTGCCCTTTTTTTAAAGAAAAGGTGTGAGTTACACTCATTTATTATTCACTTCTCCAGGGAAGGAGCACCCCATAATGCCCTATGAGGGCTTTTCATATTTCTTTTTGGAGCCTAGAGGTGGGACATTGAATTCATGATCCAAGGAGAGCTTACCATACTTTTCAAAGCACTCCTAGCTGGGAGTCTATGCTTTTTAGGAGTTCAGGGACCCCTTGTGGTGGGTTCTATGGGTGCACTTTGTGGCATGAAAAATGTTATAAGAAAGACTCAAAGACATGTTGATTTTTTTTAAAATAAATACATTTGATTACAATTATTGGTGACTTTTTGACAAAAACAATATATCTGCTTTATATATGTTGCTATGCTGACCCCTTGATAAAGCCAATAGGCCCACTTTTTGTATTTTGGTGTTCACAACCTACATAGTATTACTTCACACATTCAGCCATGCTCGCTTGTGGGGGTTGGGTGCAGGGCCTGGCCAGGGGCAGTCACCCCTCTGTTATGCATGACCGAAGGCAGTGTGTTATGTGGAATTGTCACATGTGGTTGGCTGCAGGACCTAGCCAAAGGCAATGCATGGGGTGTGGTTGACCAAAGGGACTGCCCAAAGGCCGTGTATGGGATATGGTTGGCCACAGGCCCTGCCATGCAGCCAGAACCTGTGCCCATCCCCCCACAGTATATGTGATGGCCGCATGTAGTGTGTGGCTGGCAGCAGGACATAATTAGTGTCCATGCCCTATGGCCATCCCCCCGTAGGGAGCTAAACCCGCACTGCATACAGCTGAAGGCCAAGCATGGCATAGGTTTGGACAGGACCTGGCTCATGGCATGGCCCTGCACCCAACCCCCTGAGGCGGCCAATCCCCTGCCGAGCAAGGGCTCTGGTTGTGCGTGGCATAGGGTGGCCACAGGCCCTGTGTCCACCCCCGCAGGCAGCCAAACCCCCCAAAGATGGCTAACTCTCTATGAAACCCAACCTATATTTTCCTTTTTCTTTGTTTTTTTCAGGGTCCCCACAGTACTCCCGGTGACCATACCGGGGTCTGGCTGGATTTTTTTAGTTTGGCCCTCCCTGCATAGGCCAGTGGGTCAGGGTACCCCTACCCTACACTCTTATACCCTATTTATTTTATCTTCGGGACATGGGGACCGAGTCCCTGTGGCATGTAATGGGGCAGCAACTTTACAGTTTGTGCTGTGGCCAGCCAATCAGATTGTTTGATGCCGAAGAGGCCAAATGAAAAAGTCATCATGACCAATCAGAACACTCAAATGTTTTAATTTGCTTTGCTATGAGACACGGAGGGGCCAACCTTTCAGACACCACTAACAGAAGTTTTAAAAATGACTGAACAATTTACATCTAATCACAAAAAAAACAGGGCCTGATTCACAAAGGGCTGTCGCACTTGTGGCAGAGGCCCTGCAGTCATGGGACAGTCTCTGCACGCAGGGTGGAATCTCCGCAATGAGAATTCTCAATACGGAGATCCTGCCCCGAGTGCTGAGACTCTCCCACAATTGCGGGGCCTCCGCAATGAATGCAGCAGCCCTTTGTGAATCAGGCCCACAGTTTCTGAGAAAAGAACTAGCTTTTTGCCAAAATTAGTATAATTCTGTTAAGACTTTTTTTCTGTGTTAGTATCTAAAATTCCAATGGGAAACTAAATGGCAAAACCACGTTTTCAGACCCCAGTTTATCTTAGCAAAGAGAAACAGTGGTCCCTCAAGGGGGAAGCGTGAACCTCTACTTCCTTGGAGAAAACTATTTTGACAATAAAAAGATTGGTTCCATTTCTAAACTAGACAGTTTTATTTAGTTTGTTCAATAACAGAAAAAATCATTGCATTTTTATATACTCAAGCCAAATTGAAAGTCAAAAAGGTGATCCCAAATGTCACAGTGGTGCACTGAAAGTGAAATAAGTGAGTGTAAAGTGTACTGGTGCTATACAGTCTATGTACATTAATAGTCACTGATTCAGGATGAAAATGTGGTTGGTACACACTCTGACACAGAGTGAAAATGCTCCAGAATCAAATAAAAACAGCACAAACGAAGATTGTGGAGATTCCACGAATCTGGTGAAAATGTAAAAAAACATAAACAAGCGCGGGCTCCCACACTTGTTTTGGAAAAAGCCTCCGGGTGGGCCAGGTCCCAGGGGCATTTTTGAAAAATTGGAGGGGGGCACCGGGCCCCCCTACTGAGGCTACTGCCACCCCGGGGGACCACCACCTCCCCGTGGCTTTATTTATAAAAAAGGAGGGGACGCACAGGGCACACCTCTTTGGTTGTATAAGCCCCGGGATCCACCACTTCCCTGGGGCTAAATAACATCTAATGGGGGGCTGTTGACCCACCTGGGCCTGGGGACCACCACCTCCCAGGGGCCAAATACTTTTAAAACAATGGGAGAAGAGCCAAGTGCACCCCGGCCACATACAGCCTCCAGGACAACCAGCTCACCAGGGCCAGCCTTGAAAAGTAAATGATGAGGGCCGCATGGCTCCCCGCCATTAATGGCCCTGCGAACCAGCATCCCCCCGGCTCCTGCTATGTCCTGGGGCACCCCGGGACATAGCTGTTTGCTTTTGCTTGGAAGGAGCTGAAAGCTCCCATCAAGCAAAAACAAACACTCCGGTTCCAGTGGGCGGGAGCTCTCAAAGTGCTCCCGCCCACTGGAAGAAGAGATTTCTTCTCTTTCCCTGATTAAATGATTGCTCTTGCACACACGGAGATGCTTTTCCAGCAACTCCCCATTTGCAATAGCAATACTGGCTCCCGCAGGAGGTGGGGAGCCAGCTGGGACCACAGGAGCCTTGAGGCTTCCCCGTGGTCCCCATGCTGCACACTGGGTGCCCTGGGTGAGCTCCAGGGCACCCAGGAGACATTGCTGGGCCCTGGTGGATTGGGTCTGCGGAGTTGAAATCGGCCAGGGGTGTGCCCCCTCCCCTATTAAATTATGGCCAGCCCGGTGCCAAAATCAGGCTGGGGGCATGCTGCCCACTCCCCGATTCAATTAGGGGTGGGGATAGGGTCCCCAGGGCCAAAATCGGCCTGGGAACGGGGGCCGCACAGACCCCTCCCCTGTGCAGAGGAGGGAAAAACAGAGGGAAGAAAACCGATCAGAAAAGGCAGGGGACAAAATCCAGCAGAAAGCAGAAAAACTAACAGAAAAGTCAAAACAATGGGCAGAAAAATTATCAGGAAAAGCTAAACAGAGTAGAAGGGGGCAAAACAGAGTGCAGAAAAAAGAACAGGAAAGGCAAAACAGAGGCAGAAAAATCAGCAGGAAAGGCAAAAACAGAGGGCAGAAAAACAAGCAGAAAAGGCAAAACCGAGCAGAAGAGGTCAAAAGAGAGAGCACTCAGACACTCACACACCCACTCACAGACTCACTCAGACACTCACGCACCCACTCTCAGACCTACTTAGACCCTCACGCACCCACTCACAGACCCACTCAGAGACTCATGCACCTACTCACAGACCCACTCAGACACTCTCACTCTACCTCATAGACCTACTGAGACACTCATGCACTCACTCACACATTCACTGTCAAAGATTACTGGTTACAGTTAGGAAAAAAGTTAAAAAAAATCTTAGAACTTTGCTTAAAAAAATGAAAGGTTACAGTGACGTTATATTTAGAACATACCATTAAAAAAAGTAGAGAGTCACAAAAAAAGTCAAAGGTTATAGGGACGTTATAGTTAGTAAATAGAATTAAAAGAACCTTAGAAAGTCAATGAAAAACCAAAGGTTACAGGGACGTTATAGTTAGGCAGAGATTTCACTCGTTCAAAAACATAGAAATTCAACAGTTATAATTATCTGAGCTAACTATCACTTACGACTCCGCAATGCACTGCTTACCTCACATATTACATCACTCACGACATGGTCAGTGTCATCACTGATGACCTCACCGATGACATCTCAAATGACATCACTGATGACATCACTTTTAAGATGTTATTTCCTCTCAAGGGAACCATGTCCTGATTCACAAAATGGCAGCCACAACATAATGCATTTTGGGGCCCCCTTTTTACTTGCCCCCCCGCTTGACGAACCACCTTGAAACTTTCTAGTTGAAGTGAATGGCAAGCTAGTTTTGAAACGTTTGTGCAGAATCATCAAATGGCGCCAAAGTTATTAACAAAAAGAATGATTTTCGTATGGAAACAAGGTCCTGACTATAACTACATATGGGTGACCATCAGTAGGTAATATATATATATATATATATATAATGGTTTCAGCGCGCACGGATAAAATTAGGGGTGGGCAGAATTTGCGTAGTCGCTTTACACAAAGTTCAGCGAAACGGTAAAAAATCTCCGCGAGCTCCGCAGAATTCCACGAGCATGCAGAATTGCTTGTTCCGCCCATTCGCGATTAGGCCTGGGCGGTAAATTCCGTTCCGCTCACGGAATTTGGGTAATTTGGGTATTTTGCGTTCCGCCGAGAACGCGGAATTGACAAAAATTCCGCGATCCACGGCTTCGCGGAATTTTTTGCTTGTTCGCGCTTTCAAATTGCGTGTTCGCGAGATATTTCCCCCCGAGCACGCAAATAGCATTCACGAACAGGAAAAAAGCATCGCGAACGGGCGGAACAAGCAATTCCGCGTGTTCGCGGAACTCTGCGTGCTCGCGGAGATTTTTTACCATTTCGCGGAGCTTTGCTTAGCGCAACTGCGCAAATTCCACCCACCCCTATTCACGATGCGTTTTTCCTGTTCGGGGACGCGTGCTCGGGGGGGAAATATCTTGTGAACTTGCCCATGCGGTCGCCAATTGGCGCGGTCATCTTGTTTCACTTGTCCCGCCCGCTCGCGATGCGTATTTCCTGTTCGCGAACGCGGATGTCCGATGGCGCATCCGAATGACGTGTTCGCGATCGCACACTGTCGTGGGATCGCGCGGCCGGCTACCAAAATCTCGTGGCGCATGCGAATGGATAGGAAAACTCATCGGCGAATGCAGGGATCCTGGTAAGTCGCTCCCGCGCGCGCGAACACGCATTTTGAAAGCGTGAACAAGGAAAAAATTCCGCTACGCCGCGGATCGCGGAATTTTTGGCAATTTCGCGTTTTCCGTGGAATGCGGAATTGCCAAAATTCCGCAAATTCCGCGAGCGGTGCGGAATTTACCGCCCAGGCCTAGTTAAAATTCAAAATGTGTATGCTTATTTTTCCTGCTTGTAAATTGCTGGTTAATCGGAGGCAGTACCATTTCTATTTCCATGGTTTGTGGGCTTTTTAAAGCTGCTTGTAAAATGGCGATTCACTGATTGAGAAAGGCTGCACGCAGCCGAAACGCGTCTCAGTGTGCTTTCCTGCCAGGTCTGGAGTGACCTCACCACATTAAATCAGCCTATGTTTGGATCTTCGTGTGCGTGCTCCCTCTTTTCCTGTGTGAAGTTGGGGCGTTGGTTGGATATCTAAGGTGGTTGCGGCGACACCTTTGCACGCAACACAGGCGATAATTGGGCTTGCTTTGCTGACCGCGAACTTTCTGCTCAACGGGGTACCGGATCTGGCAAGCCCCCAGGAACAAACCGGGATGAGCAATATGAGGTGGAGACTCTAGTGGAGGACATAACCGAGCGCGGGGAAATCCGGGAGATTTTCAGCGTGGAGTCTTTGCCAGGCCTGGGCGTAGTTCGTGGAGTTTTGCTATGCGGAACTCTGCGAAGTTACAAAAACTCCTCGAAGTTCCGTGAGTGGCGGAGTGCAGTGCGAACTGCAGTTTGTGCAGGTATTCCTGCCGCTCGGGTAGAAATTCTACCCGAGCGGCAGCTCGCGCTCGCAAACTTACCATTCGCGATTACGAACTTACTGTTCGCGATCGCGAGCGGGGAAAAAACTCAGCTGCACATCGCGAAGCGGATTTTTCTGCACTCCGCGGAGTGCAGAAAACTCCGCGAACGGAGCGAAGTTCACTGCCCAGGCATAGTCTTTGCCTTCCACGGTGAGATATCTGCCTCACTCAGAATGCCGAGGAGAACCTGGTGCTGGGCACCGGGCAACTTTCGTTGCACTGCGGTGGAGATCTATGGCTCTATTGTTCGTGGTGAAAAAGTCTCCATGCATGGCACGTATAAGGGATTGAATTCACTCTTCCTTTTTGGCCCACAACATGCCACACAGTAATGTGTGTTTGTGTATTTCCTGCATTTGGCACTTTGTGATTCCCGAGACTTTAATATCATTATGTGAACAGTAGCAGACATTGCGGGATTTGTGCCCAGCGTTCGCACGAAGTAGAGTGGTGTTGATGAGCCTACAATTAGAAACAACGTGAACTACTGCACGTGAGGACAATATTTATTTGGAGAGTGGCGACCCTACGAACATTAACTTTTTAAATATGTTTATATGCCCTAAAACAGAATCAATGTGAAATTACATGTCTCCGTTTTCATTTAAACATACCCATTTGACATTGAATGTTTGTAGGTTTAAATAGTCGATTCGGCGCGAGTAGGACACATAATATGCTTAAAGGTCATTTTGGCCTGTGCATTGCGTAAATATGTGTGATTTACTTCATGATTTCAGCGCGCACGGTTAAAATTAAAAATGTGTATGCTTATTTTTCCTGCTTGTAAATTGCTGGTTAATCGGAGGCAGTACCATTTCTATTTCCATGGTTTGTGGGCTTTTTAAAGCTGCTTGTGAAATGGTGATTCACTGATTGAGAAAGGCTGCACGCAGCCGAAACGCGTCTCAGTGTGCTTTTCTGCCAGGTCTGGAGTGACCTCACCACATTAAATCAGCCTATGTTTGGATCTTCGAGTGCGTGCTCCCTCTTTTCCTGTATATATATATATTATCTACTGGCGGTCGCCAGTAGATAGTTATAGTTAGGACCTATTTTCCATAGGAAATCCGCAACATTCTATTTGAAATAACTTTGGCGCCGGTTGACGAATCTTCGCGAAATTTTCAAACTTGTTGGGGCGCTCCGGTCCGCTCCTATCCTGAAAGTCTCGGGGTGATTCGTCAAGCGTGGGCCGAGAAAAAAGGGGGGTCCCAAAATGTGTTTTCCCCATGCAATTTTCCATAGGAACCTTTAGTCGCAGCTACAGCCCGAACTGCTGAACGGAATTACACCAAATTTGGCAAATAGGTAGCCCTTGGTTCAGTGTCGTGCCTTTTGCTTAAATGGTGTAAATCTGTTCAGTAGTTCCTGAGAAAATCAAAAGTAAAATCACATATATATCTATGCCCGCGTCGGATCCGCGCACCCTGAGTGCACCCTGCACGCACCGTCCCGATCACGAGCTGCATGCTAATTGGCTGTCAACTGGCTGTCAACACTCCAAATCAGGAAGTGTTGGCAGGCATTTTGTCCCTCGGTAGAACCGAGGCACAAGAAACAAGTGCGCAAAACGCACAAAGGGGGCAGGGTAGAAACACCATGACCCCCTAGGTCTGCTCAGGGGGTCCCGCCAGGAGAAAAAAAAATCGAAGCGCGGTCACCCGCGCTTTGATGGTATTTTGCCCCCGGGTGGCCCAAGTCCCGGGGGCATGCGGGGGGTGGGTTTATATTTTATGTGGGGGGCCTCTAAGGCCCCCCAAGCCCCGGGGACCACCACCCCCTGGGGCTTTGTAAGTGGTGGGAGGGGGCCCACGCGGCCCCCCTCCTGGAGCCTGTCATGGCCCTGGGGACCGCCACCCCCCAGGGCCGGCTCCTGCAGTGTCCCGGGGTGCCGACCCCCGGGACACTGCTGTTTGCTATGGCAGGACGGGAGCCTCGCGGCTCCTGCCCTGTCATAGCAAACTTGGTTTGGATTTTGAAAGAGAGAGCAGGGAAACCTGCACTCTTTCAAAATCCAAACCAGATTGCTTTTCCACACGGGGAGCTGCATGTTA
Organism: Calotriton arnoldi; assembly: GCA_963921515.1. Lineage (NCBI taxonomy): Eukaryota > Metazoa > Chordata > Amphibia > Caudata > Salamandridae > Calotriton > Calotriton arnoldi. Next base: position 105,384 of record CAWUFW010014824.1, on the reverse strand, counting down.
GCAGTTCCCCATGTGGAAAAGCAATGCCGGCTCCCGAAGGACGCTGGGAGCCGGCTGGGACTGTGGGGGCATTGGGGCTCCCCCCACGGTCCCCAACGTTGTATATAGGCCCCGGAGGATGGGGTCCCCGGGGAGAATAAAAATTAGTGGTAGGTCGTAATTTTTTTTTTACTGTAAAATTAGGAGTCGTGCATACAGCGTGGCGCTCAGCGCGGCCCCCTGGTGTGCACGCGTTGGGTGCGCGACTCCAACGTGTTAGATGCACGACTCCAATCGTGTTGGGTGCGCGAATCCAAGCAAAACAAATGTAATATTTTTTCAGATATAAATGAAGCTTAGGTGTTTAGATCTTGGGTGGCTCTAAAAAGAGCCGTTCTGTTTATTGGGATATTTTGGTACCTACAAGTAAGTACCGATGCAGAGTCTAAAGTTGTTGAGGAAGACTCTGTTACCCTCATCTGTAAAATGAACACCATCTCTCCTATAGATGCCGTCCATATTAAAATGCAGATTGTTGTTGTAAATGGACCCCATTCTATAATCTCTGAGATAAGCAGAAACAGCTTTATTGACATGTTTCCTAGCTTTCTCAATCTGTGGACAAAATTGATAGGACCAGTTCCATTTCTGTCTTTGGCATATGTTAGAATAGACAAAGGCAGTTTGGGGGAAAAGTGACATCAATTCTCCAAAGGTGTCCTTCATAAGCATTTCCACACCTACCCCAGTCAAAGTGCCTAGGTCATTGCCACCACAGTGCACAATTATGAGGTCAGGGTGTTGGAGATGCAAAAGGATTTAACCAATGGCATCAATTGGTGCCACTTTAATCCTCTCTGTCCAATCCATTTAATGTCTACATTTGGCAAAGCTAAATCTTTGTCAATACCTCTGCTTTCAGCATACCTTTTGCTCCAGAAAATATAGCTGTGTCCCACAATCCACACGCTAAGCATCTTGAAGGGAGGTCTGGCTGCACTCAGAAGATGTCTGTATGTGAAATGGGCAGTTTGAAAACTAAGATTTTTCTAAAATGGTGGATAAGATGCAGTTTTAAAAAAAGAAGTGAAATGATTGGCTGTTTGAGAACATTATAGACTGAAAAATAGGGTGCATGTTTCTGTGTTTTAAAAGCATGTTTGTTATTGGTTAGTAAAAACTGTTTGAAAGGAACATTAGATAGGATAAGCTGATATTTTGAGAAGCCAAGCACACTTGCTGTTTGATTTTGCAACATTGTGTGCTGAACTTGTGACCTGTGTGTTCAGTTGAGTGTTCCATGAACTGTTACTATGGTAACAGGCATTAAGCAGAATGGGGGTAGGGTTGAAAGTTATGTCAATTGGAAAGGGTTGAAATGTGTAACCAATAGAAATGTGTGTTAGCTTTTGAATTAATGTGGGAAGCAATGTGATTTGATATTTACGTGTATATGTGTGCAGAATGAGAGGGAAAGTTTGCCATTTTTTGGTTTTGCTAAGAGAAGTACACTACAGACATTGTGTGCATATGAAAATCTGGTGTGTGATTCAGATAGTTCTTAATCTACAAATCAATTGGAAAGGTGAGTTATTAATTTGTGAGGTATTGTATGTGGTGCCTTTGTTTTTAATTAGACTACTGTGTTTCTCCTGCTAAAGTGCAGGGAATAGTCTTGCTTGTCTAGAATCACACTGTGAGTCTGTGTGCACTTGTGCAACCATTGTGACAGAAGCATGTGGTTAATTCATGTGTTTGCTGACACATAACTGCTTAAAAACCTATCCTGTTGTTAAGTTTCAGTAGTATTAAAACCCAGTCACTGCTTATGGATCCGCAGAATGATTCAGGCATTGACACTAGCAGTGATGTTGTGAAATGTGTAGAATGTATGCAGTCACCTAACCCCTTCCAGACTAGTGCGTCTCTTCTGCTAAAGTCCAGGGAAAAGTCTTGCTTGTCTAGAATCACACTGTGAGTCTGTGTGCATTTGTGCAACCATTGTGACAGAAGCATGTGGTTACTTCATGTCTTTGCTGACACAGAAGTGCTTAAAAACCTATCCTGTTGTCAAGTTTCAATAGTATTAGAACCCAGTCACTGCTTATGGATTCGCAGAATGATTCAGGCATTGACACTAGCAGTGCTGTTGTGAAATGTGTAGAATGTATGCAGTCACCTAACCCCTTCCAGACTAGTGATTGTGTTTCGGTAAAGTCCAAGGAACAGTGTTGGTTGTCTAGAATCACACTGTGGGTCTGTGTGCATTTGGGCAACCATTGTGAGAGAAGCATTTGAGTACTTCATGTCTTTGCAGACAGATAATCGCTTTAAAACCTGTCATGTTGTCAAGTTTTCGTAGTATTAGAAGCCAGTCATTGCTTTTGCATTCGCAGAATGATTCAGGCTTTCACACTAGAGTGTAGTTCTGAAATATGTAGAATGTGTGCAGTCACCTTACCCCTTCCAGACTAGTTATTGTGTTTTGGTAAAGTCCATGGAACAGTGTTGCTTGTCTAAAATCACACTGTGAGTCTGTGTGTATTTGGGCAACCATTGTGAGAGAAGCATTTGGGTACTTCATGTCTTTGCAGACAGATAGCCGCTTTAAAACCTGTCATGTTGTCAAGTTTTAGTAGTATTAGAAGCCAGTCATTGCTTATACATTTGCAGAATGAGTCAGGCTTTCACACTAGAGTGTAGTTCTGAAATATGTAGAATGTGTGCAGTCACCTTACCCCTTCCAGGTTAGTGATTGTGTTTCTGTAAAGTCCAAGGAACAGTGTTGTTTGTGTAGAATCACACTGTGAGTCTGTGTGCATTTGGGCAACCATTGTGAGAGAAGAATTTGGGTACTTCATGTCTTTGCAGACAGATAACCGCTTTAAAACCTGTCATGTTGTCAAGTTTTCGTAGTATTAGAAGCCAGTCATTGCTTTTGCATTCGCATAATGAGTCAGGCTTTCACACTAGAGTGTAGTTCTGAAATATGTAGAATGTGTGCAGTCACCTTACCCCTTCCAGACTAGTTATTGTGTTTCGGTAAAGCCCATGGAACAGTGTTGCTTGTCTAAAATCACACTGTGAGTCTGTGTGTATTTGGGCAACCATTGTGAGAGAAGCATTTGGGTACTTCATGTCTTTGCAGACAGATAGCCGCTTTAAAACCTGTCATGTTGTCAAGTTTTCGTAGTATTAGAAGCCAGTCATTGCTATTGCATTTGCAGAATGAGTCAGGCTTTCACACTAGAGTGTAGTTCTGAAATATGTAGAATGTGTGCAGTCACCTTACCCCTTCCAGACTAGTTATTGTGTTTCGGTAAAGTCCATGGAACAGTGTTGCTTGTCTAAAATCACACTGTGAGTCTGTGTGTATTTGGGCAACCATTGTGAGAGAAGCATTTGGGTACTTCATGTCTTTGCAGACAGATAGCCGCTTTAAAACCTGTCATGTTGTCAAGTTTTCGTAGTATTAGAAGCCAGTCATTGCTTTTGCATTCGCATAATGAGTCAGGCTTTCACACTAGAGTGTAGTTCTGAAATATGTTGAATGTGTGCAGTCACCTTACCCCTTCCAGACTAGTGATTGTGTTTTGGTAAAGTCCATAGAACAGTGTTGCTTGTCTAAAATCACACTGTGAGTCTGTGTGCATTTGGGCAACCATTGTGAGAGAAGCATTTGGGTACTTCATGTCTTTGCAGACAGATAGCCGCTTTAAAACCTGTCATGTTGTCAAGTTTTAGTAGTATTAGAAGCCAGTCATTGCTTATACATTTGCAGAATGAGTCAGGCTTTCACACTAGAGTGTAGTTCTGAAATATGTAGAATGTGTGCAGTCACCTTACCCCTTCCAGGTTAGTGATTGTGTTTCGGTAAAGTCCAAGGAACAGTGTTGTTTGTGTAGAATCACACTGTGAGTCTGTGTGCATTTGGGCAACCATTGTGAGAGAAGCATTTGGGTACTTCATGTCTTTGCAGACAGATAACCGCTTTAAAACCTGTCATGTTGTCAAGTTTTTGTAGTATTAGAAGCCAGTCATTGCTTTTGCATTCGCAGAATGAGTCAGGCTTTCACACTAGAATGTAGTTCTGAAATATGTAGAATGTGTGCAGTCACCTTACTCCTTCCAGACTAGTGATTGTGTTTCGGTAAAGTCCATGGAACAGTGTTGCTGGTCTAAAATCACACTGTGAGTCTGTGTGTATTTGGGCAACCATTGTGAGAGAAGCATTTGGGTACTTCATGTCTTTGCAGACAGATAGCCGCTTTAAAACCTTTCATGTTGTCAAGTTTTCATAGTATTAGAAGCCAGTCATTGCTTTTGCATTCGCAGAATGAGTCAGGCTTTCACACTAGAGTGTAGTTCTGAAATATGTAGAATGTGTGCAGTCACCTTACCCCTTCCAGGTTAGTGATTGTGTTTCGGTAAAGTCCAAGGAACAGTGTTGCTTGTGTAGAATCACACTGTGAGTCTGTGTGCATTTGGGCAACCATTGTGAGAGAAGCATTTGGGTACTTCATGTCTTCGCAGACAGATAACTGCTTTAAAACCTGTCATGTTGTCAAGTTGGGAAGCATTGTGAGAGACTCAACAACATGGATGCTCTAAACACCTATCCTTTATGCATTCAATCCTCTAAACACCTTCACACTTGTCTTTCACACCTTCAATTACCCAGTAAGTATCCATACACTCTTGCAATCACCCTGTTATTCCCTTTGCACTCCTCTAGTGACCCATTCAGCTCCATGTACTAATCCATTCAGTGCGCCAAAACCCAATCACTTATAAATTCATCTAGGCACTCTCCTTACAGTACTGTTTAAATTCAGTTAGTATCCAAATACTCATTCAGTGATTTAGAGCCTTACCACATAGAGAGCTTCAAACTCTTATCCGCTATGCATGTAGTCCTCTAACCATCCACACACTTGTGTTTGAGGCCTTTAATTCCCCAGTCAGTCTCCTTACACTCCAGGAAACACCCTGTCACTCTGTACTGAGTCATTCAGCACCATGTACTAATGCATTCACTCTGCCAAAACCCAACCGCTTCTAAATTCTCCTAGGCATTCTTCTTGCAGTACTCTAAGCATTTAATCAGTACACAAGTACTCAAGCAGTGATCCAGGCATTAGCACATGGACTGCTACAAAACTTTATCGAATATGTATGCAGTGCTTTAATCACCTACACACTTATCTTACACACCTTCATTTCCTCAGGCAGTATTCATACACTCTAGCAAACATCCTGTAACTGTTCTTGCACTGTTGTAGTGATCCATTCAGCACTATGTACTAATCCATTCACTGCGCCAAAACTGAACCACTTATAAATTCAGCTAGGCACTCTCCTTGTAGTACTCTAATGATTGTTTTGCTACGCAACTACTTATACAGTGAGCTAGGCCTTAACACATGCAATGTGTTTGTATAGTAATAGAAAGGTATATTTTATAAATTTATTAAAATTAATTTATTTATAATTATTTTTACAGATATTGTTTATCATCATTAAAATAAAGTTATCATGCCTGAAAAATCAAGAAACAGAAAACGACAGCAAAAGGACAATTATTTGAACAAAAATGCAGAACAAGTATTGGATGACCAACATCATGTGTATAAAAATAAAAGTCTTCCGGTAAGACAACAAAAGAATTCCTTAAAAAATTTCAAAGCCTAGAAATAGTGTACAGATTGTACAAAGTAGAAACAATGCTTCATCCAGAAAAAAGAATATGAGTAAAAAGAAAGGACTAAATGGAAAATTACATTCAAAAGATACAATGAATGGTAAAAGAAGGCAAAATCAGTATAAAGAAATCAGGAAAAAGATTTTTTATAATAGAGTTGTTTTTAACTTGCTTAAAGATGCTAAAAAATATTAAAAAGAGCACTATTTTATAAAAAGAAGAAGCATATTGAATCCATTGTTCAAAAAGCTTTTGAATTAAAAAGGAAATTATTCATTTTAGTTTTAAACAGAATTTGATCACTATATAAACCAATCAATTTTATGAAGGCCAAAAGTAAGAAGAAAAGAGTAATTAACAGAACAAATTTTTGTGATTTTTTTTGGGGTGAATGGAAACATAGTTCAAGTTCAGAGCCTTTCTTTAATGAAGAGAGTTATTTTCAGACCAATAATTTATTGCATGCTGTTGATACTGGTGGTCGAGCTTATGAGGTTAGAAATGGTTGTCCAATTGAGAAAGAGAAGATGGTTCCCAGAAATGTAGAAGAAGTGATGGCTGATGAAGTTCTAGGGAGACGTCCTAAAGCCCCAGTGTATACTTGGAATTGCAGTAGTATTTGTAGTGTACGACAGGAATCTATTGATATTTTACGCAATTTCTTACGAGAGTATACTAAAAAAGTGTAAAACAAAAGATTAAGATGTTGCAAGGACTAGACCCTTGCAGAGTGAGAAAAAATACTGGTTTGCAAGGTCATTCTCTGGCTTGTCTTTCTAGAAAAGTATGTCAAAGTGTTTTTCATCATTTTAGGATGTTAGCAGTACATCATTCTCAAATGCGGAAGTTAGTCAGAAGATTGTATTATGCAAAAAGTCCAGCACTAAAATTAAATGAGTTGAATAGTGCTCTTTTGCGTGGGTCAGTATCAGATGTGAAGAAGGTTTGTGATGAAATTGAGTTTTGTTACTTTGGTCCGGAAGAAGAGAGTGCAGAAACTGACACATTAATAGAAGAAAATGTTGAAGAGAATGTGCAACATACGACTACAAAAAATTTTGAAGAACAAATTACAAAGTTTAAGGTGATTTCAGGTGAAAGGACAAATTATTCTTGTATTTGTTGCCGGCGAACTCACTATAGAAATCAGACTAGGACTGTTGATCTGTATTTTAAAAGTGAAAAACAAAATAATGATAAGTGGAAGGAATTTGCAACTTATTTGTGGGTAGAGAATTGTTTTGATTTGGGTTCTGATCAACGTATTTGTAAATATTGTTATAACAAATTGAATGAAAATAAAATGCCTGCTAGAGCTGTTCATAATGATCTAGAGTTGGTAACTATTCCTCCTGAACTAATAGATTTAAACACGTATGAGTCTATTCTGATTCAATGTGTACACCCATTTCAGGCTATTGTTCGTATGGAGCCAAAAACAGGTAAATTGCCTCCGAAAGATTTACAGAGAGGATTAAAAGGAAGAGTTGTATATTTACCACTAGATTTAAAGAAAAATATTGAAACTATTGGTGTAGAGAATGTAGAAAGTGAACCATTAGTTATTCTAGTTAATGGTGTTCCTACTAAGAGTAAGAAAATCTGGCAAGAATTAGTGGATGTTAGGAAAGTGCAAAAGGCAACATTATATCTGATAAAAAACAATGAGTACTATAAAAATGTGTATGTGGAAGAAGAAGAAATACTTTTACAAGATGACACTGAAACGTCAAGTGGTCAAATTGAAAAAGTGGACATGTCGAAAAATGAAGAAATCTATGAACATTATAGTGTACATCCACTTCATTCGAAAGAAGTGATGGGGAATACTATTGAATTATTCCAAATGAAGGAAGCAAAGGGTACTCCCATCAGTGTATGGGAGAAAAGTTTGGAAGCTCGTTGTTTTCCGCAGCTTTTTCCAACTGGAAAAGGTGGACGATATGATGAACGACCTGTGCAGATTCCTGCATCTGAATATCGGACAACAAGATTGTATGCAGAAGATCCAAGATTTCGACAATGTATCCCATATATATTTCATCTTTTGTTTGAGAGTGACTTGTCTGGACTTTCATATGCAGTCAACCACATTTTGAAAACAGGAGTACATCTTCAAAATGTTTCTGCAAAGCAATTTATGGATAAAGTACATCAGAGAGACGATCATTTAGAATCTCAGCTGATTAATTTGATGGCATGTCAGCATGGTACTAATGAGTATTGGTACTGTCGTCATGGAGAACTTAAATGCATGCTAAGGAACTTAGGAACTCCTACGTGGTTTCCTACCCTAAGCTGTGCTGAATAGCTTGGGATGATTTACTTGAATTTCTTCGAGAGGCAAATTCAAATGTAAAAAATATTGAATACAAGACACCTGGAGAATTGTGCTCTTTGGATCCTGTTAATGTATGCAGGTATTTCAATCATAGATTTGAAGCTATGATGTCTTTTATCTGCAATAAAAAGAATCCTCCTCTTGGAGAAGTTCTGGATTTTTTTGGGAGAAATTAGTATCAAGCTAGAGGTGCTCCTCATATACATATGCTGATATGGATCACAGATGCCCCTAAATTCGGAACTGATTCTGATGATACTGTTTTGTCTTTTATTGAAGAATATGCCACATGTGCTATACCCAAAAGAACAGAAGAAAACAACTTAAGACAACAAGTTTTACGATTCCAAAGCCATCGATGCGGAAAATACTGTCGACGAAAGTACAAGTCTAAGGAAAAGTTTTATACGCAAATGTCGTTTTGGATTTCCACGTCCAGTAATATCCAAAGGAAGAGTAAACAGTTTTATGTCAGCTATGAGACATACCATCACTAGAAAGTCTCCAAAAAATACATACAATTTGAGAAGAAGTGAAGAATCAAAATACATAAATGATTATAATCCTGTTATTCTCTCAATGTGGAATGCTAATATGGATATTCAGTATGTTGCGGATAATTCCATTGCTGTTGCTCGGTATGTAACATCCTACATTACAAAATCAGAAAAGACCGAATTGAAAGAAATGTGGGAAGAGATTTCTCACGAGAAGAGTCTAAGTAAGAAATTATACAGTTTCAGTTTGAAGATGTTATCCCATCGAGAAATTGGAGCGTATGAATGCTCAGATCGGTTATCATCTGCAAGTTTATACTCAAAATCTAGAAGAATCATTTGGGTGAGTCTAGGTCTTGCTGCAACGCGAAATCGAGTACTTAAATCTGTTCAAGAAATTGAATATTTAGCAGAAAAAGATCCGGAAAGTACAGATATTGTGAAAACAAATATGTTGGACACATATTATCCAAATAGAAGTCATCATCTTGAGAACATATGTCTCTATGAAGTGCTGCAAAACTACACTTTTAAACGGAATACTACAGAAAACATCATTGATGGAAAATATGCAGTGATTGGTTCCGAAGGATGTTTGGTGAAACAAAGGAAAGGAAATTTGATTAATCACAGAAAACTGAGTTGTGACACTCCTGATAAAAGGGAATTTTACTATTTAGCACTTTTACAACTGTTTAAACCGTGGCGTTCAGAATTGGAATTACTTGGAGATTTTCTGAGCTATGAAGATTCCTTCAATGCTTGTAAAGATACCATAGAATGTACTGTTTTTACAAATTATGTGAGAATGTTGAACGATGAAATTGATCAAGAAGCTACTATTGCAGTTGAGATTGCTAGAGACAGTTCTCAAGACAGTCAAAGTTCTCCTCCACTGAGTCAGGATCCACTAGGACAACCAATTGTTGAAAATGAAGCAGCAATCGCAATGAATGAGGTGGAAACAGCAATGCATCAAGCTCAAGAAGATATTATGGACTTAGGAAACTTGGAAGAACAACTAAATGTTGAACAGAACGAAATATATCAGCAAGTGAGACAACAGATTGACCATGGATTTCTTCATGAAACGAAAGACTGCACATGCACATCATTTCAACCTATCCGAATGTATGTCAGTGGTCAAGCTGGAACAGGGAAAAGTTTCTTAATTAAAGTATTGACCAGTTATCTGCAGAAAACAACTAATTCACATTTGTCTTGTGTTGTAACTGCTCCAACAGGGTTGGCAGCACACAACATTAAAGGAATCACATTACATCGTTTACTAATGCTACCTGTAGAGCATGAAAACAAATTGGAATATCACAAGCTATCTGGTGAAGCTTGTTATGAAGTTTCAAGAGTGCTGAGGAAAATGAAACTTCTAATTATTGATGAGGTAAGCATGGTCTCAAACTTAATGCTTGCTTTTGTGCATTTAAGAATGCAGCAAATTCTTAAAACAGAATATGATGTCTTATTTGGAGGAAAACATGTCATAGTTTTTGGAGATCTTCTGCAACTTACTCCTGTAAAAGGACAACCAGTATTTAAAACACTTGTGCATGAAGACACCAGAAAGTCTTTGGGAAGTGTTGGCAACGTTAATATTTGGTCATATTTTGAATACAAAGAACTCATTACAAATATGCGACAGGCAAATGATGTTGATTATGGATCTATTCTTCAAGATATAAGAATTGGAGTTCTGACAGAACAAGGCAAACAAGCTTTGCTAAGTCGACTACTTAAGAATTTGTTTCCAAATGAAAATATAGTTCCAGAAAAAATATATATGAAAATTGCTGAAAGTAAATCTATAATCTGTTTAATGCCAACACTGCGCGAGTGTTCTATATTCAATGAACAACTTTTGAAGCTAGAAAATGAAGAAATAATAAAAATGGAAGCCATTGATAAAATAGAGCATGAAGGAATCACTATTATTTTGACGGAAAAATTGAAAACAAAATTGGATTCTTTAGAAAAATCGATATCTAAAACTGCTGGTTTAGAAAAGAATTTATATCTATGTGTAAACTGTCGAGTAATTTTACGGCGTAATTTGGATGTGGAAAAAGGTTTAGTTAATGGAGCAATGGGGAAAGTTGTGAATTTTGTTAATTATCAAAAAAGAGATGGAATTGAATTTTTAAAAATTAAATTTGATCATATTGAAGAAGTAAAACAAATTGGTCGTTGTTCTGTTCGTTTTTTGCTTGTTAAAGATTTGTATGTCCATAGGAAACAATTTCCACTTTCTCTGGCCTATGCAGTGACTATTCATAAATCTCAAGGATTGAGTGTAGACAGTGCTTTGGTGAACATTGGAAGTAGCGTGTTTAAAGAGGGTATGGCATATGTTGCTTTGTCCCGAGTCAGAACTTTATCTGGATTGTTTTTGATTGATTTTGATGAGTCAAAGATTACTGCAGATGCAAACTGTGTAAAAGAGTATAATAGGTTAAGAAGAGCGTATGCTCCCAATTTAGGTGAATATCCTGTATTTGAAAAGCGTGTAGTAGGTCGAAAAAGAAGATATGAGAATATCTGTAGTAAAGTGATAGAGAAGGAAAAAATCAAGATAATGTTGCGATTGCAAGGAAAAAGAAAAAGGACCCTGTTCAAGATATTGTTGGTTATCAGTTTGAAAATAGTTCAGGTATCAACTGCTATGCTAATGTAGTAGTTAATGTTGTTTTTTTCTTGAAAGTTTGCTACAGCAAATTATGGAGAATCGGGAAAAAAGATTTTGTTCCTTGTTGCATTCTGTTTATGAAAAATTGAGAACTGATAACAGTAAAATGCAAAGCGTTTCTGATATTCGTAAACTTTTGGATATATGTTCTGGTTCTACACAATTTACGGAAAATATCCAACAAGATGCTCAGGAATTTCTAATGTATATGCTTACCGTATTGGAAAATGAAGGCATAGAAATTGAAAATCTTTTTGGCCTTTGTTATAAATGGGAACATCAATGTGAAAATTGTATGTTTACATGTAGCACTAATATAGACACTGAAAGATTTATATATTTGACATTACCAGACTGTAAATCAGTGTCTTTCAACAAACTAGTTAAAGCAGCAAATCAAAACATGGAGTGTAGCCAATGCAAATCAGAAATGTTATCAACATTATTTATACAAAGATATGGACAATATATAATTTTAATGATGCAACGTTGTACAGCTGATGGAAGAAAATTGGAAACTTTAATAAAACAGTTTGTAGCAAGTCAACTATCAATATCAGGAAGGACTTTTGTAACAGTAGCAATAATTTTCCATCATGGTCCTTCTACAACATCTGGACATTACACTGCCTATTTAAAATGTGATAAAGGATGGACATATTGTAATGATACTCAATTGGTTTTTAAACAACGTTTGCCTAGCGAATTACCAAATTCCTACCTAATATTTTTAAAGCCAAAGTTTTAGGAACATAATTCAGCCTCTGTGGTATTTATTAATATGTATTAATACGATTACTATTGCATAATATCAATATAATGGATTTTAAGAATACTATTTGGCCTAGAGGAAAAGTATATATTTGAACTATGGACTTTTTCTTGCACATTCTCTCAGCATATAATTTTAAAGAACAACATTTACAGTGTATAGAAATTCAAGTCAGAAAATTTTCATAGAAGAGACCTTTTTATATATCTGTGATTTGTATTATATGATATGTTATTGAGGATGTAGTTTTTATAGAATGATCAGAAATAGTTGAGTATATTAAAAATATTTTAGAAGCACTTTTGTTTATTTTTAAACAATCTTATTGATTGTTTTTTTTTTGCCCGCTGTTATGTGATGAGTAACATTGAAATCACTGTTTGTAGTGAAATTCAAAGCAAAAAAGGTAAAGAAAATAATTTATAAAATGTTAAAATCATGTTGTGTTGTAAAAAATGTAATATTATATATTATAACTGTTTTTTTCTTCTCTTTCAAAGATCCTAATTATACAATATGACATTTTCAGAAATTTTAGTTATTAAAAACACATGAAAAAAATGTTTAGTGTTTCTCATATCTGTTACTGTGAAGGTAAGATTAACTAAGTATTAAAATGGATAATGAGTTGTGTTTGCACACTGGTGAAGAAAGTGGGGATGGATGGAGTAGATATCTGTGGAAAGATGCTCTGTGGGCGTTTTAAGTTACGGGATAAAGTTACCTTGAATCCTGAGTGTCCCTGGGGGCCAAGTAACCCTCAAGATATGTGCAGAAAGTGCCAGACAGTTGTATTGCACAGAGGTGTAAAATGGGTCATGCCTTCGGACCACCTCTGTGCAACGCAGCTGTATGGTGTTCAATATAGAGACATGCTGAGGTAGTAGGTCCCAGGGACTTTCAATATTAAAACAGACTAAATGCCTCAACTTAAAACACGTCACAGAGAGTGTTTGCACATGTCACATAAGACCGCATTCCTTCCCTTCACCACTGTATAAACATGTCCTATCACTTTCCCAAAACCTAAGTACTTATAAATTTATGTTGTTCTCTGTTTCCAGTAGTGAAAATACTCTACTTATTAGTCATATAGTTAAGGTTTGGCCTAACCACTAACCCTAGTACAAGTCAATTTCTTTATTTACTATGCTTGCACACCTGGAAGAAGCTACAAAGTATTAATAGTCTTTAAAATACATAGATTATACCTATGTAGTTTTTGAATCACTGTCTCATAGGATCCTATGTGTTCTAAAAAAAGATTTGATTGGTTCAAAACTTTTCCTATTGTACCTATAGAAGGACTGCAATCATTTCAATCATTCTTCTTTGAGCATCTTCGGAGAAATAACTCTGTGCTTACCTCCTGTCACTCTTATGCAATTTTTTAAACAATGAATTAGCAATATTTTCTTATTATAATAGTCTGCTAATACCTAAGTACTTATGGGGCAAATATAAAAGCATCCTTTGCCAACAATATGTCACTTTTTGTATTATAGTGATGGCGCAAGACACTCTTTTGTATTTACAAGGAAAGGAAAAGGAACTCTGTGTATGTTTTCTTTTCCATGTAAATACAACCTAATCATACACACCACTTTGCGTTGAACGTGCGTTCTATAGGTGTTCCTGTGTGTGCTTGTACACAACACTCATAGAAGAAGACACATCTCCAAATTTATCTGAAAACATAAATCTGGACATGTGTGTGAATGCTGCACCATTCCCCAAATGGTGTAGCAAGGCTCAACAAGGAGAATTGTTTTCATTTCACCTCATTTTTTTCTTTCAATATATGCTGCATTGCACATCATACATTGAAGGAGAAAAATGCCTTCACTGATTGTTTTTGTGCAGGAAGGTGTGTCTTCCTGCACAAAATCAAACTCCACACGACACAGATATCCTTGCACCATGGTGCAAGGGTACCTGTGTTACTACATAGCTGCAGTTTAAGCAGCAGTGCAGAGGGAAGCATAGACGTGCAACATATTTATGAAGATATGTTGCATCCCTGTGCTTCGGAAGTACCACAGCACACTGCAGCTAAAGTGGTTACAGTGTGATGCTGCAGCAGTTCCTTATAGTTCTGCACTTATACATTCACTATACACTACTAATGCATTCTTTCAGTCAATTATGAAAGCTGCACCATTTTCCAAATAGTGTAGCAAGGCTCAACAAGGAGAATTGTTTTCATTTCTCCTCATTATTTTTCTTTCAATATATGCTGCATTGCACATCATACATTGAAGGAGAAAAATGCCTTCACTGATTGTTTTTGTGTGTTGGAAGGTGTGTCTTCCTGCACAAAATCAAACTCGACATGACACAGATATCCTTGCCCCATGGTGCAAGGGTATCTGTGTCACTACATAGCTGCAGTTTAAGCAGCAGTGCAGAGGGAAGCATAGACGTGCAACATATTTATGGAGATATGTTGCATCCCTGTGCTTCGGAAGTACCACAGCACACTGCAGCTAAAGTGGTTACAGTGTGATGCTGCAGCAGTTCCTTATAGTTCTGCACTTATACATTTACCATACACTACTAATGCATTCTTTCAGTCAATTATGCACTACGCATACATTCAACCAAACTTTCACACACTTTCATAGAAATATAGCTTTTTTTAACCAGAGAAGTTAGTTCTGAAAAGAACTTTTTTTTTTTTTTTTTTTTGAACAATTTTGGTTTTTTTGTGGTATTTTTTTAAAGAGAAAAAATTGAACTAGAGGAAGAAAACAATGAACTTCAGAAAAAAAAAAAAAAAGTTCAGCATCGATGATTTCTCTGTGCTGTGCAGATCAGGTCAATCGACTGCTCCCCATAACAGAGCAGTTTGTTGCATTTAATGCAACTTATTTTCAGTTGCGCAAATTCAGGCCGGATGTCAGGGTGGCCAGGAGATAATGGTGCCGCCGATGTGCTGGGTACTGCTGGCGGAGGGTTCTCTCTAAGCCTTCTGCACTCCTCGCTCGCCAGGTTTACAGGGTGCAGAGTCTTCAGATGTTTCAACATGCTTGCGGTCCCGCAAGAGTACTTCTTCGTTGGATCACCTCTAGATAATACCCTTTTGCAAATTTTGCATGTGACCTTCACTGCATTGACTTTTTTTTCTCCCTCTGGAATTGGAAAAAATGTCCACACCACTGAGGTGTATCTTTCAGGGCGTGGAGGTTCTGGAACAAATCCATCATCTGAAGAGTGTTCAGAGCTGGATGATGGTTGCTGTGCTGAAGCCATTGTTTTTAGATAGAAATGAGTAGCAGCTGTAGAAATCAGCCAAAAGTTCTTCTTAGTTAAGAGATGTTCCTCCAAAGAAGGTCTAAGAAGAATGATTGAAATGGGTGGGGTCCTTCAATAGTTACACCAGGAAATGTTATGAACCAATCAAATCTTTTTTTTTCAGGTCACATGGGGTCCGCGCACCGTGCGCATAGACAGCACGCACCCAACGAGACTTCGCGAAATTGCATTTAAAACTATGCTTATTAAAAGTAAAAGTATATTATTTTATGATTAGTTTAGATAATGTCTTGTCCTAATATGTATATTAAATACATATTTATATCATTTTGGACATTAAAAAATTTCGCGGGAATCGCGCACCCACCGTGTAGAACATGTAAATGACGTCACGCGCAAGTGAGCGAGCGTCCGTAAAGTAATACGTAGGTGTCGCGTATGTGCCTGGAGTCGCGTACCGGTCGCATAGCAATCGCGCAGGAAAATACGTACCCATCGCATATCCTACGCGGATCCTACATAACCATCCTAAAATGTCGGCGGTTCCGTGCTGTGATCGAGAACGGTACGCTTTGGGTGCGCGATTCCCAAAAAATATTGAAAAAACAAAGAAAATAATATATATATATCACAAAATTATAAAACAAATATAAAACATTACAGTTACAATATTTTTAAAAACTTTTTTTTCAATTAACATTAAAAATATATAATGTAATTAAAAATAAAAATATGTAAAAATAAATAGTTAAAAAAATGTGGAAAATTAGTATCAAAATAGTAAATATAAGATTTATTATATTTAAAAATTGATATTTAAAAAACCTTTGAAATTCACTGAAAAAACCATAGGTTTCAGCCACATTATAGTTAGAAATTAGCATTTAAAAACCTTTGAAATTCACTGAAAAAACCATAGGTTTCAGGCACGTTATAGTTAGAAATTAGCATTTAAAAAACCTTTGAAAGTCACTGAAAAACCATAGGTTTCAGACACGTTATAGTTAGAAATTAGCATTTAAAAAACCTTTGAAATTCACTGAAAAAACCATAGGTTTTAGGGACAGTTATAGTTAGTTGGACATTTCACTCGTACAAAACCCGTGAAATTCCCCTGTTATAGTTAGTTTGGCGAACTATAACTCGCGCCCCCGCAAGGCACTGCTGATGATGTCACATATTACATCACTCATGACATGGTCAGTGACATCACTGATGACATCACTGATGACATCTCAAATGACATCACTGATGACATCACTGATGACATCATCCACGTGATAATCTGATGCACCTCCTCACACCCTAATATAACCTTTGATACACCCACTCTAAATTACAGACTGCCATTCGCAAAACCATAGACACTCCAACACCAATAACTACATACCCACTCACTGATTCTTAGGTCTACACACACACATCTACTCACTCACCCGTACAGTCACTCATACTTACAGTCACTCAGTACAGGACTATCATATGCACTCATACACCTATATAAACATTCACACACCGCCACTCATCCATAGAGGTACACACACACCTAGTCAGTCATGCAAAAAATTAATCACACACCCATTTACTCACCTATACAGTTATACACACACCAGCTCACTTACTCATACAAATACTAGCACATTCTTACGCTCTTATACAATCACTGAGACAAGCACACACTCATCCATACAGTCACTCTCACAATCACACACTCTCGCTTATAGCTATTTATATACTCCAACACACATATATACTGCCTTTCACATATGTAGTTACTCACACATGTACCACTGAGATATACATTCACTCACTAACACACCCATATACCCATACAGTCCATCACAGATGCACTCTTGAAACCATGCACCCAGTGAATTACCCACTCACACATCTATGCACAGAGTCATTCACACAGTTTAGTCACTAACCCATGCATTCAGTAAGATACGTTTAATCACTCACTTGTAGAGTCAGTCACGCATGTACTAAATCATCCATTCACTTATACACCCACTCATTCTTCAATACGCCTTTCCCTATATATATTAAACATATTTAAACTTTACAGAAACACACAGTCACTGGATGATGTCATCAGTGATGTCATCAGTGATGTCATTTGAGATGTCATGAGTGATGTCATCATCATCAGTGATGTCACTGACCATGTCATGAGTGATGTAATATGTGACATCATCAGCAGTGCATTGCGGGGGCGCGAGTTATAGTTCGCCAAACTAACTATAACAGGGGAATTTCACGGGTTTTTTACGAGTGAAATGTCCAACTAACTATAACTGTCCCTAAATCCTATGGTTTTTTCAGTGAATTTCAAAGGTTTTTTAAATGCTAATTTATAACTATAACGTGCCTGAAACCTATGGTTTTTTCAGTGAATTTCAAAGGTTTTTTAAATGCTAATTTCTAACTATAACGTGCCTGAAACCTATGGTTTTTTTTAGTGAATATATATATATATATATATATATATATATATATATATATATATATCAAACACCAAAAGTTTTGCCCCAATGGAAGAGCCGCCAGGTAGGTTGTATTGCACGTGTTTTAATGAAGGCTGCAAACAGATTAGGCAGATAACCAGCATTCCATATCTTAGCCAAACGTGTTTCGGGAGTTCCCCTTCGTCAATGGCTATGTTGAGTAGACTAAACGAGGCAGGAATGTGCGCGCTACTTGTATCCCTAAACCAAGCCCCAGTGGGCGTGGCCACTGCAGTGGCCTTCTGGTTCATGTAGTTGCGTACTCAGTATTTTCCAGTGAGTCCACCAAGCGTTCGTCACCTATCTTAAAAGTTCCAAACCACAGTGGGTGAAAGCACAGTCCAGCTTTAGAATCAGCTGCCACCTTACGTCTTCATTAGGCACTACCTCCCGTTGAACTGGAAACTCCGTTTGAAGTCTCCACGGGCCCGCTTCTGCAGTGTGGCTTCTCCCACGGCTGGGCAAGCCGCTAACATCAAACACCAAAAGTTTTGCCCCAATGGAAGAGCCGCCAGGTAGGCTGTATTGCACGTGTTTTAATGAAGGCTGCAAACAGATTAGGCAGAGAACCAGCATTCCATATCTTAGCCAAACGCGTTTCGGGTGTTCCCCTTCGTCAATGGCTATGTTGAGTAGACTAAACGAGGCAGGAATGTGCACGCTACTTGTATCCCTAAACCAAGCCCCAGTGGGCGTGGCCACTCCAGTGGCCTTCTGGTTCATGTAGTCGCGTACTCAGTATTCTCCAGTGAGTCCGCCAAGCGTTCGTCACCAATCTTAAAAGGTCCAAACCACAGTGGGTGAAAGCACAGTCCTGCTTTAGAATCAGCTGCCACCTTACGTCTTCATTAGGCACTACCTCCCATTGAACTGGAAACTCCGTTTGAAGTCTCCACGGGCCCGCTTCTGCAGTGTGGCTTCTCCCACGGCTGGGCAAGTCGCTAACATCAAACACCAAAAGTTTTGCCCCAATGGAAGAGCCGCCAGGTAGGTTGTATTGCACGTGTTTTAATGAAGGCTGCAAACAGATTTGGCAGAGAACCAGCATTCCATATCTTACCCAAACGTGTTTCGGGTGTTCCCCTTTGTCAATGGCTATGTTGAGTAGACTAAACGAGGCAGGAATGTGCGCGCTACTTGTATCCCTAAACCAAGCCCCAGTGGGCGTGGCCACTCCAGTGGCCACGCAAATGCGCACTGAAGTTTGTCCATTATGCAAACTGCACTCCCGTCGTCAAATTCCTGAGGATGCTTCGGATTTCAGGATTGAAGATGTGAATTTTATCTTGGACTTACATCAATTGGAAGAGAACATCATGGAAATACCCAAAAGAGATAAAGGCAAAATGCTTATTGAACTGGGCTTCAGACCGGATGCCACATGCCATAGTGGATTTAAACCCTGATCGATATTTAATCCTAATGTCCCACACGACAAAATAGAGGCATTCAATTCCGTTATGACTCAAGAGATCATCAAACTTAAGAGTCAACGTACCCACCCCATACGAGACAATTTAAGACAGTCACAGAGAGCAGCACTTAAAGATCTTATAAGTGATCAAAATATAATTGTGAAACCATCTGATAAGGGTGGGAATGTTGTTGTTAGGGATGTTAAACAATACAATGATGAAGCACTGAGACAGCTGAGGGATCTCAACTGTTATGAGGAAATCAGTTGGGAGACGTATAAATTATCGATCACATCCTATCATAACTCATTGAAGGAGTGGTGGGATGGGGACCTATTGGATAGAGAGGAATATTCATTTCTGAAGACCGATAATCCACGGGTTCCGTGTTTCTATCTTTTACCCAAGATTCAAAAACACCCCACTAGACCACCTGGGAGACCTATAGTCTCCTCCAATGGAGGGTTTTTTGAAAACACCTCCATGTTCCTGGATCTATTTTTGTCACCATATGTCCTAAGGCTAAGATCATACTGCAGGGACAGTAGTGATTTTTTGCGTCGCATCCATGATATCAGATGTGAGGATTCCTACCATATGATAGCATTGGATGTATGTTCACTGTACACCTCGATTAATCAAAGACAGGGTGTAGATGCTTGCTTATACTTTCTCAGAGACAGACACATTTCACTTTGGGAGCATACTGTAATGCTTGAGAGTATGATGCTCCACTGCCTTACACAGAATATTTTCATCTATGACAAGACACTGTTTCGACAGAAGTCAGGTACTGCAATGGGCACCTGTTTCGCCCCCAGCCTAGCGAATCTTTTCCTGGGCTGGTGGGAGGAACAGGTGGTGTGGGTTGACACAAATGAGAAATACACCGAACACATCCCTATCTGGATCAGGTATATTGATGACCTGTTCCTGATATGGGAACGATCTGTGGAGTTGGCACAAGAATTTATCGCCGTACTAGGGAGTAACCAATTGAATTTGACCTTTACTCACAATATCAGTACATCTTATTGTGAATTTATAGATGTAGCCATCAGAATAAGCAATGGACAGATTGTCACCAGTTTATTCCGGAAAGATACAGCCGGAAACACTTTGCTTCACGCAAATAGTAATCATCCTGTGCCCTTACGTAACAGTATCCCCTATGGGGAGCTTCTTAGGGCACGCAGAATATGTAGCTCAGAAGGGGGATTCTCTAGAGAACAAGAGCTTATGGAGGGAAGATTCAGGCAACGAGGCTATAAGAGCAAGACCATATCCACAGCAGTGAAGAAAGTTCGTGGAGTTACACATAATGAGGCCTTATTTTCTTCCCAAAAAGATAAGATCAATGAAGGCAATATCCCCAGAATGATTACTACGTATAACATGAGATCGAATAGCCTACAACAGTCTATGGAACGCCACTGGGGATTGTTGGAAACAGATCCCGTTATAGGGAGAAGTATTGGTAAAGCACGACTAATAACCTATAGAAAATCGAAATCGTTAAGGGATCATCTTGTACATAGCTATCACACTAAATCGAATAGCAGTACATGGTTGGGAACTGCGAAAGGTTTCCACAAATGTAATTCATGCAAGGCGTGCAAACATAGCAGCAGCAGAGATAAATATAACATCGACACGGGCAAAACAAGGCCAATCACCAAGTTTATAACTTGTACCAGTGATTATGTCATCTATGTCCTGGAATGCCCGTGCGGCCTTAGATACATAGGCAGCACAAAACTGCAATTGAAGACCAGGATCTTTCAGCATATGAGGGCTGTCACCCACGCAGATTTGAATTATCCAGTGGCCCGACGTTACCAGGAGAAACATGAGAGTAATCCTAATCTGATTACATTTTTTGGAATCAATAGGATTTTACCACATCCACGTGGTGGAGACAGAGAGAAACTGCTACGTGTCACAGAATCAAGGTTCATTATTGAGCTCAATACCAAAATTCCCAATGGGCTCAATAGTGGGGAGGAGCTAGCCACACACTTTGGATATAGATGTCATTGAGAATAGAAGGTCTCTTCCTATAGTTTTCCCAGTTTGAGAGGGTCAGCATAGCTGTTTTAATCACTTTCACCATTTTAATTATGAGAAAACAGGAATACCTAGGGTGTATGGATTGTAGATTCTTGCCGAGTTGTCAACTTGGTGGTGCAGACATGCTGTCTGGCACATTTTTTCGGAATCCAGTATTTTTAGTGATTCCGTGGCCACATGCAATTAATGTGAATTCACCTTAGATGGCAGTAAAGGTTGCTACCTAACTTCCATATTTTCTTGTTTTACTCCATTTTTACTTCCTTTTCTTTTCATTATTCACGTTAAGTTCCTATCGTACCACTTCGTACTGTTAGACTCACTCCCCCATTGTTGAATGCATTAGTACTGCCTCTTTACTGTATGATTAGAAATTTTGAATCTTGTGCCATTTGGAGTGATTAATGCTTGTTTGGGGTACATTACCCATGAATAGAATTTAATTGTACACCAATCCATATGCATACAATTTATTATTATTCTAAAGTGTTCGTTGGTATTAAGAGTGATCCAAGATTATTGTGGATGAATTATTACTATTCGGTACATTACCGGCAAGGAATTGCACCTAGACGTTGCGTCATTATGTATTTGCATTGTAACGATAATATACGATGGGAGTGCAGTTTGCATAATGGACAAACTTCAGCGTGCATTTGCAATATAATTGCAGTACTATTATAAGCAATATGAGTTTAATTGGATTTATTGCTCTACTGAGATGTCCAGCAAAACGGTACATTACTGAGCGAGAAAGGCACAGGCTTTTCCAGCACTTTCCCAATGCATTATGGTCGTAGTAGGAATCTCTAGACCATTTATCGTATCGTACATGTATAACGGAGAACGATCAATGAAATTGTCAAATTGCAGTGTGGATTTAATGTATAATTTCTTTCTTTCAATGATGACACATGATCCGTGGAGCAAAATGAATTTAGTATTGCTCACACAACATAAATTGTATTGCAGTATGTCTTCACTGTTTGTTAACTGTGACCCGTATTTCTAAGGGGAATTGGGCACAGGTCATTTACTTGAAAAAGGCTTCGCCGAAACGCGTCATTTGTGGACACAATAAATGGATTGTGTTGTCCTTTGGTGTGCTGCTGTTCTTATTTGGGACTTCTCAAAAGAGACTATCATTATGCATATATATATATATATATATATATATATATATTCACTGAAAAAACCATAGGTTTTAGGGACATTATAGTTACAAATTAGCATTTAAAAACCTTTGAAATTCACTGAAAAAACCATAGGTTTCAGGGACGTTATAGTTACAAATTAGCATTTAAAAACCTTTGAAATTCACTGAAAAAACCATAGGTTTTAGGGGCAGTTATAGTTAGTTGGACATTGCACTCGTACAAAACCCGTGAAATTCCCCTGTTATAGTTAGTCCAGCTAACTATAACTCGCGCCCCGCAATGCACTGCTGATGACGTCACATATTACATCACTCATGACATGGTCAGTGACATCACTGATGACATCACTGATGACATCTCAAATGACATCACTGATGACATCATCCAGTGACTGTGTGTTTCTGTAAAGTTGAAATATTTTTAATATATATAGGAAAAGACGTATTGAAGAATGAGTGGGTGTGTAAGTGTCTGTATGGATGATTTAGTAGGTGCGTGACTGACTCTATAAGTGAGTGATTTAACGTATCTTACTGAATGCATGGGTTAGTGACTAAACTGGGTGAATGTCTGTATCCGTCTGTCTGTTGCTGTGTAAGTGGCTGCATGTGTTTGTGAATAGCTACATGAGTGTCTATATGAGTTATTGAATGCTTGTCTGAGTATCTGTATGGGTGCCTGAGTGTTTGTGTGGGAGGGGTGTGTGCGACTCTGTGCATAGATGTGTGAGTGGGTGATTCACTGGGTGGATGGTTTCAAGAGTGCATCTGTGATAGACTGTATGGGTGGGTAAGTGTGTGTAAGAGTGTGTTAGTGAGTGAATGTATGTCCCAGTGGTACATGTGTGAGTAACTACATATGTGAAAGGCAGTATATATGTGTGTTGGAGTATATAAATAGCTATAAGCGAGAGTGAGTGATTGTGATAGTGGCTGTATGGATGAGTGTGTGCTTGTATCAGTGATTGTATAAGAGCGTAAGAATGTGCTACTATTTGTATGAGTAAGTGAGCTGGTGTGTGTATAACTGTATAGGTGAGTAAATGGTAGTGTGTTTAATTATTTGCTGACTGACTAGGTGTGTGAGTACCTCTATGGATGAGTGGCGGTGTTTGAGTGTCTATATAGGAGTATGAGTGCATATGATAGTCCTGTACTGAGTGACCGTAAGTATGAGTGACTGTACGGGTGAGTGAGTGGATGTGTGCGTAGACCTAAGAATCAGTGAGTGGGTATGTAGTTATTGGTGTTGGAGTGTCTATGGTTTTGTGAATGGCAGTCTGTAATTTAGAGTGGGTGTATCAAAGTTTATATTGGGGTGTGAGGAGGTGCATCAGATTATCACGTGGATGATGTCATCAGTGATGTCATTTGAGATGTCATCAGTGATGTCATCAGTGATGTCACTGACCATGTCATGAGTGATGTAATATGTGACGTCATCAGCAGTGCATTGCGGGGCGCGAGTTATAGTTAGCTGGACTAACTATAACGGGGGAATTTCACGGGTTTTGTACGAGTGCAATGTCCAAATAACTATAACTGTCCCTAAAACCTATGGTTTTTTCAGTGAATTTCAAAGGTTTTTTAAATGCTAATTTGTAACTATAACGTCCCTGAAACCTATGGTTTTTTCAGTGAATTTCAAAGGTTTTTTAAATGCTAATTTGTAACTATAACGTCCCTAAAACCTATGGTTTTTTTCAGTGAATTTCAAAGGTTTTTTAAATGCTAATTTGTAACTATAATGCGCCTGAAACCTATGGTTTTTTCAGTGAATTTCAACGGTTTTTTAAATGATAATATTTAATTGTAATATTTTTTACATGTATTTTTTTGATACTAATTTTCTACAGATGTTTATCTGTTTAATGTAAATATTTTGTTTTTAAAAAATATTTATATATTTGTAATATAAATTGCAAAAATGTTTTAAAAAATATTGAAACATAAATATTTTTTGTTTTGTTTTATAATTTGTTAATAAATTTAAAGAATTTTTTTTTTTTTTTTTGTGGAGTCGCGCACCGGCAGCGTACCTTACAAGATCAGTGCGCGAATTGTAGCCGCCATTTTCTTAAAGTCGTGAAGGATCCGCGTAGGGTGTGCGATGGGTGCGTGTTTTACAGTTACGTGATATACGTATGTTACGTGTTGTGCGCGATTAGTATGCGACCGGTTCGCGCTTCCTACGTTTACACATTCGTGACACATGCGCATTATACTACGCGGCGCTTGCGCGGACACGCGCCCCGCGTGACGTCATATGCGTGCTGTACGCGCTGTGTACGCGACTCCCGCGAATTTTTATATGTTCTAAAATGACATATATATGTCTTTAATACACATATTAGGGCCAGACATTATCTTACTTATGCATAAAAATAATATATTTTTACATGTAATAAAGTTATTTTACTTTTAAATGCAATTTCGCAACTTCGCGTTGGGTGCGTGCTGCGTGTGCGCACGGTACGCGGATCCCATGTGACTTGAAAAAAACTTTTGATTGGTTGATAACATTTCCCATTGTAACTATTGAAGGACCCCACCCATTTCCATCATTCTTCTTTGAGCTTCTTTGGAGACACATCTCTGCATTCAACAAGAACTGGGATTGCTCAAATAAGAAGATGGCTTCTGCACAACAGCAACAACAGGATTCAGAACATTCTTCAGAAGAAGAATTTGTGCAGGAAAATCCACGTCCAGAAAGGCATGTGTCGGTGGTGTGGAAGTTTTTCACTTTTCCGGAGGGCCAAAAAAGGTGAATGCCACGAAAGTCACCTGCCGGATCTGTGAGAGGGTGCTGTCTAGAGGTAGTGTCGACAAGAAATATTCTTGTGGTACTGCCTCTATGTATAAGCATTTAAAAACAATTCACCCACTAAACCTGGCTCGGGAGGAGTCTCGGAGAGCTGCAAGGAATCAACAACGTGCAGTTCCTTCTACATCTGGCACACCAACAACATTAACATCTCTGGACATACGTCCTGAATTTGCATTTTTAAAGCAGCACTGTGTCAAGTGCAACAAACTGATCTCTTACGGAGAACAATCCGTGGAAGCTGTTTGTGCTGCACAGCGCAATCATCATTGTTAGACTTTTTTTTTTTTTTGTGTTTTCCAGGAATGACATGTAATTCCTGAGGTTTCCTGTTTTTTTCCTTTTTTTGTTAATTATTTCCGAAAAAACACCAAAAAAAAAAAAAGAAAGTTCAAAAAATACAAATAAAATATAAAAGAAAAAAAGAAAAAAAAAAGTTCTTTTCAGAACTAACTTCTCTGGTTAAAGAAAGAACTATATTTCTATGTTAATGTGTGAAAGGTTGGTTGAATGTATATCTATAACTTAATTGACTGAAAGAATGCATTAATAGTACATTGTGAATGTATAGCAGTGTGACAATGTAAGCTCTTTAGCTGCAGTGTCCTGTGCTACTTCTGATGCACAGGGATGCAACGTAAGTAAATAAATACAAAGTCCAAAGTACATAGTACATAGTACAAAGAGAGTGCCTGGGTGAATGTATAAGTGTTTTGGTTTTGGCGCAGCGAAGGGCTTTGTGGGTGTTGCTGAATGAGTCAACAGAGGACTGCAAGGGGACTGACAGGATGTTTGCTGGAGTGTATGGATAGTGAGTGGGGATTTGAAGGTGTGAAAGACAAGTGTGTAGGTGGTTATAGAACTGCATGCATAGTGTATAGGGGTTTGAAACGGTGTATGTGCTAAGGCCTGGGTCACTTAATGAGTACTTGGGTACTG
This sequence comes from Calotriton arnoldi, assembly GCA_963921515.1. Classification (NCBI taxonomy): domain Eukaryota; kingdom Metazoa; phylum Chordata; class Amphibia; order Caudata; family Salamandridae; genus Calotriton; species Calotriton arnoldi. Next base: position 79,224 of record CAWUFW010014824.1, on the reverse strand, counting down.
ACTGAACGATTAGAGTAGTGGAAGGAGAGTGCCTCGCCGAATGTATAAGTGTTTACGTTTTGGCGCTGTGAATTGATTTCTAGGTGTTGCTGAATCAGTCAACAGAGGACTGCAAGGGAAGTGACAGGATGTCTTCTTGAGTGTATGGATACTGACTGGGGAATTGAAGGTGTGAAAGACATGTGTGTAGGTGGTTAGAGAACGGCATGCATAGTGGATTGGGGTTTGAAGCACTGTATGTGCTAAGGCCTGGGTCACTGAATGAGTACTTCAGTACTGACTGAACGATTAGAGTACTGCAAGGAGAGTGACTGGCTTAATGTATCAGTGTTTGGGTTTTGGCGTAGCGAATGGCTTTGTAGGTGTTGCTGAATGAGTCAACAGAGGACTGCAAGGGTAGTGACAGGATGTTTGCTGGAGTGTATGGATAGTGACTGGGGATTTGAAGGTGTGAAAGACAAGTGTGTAGGTGGTTACAGGACCACATGCATAGTGGATAGGGGTTTGAAGCAGTATATGTGCTAAGACCTTGGTCACTGAATGAGTACTTGGGTACTGACTGAACGATTAGAGTACTGCAAAGAGAGTGACTGGCTGAATGTATAAGTGGTTGGGTTTTGGCACAGCAAATGGATTTGTAGGTGTTGCTGAATGAGTCAACAGAGGACTGCAAGGGGACTGACAGGATGTTTGCTGGAGTGTATGGATAGTGACTGGGGAATTGAAGGTGTGAAAGACATGTGTGTAGGTTGTTAGAGAACGGCATGCATAGTGGATAGGGGTTTGAAGCACTGTATGTGCTAAGGCCTGGGTCACTGAATGAGTACTTGGGTATACACTGAACAATTAGAGTAGTACAAAGAGAGTGCCTGGGTGAATGTATAATTGTTTTGGTTTTGGCACAGCGAATGGCTTTGTAGGTGTTGCTGAATGAGTCAACAGAGGACTGCAAGGGGAGTGACAGGATGTTTGCTGGAGTGTATAGATACTGACTGGGGATTTGAAGGTGTGAAAGACATGTGTGTAGGTTGTTAGAGAACGGCATGCATAGTGGATAGGGGTTTGAAGCACTGTATGTGCTAAGGCCTGGGTCACTGAATGAGTACTTGGGTATAGACTGAACAATTAGAGTAGTACAAAGAGAGTGCCTGGGTGAATGTATAAGTGTTTTGGTGTTAGCGCAGCGAATGGCTTTGTAGGTGTTGCTGAATGAGTCAACAGAGGACTGCAAGGGGAGTGACAGGATGTTTGCTGGAGTGTATGGATAGTGACTGGGGAATTGAAGGTGTGAAAGACGTGTGTGTAGGTGGTTAGAGAACGGCATGCATAGTGGATAGGGGTTTGAATCAGTGTATATGGTAAGGCCTGGGTCACTAAATGAGTAGTTGGGTACTAACTGAACGATTAGACTACTGTAAGGAGAGTGACTGGCTTAATATATAAGTGGTTGGGTTTTGGCACACCAAATGCATTTGTCAGTGTTGCTGAATGAGTCAACAGAGGACTGCAAAGGGAGTGTCAGGATGTCTGCTGGAGTGTATGGATAGTGACTGGGGAATTGAAGGTGTGAAAGACGTGTGTGTAGGTGGTTAGAGAACGGCATGCATAGTGGATAGGGGTTTGAATCAGTGTATATGGTAAGGCCTGGGTCACTGAATGAGTAGTTGGGTACTAACTGAATGAATAGAGTACTGCAAGGAGAGTGACTGGCTTAATGTATAAATGGTGGGGTTTTGGCACACGAAATGGATTTGTCAGTGTTGCTGAATGAGTCAACAGAGGACTGGAAAGGGAGTGTCAGGATGTTTGCTGGAGTGTATGGATAGTGACTGGGGAATTGAAGGTGTGAAAGACAAATGTGTAGGTGGTTAGAGAACCGCATGCATAGTACATAGGGGTTTGAAGCAGTCTATGTGCTAAGGCCTGGGTCACTGAATGAGTACGTGGGTACTGACTGAACGATTACAGTACTGCAAGGAGAGTGCCTGGGTGAATGTATAAGTGGTTGGGTTTTGGCGCAGCAAATGGATTAGTACATGTTGCTGAATGAGTCAACAGAGGACTGCAAGGGGAGTGACAGCATGTTTACTGGAGTGTATGGATACTGACTGGGGAATTTAAGGTGTGAAAGACAAGTGTGTAGGTGGTTAGAGAACTTCTTGCATAGTGATTAAGGGTTTGAAGCAGTCTATGTGCTAAGGCCTGGGTCACTGAATGACTACTTGGGTATAGACTGAACAATTATAGTAGTACAAGGACAGTGCCTGGGTGAATGTATAAGTGGATGTGTTTTTGCGCAGCAAATTGATTTTTAGGTGTTGCAGAATGAGTCAACAGAGGACTGCAAGGGGAGTAACAGAATGTTTGCAGGAGTGTATGGTTAGTGAGTGGGGAATTTAAGGTGTGAAAGACAAGTGTGTAGGTGGTTAGAGAACTGCATGCATAGTGATTAAGGGTTTGAAGCAGTCTATATGCTAAGGCCTGGGTCACTGAATGAGTTCTTTGGGTATAGACTGAACGATTAGAGTACTACAAGGAAAGTGCCTGGGTGAATGTATAACTCTTTTGGTTTTAGCGCAGCAAATGGCTTTGTAGGTGTTGCTGAATGAGTCAACAGAGGACTGCAAGGGGAGTGACAGGATGTTTGCTGGAGTGTATGGATACTGACTGGGGAATTTAAGGTGTGAAAGACAAGTGTGTAGGTGGTTAGACAACAGCATGCATAGTGATTAAAGGTTTGAAGCAGTCTATGTGCTAAGGCCTGGGTTACTGAATGAGTACTTGGGTATAAACTGAACAATTATAGTAGTACAAGGAGAGTGCCTGGGTGAATGTATAAGTGGTTGGGTTTTTTGCGCAGGAAATGGATTTTTAGGTGTTGCAGAATGAGTCAACAGAGGACTGCAAGGTAAGTGACAGGATGTTTGCTGGAGTGTATGGATACTGACTGGTGATTTGATGGTGTGAAAGACAAGTGTGTAGGTGGTTAGAGAACCGCATGCATAGTACATAGGGGTTTGAAGCAGTCTATGTGCTAAGGCCTGGGTCACTGAATGAGTACGTGGGCACTGACTGAACGATTAGAGTACTGCAAGGAGAGTGCCTGGGTGAATGTATAAGTGGTTGGGTTTTGGCGCAGCGAATGGATTAGTACATGTTGCTGAATGAGTCAACAGAGGACTGCAAGGGGAGTGACAGCATGTTTACTGGAGTGTATGGATACTGACTGGGGAATTTAAGGTGTGAAAGACAAGTGTGTAGGTGGTTAGAGAACTGCATGCATAGTGATTAAGGGTTTGAAGCAGTCTATGTGCTAAGGCCTGGGTCACTGAATGACTACTTGGGTATAGACTGAACAATTATAGTAGTACAAGGAGAGTGTCTGGGTGAATGTATAAGTGGTTGGGATTTTGCGCAGCAAATTGATTTTTAGGTGTTGCAGAATGAGTCAACAGAGGACTGCAAGGGGAGTAACAGAATGTTTGCAGGAGTGTATGGTTAGTGAGTGGGGAATTTAAGGTGTGAAAGACAAGTGTGTAGGTGGTTAGAGAACTGCATGCATAGTGATTAAGGGTTTGAAGCAGTCTATATGGTAAGGCCTGGGTCACTGAATGAGTTCTTTGGGTATAGACTGAACGATTAGAGTACTACAAGGAAAGTGCCTGGGTGAATGTATAACTCTTTTGGTTTTAGCGCAGCAAATGGCTTTGTCAGTGTTGCTGAATGAGTCAACAGAGGACTGCAAAGGGAGTGTCAGGATGTTTGCTGGAGTGTATGGATAGTGACTGGGGAATTGAAGGTGTGAAAGACAAGTGTGTACGTGGGTAGAGAACCGCATGCATAGTGATTAAGGTTTTGAAGAAGTCTATGTGCTAAGGCCTAAGTCACTGAATGAGTACTTGGCTACAGAATGAACGATTAGAGTACTACAAGGTGAGTGTCTGGGTGAATGTATAAGTGGTTGGGTTTTGGCACACCAAATGGATTTGTCAGTGTTGCTGAATGAGTCAACAGAGGACTGCAAAGGGAGTGTCATGATGTCTGCTGGAGTGTATGGATAGTGACTGGGGAATTGAAGGTGTGAAACACGTGTGTGTAGGTGGTTAGAGAACGGCATGCATAGTGGATAAGGGTTTGAATCAGTGTATATGGTAAGGCCTGGGTCACTGAATGAGTAGTTGGGTACTCACTGAACGATTATAATACTGGAAGGAGAGTGCCTGGGTGAATGTATAAGTGGTTGGGTTTTGACACAGTGAATGAATTAGTACATGGTGCTGGATGGCTGATTGGAAAAGTACAATTACAAAGACTCACTAGCCTGGAAGCAGTTAAGTGACTACATACATTCTACAAATTTCACTACAACACTGCTAGTGTGAATGCCTCACTCATTCTGCAAATCCATAAGCAGTAATTTAGTTGTACTAAAAGGTAACTTAATTATATAAATTAAAACAGCCACAGAGCATCTTTCCAGTGATATCTACACCGTCCATCCCCCTTTCTTCACCAGTGTCCTCTCACAGACCATTTTTTATTTTAACACTTAGTTAATTTTACCTTCACAATAATAGTTATAAAAAACACTAATTATTTTTCCCACTTGTTTTGTTAACTAAAATTTCCGAAAAATTAAAAATTGTAGAATTAGGACCTGTAAAAGAGAAGAAAAAATCGTTATAATATATAATATTATATTTTTTATAACAGTTCATGATTTTCACATTTTAAAAATTATTTTCTTTGTCTTTTTTGCTGTTCTCAGAATACATTGAATTTCACTACAAATAGTGATTTCAATGTTACTCATCACATAACAGCGGGCAAAAAAACAAAACAATCAATAAGATTGTTTTAAAAAACCCAAAACTACTTGTAAAATATTTAAAATATACTTAACTATTTATGAACATTACATAAAAACTTCCTGCTGAATAACATACCATATAATACAAATGACAGGTATATAAAATGCTCTCTCCTAAGAAAATGTTATAACTTGAAATTGTATACACAGTAAATGTTTTTCTTTCAAAATATATGCTGAGAGGATGTGGAAGAAAAAGTCCATAATTAAAATATATACTTTTCCTCTAGGCCAAATAGTTTTTTTGAAATCCTTTAAATTAAAATTGTCCAATAGTAATCATATTAAGAAATATCAATAAATTCTTCAGAGGTTGAATTATGTTCCTAAAACTTTGGTTTTAAAAATATTAAGTAGGAATTTGGTAATTCTCTAGGCAAACGTTGTTTAAAATCCAATTGAGCATCATTACAATATATCCATCCTCTATTGCATTTTAAATACACAGTGTAATGTCCAGATGTTGTAGAAGGACCATGATGGAAAATAATTGATACTGCTACAAAAGTCCTTCCGGATATAGATAGTTGACTTGCTACAAAATCTTTAATTAAAGTTTCCAATTTTCTTCCATCAGCTCTACAACGTTGTATCATTAAAATTATGTATTGTCCAAATCTTTGTATAAATAATGTTGATAACATTTTTGATTTGCATTGGCTACACTCCATGTTTTGATTTGCTGCTTTAATTAGTTTATTGAAAGACACTGTTTTACAGTCTGGTAATGTCAAATATATAAATCTTTCAGTATCTATGTTAGTTGTACATGTAAACATACAATTTTCACATTCATGTTCCCATTTATAACGAAGGCCAAAAAGATTTTCAATTTGTATTCCCTCATTTTCTAATACTGTAAGCATATACATTAGAAATTCCTGAGCGTCTTGTTGAATATCCTGCGTAAATTGTGTACAACCAGAACATATATCCAAAAGATTACGAATATGAGAAACACTTTGTAATTTCCTTTTATTAGTGTTCAATTTTTTATAAAAACAATGCAATATGGAACAAAATCTTTTTCACGATTTCCCATAATTTGCTGTTGCAAACTTTGTAGAAAAAATACTACATTGATCACTACATTAGCATAGCAGTTGATACCTGAACTGTTTTCTAACTTATACCCAACAATCTCTTCAATACTATCCTTTTTCTTTTTGCTTTCAATTTGAACATTATCTTTATTTTTTTCCTTCTCTATAACTTCACTACAGATATTCTCATATCTTCTTTTTCGATGTACTACACACTTTTCAAATACAGGATATTCACCTAAATTTGGAGTATACGCTCTTCTTAACCTATTATACTCTTTTACACAGTTTGCATCTGCAGTAATCTTTGACTCTTCAAAATCAATCAAAAACAATCCAGATAAAGTTCTGACTCGGGACAAAGCAACATATGCCATACCCTCTTTAAACACAGTACTTCCAATGTTCACCAAAGCACTGTCTACACTCAATCCTTGAGATTTATGAATAGTGACTGCATATGCCAAAGAAAGTGGAAATTGCTTCCTACGGACATACAAATCTTTAACAAGCAAAAAACGAACAGAACAACAACCAATTTGTTTTACTTCTTCAATTTGATCAAATTTAATTTTTAAAAATTCGATTCCATCTCTTTTTTGATAATTAACAAAATTCACAACTTTCCCCATTGCTCCATTAACTAAACCTTTTTCTACATCCAAATTCCGCCGTAAAATTACTCGACAGTTGACACATAGATATAAATTCTTTTCTAAACCAGCAGTTTTAGATATGGATTTTTCTAAAGAATTCAATTTATTTTTCAATTTGTCCGTCAAAATAATAGTAATTCCTTCATGCTCTATTTTATCAATGGCTTCCATTTTTTTGATTTCTTGATTTTCTAGCTTCAAAAGTTGTTCATTGAGTGTTGGCATTAAACAAATTATAGATTTACTTTCAGCAATTTTGCTATACATTTTTTCTGGAACTATATTTTCATTTGGAAACAAATTCTTAAATAGTCGACTTTGCAAAGCTTGTTTGCCTTCTTCTGTGAGAACTCCAATTCTTATATCTTGAAGTATAGATCCATAATTAACATCATTTGCCTGTCGCATATTTGTAATGAGTTCTTTGTATTCAAAATAAGACCAAATATTAACGTTGCCAACACTTCCCAAAGACTTTCTGGTGTCTTCATGCACAAGTGTTTTAAATACTGGTTGTCCTTTTACAGGAGTAAGTTGCAGGAGATCTCCAAAAACTATCACATGTTTTCCTCCAAATAAGACATCATATTCTGTTTTAAGAATTTGCTGCATTCTTAAATGCACAAAAGCAAGCATTAAGTTTGAGACCATGCTTACTTCATCAATAATTAGAAGTTTCATTTTCTTTAGCACTCTTGAAACTTCATAACAAGCTTCTCCAGATAGCTTATGATATTCCAATTTGTTTTCATGCTCTACAGGTAGCATAAGTAAACGATGCAATGTAATTCCTTTAATATTGTGTGCTGCCAACCCTGTTGGAGCAGTTACAACACAAGACAAATGTGAGTCAGTTGTTTTCTGCAGATAACTGGTCAATACTTTAATTAAGAAACTTTTTCCTGTTCCAGCTTGACCACTGACATACATTCGGATAGGTTGAAATGATGTGCATGTGCATTCTTTCTTTTCATGAAGAAATCCATGGTCAATCTGTTGTCTCACTTGCTGATATATTTCTTTCTGTTCAATATTTAGTTGTTCTTCCAAGTTTCCTAAGTCCATAATATCTTCTTGAGCTTGATGCATTGCTATTTCCACCTCATTCATTGCAATTGCTGCTTCATTTTGAACAATTGGTTCTCCTAGTGGATCTTCACTCAGTGGAGCAGAAGTTTGACTATCTTGAGAACTGTCTCTAGCAATCTCAGCTGCAATAGTAGCTTCTTGATCCATTTCATCATTCAACATTTTTAGATAGTTAGCAAAAACTGGACATTCTATGGTATCTTTACAAGCATTGAAGGAATCTTCATAGCTCTCAAACTCCCCAAGTAATTCCAATTCTGTACGCCACGGTTTGAAGAGTTGCAAAAGTGCTAAATAGTAAAATTCCCTTTTCTGTTCAGTGTCACAACTCAGTTTTCTGTGATTAATCAAATTTCCTTTCCTTTGTTTCACCAAACATCCTTCAGAACCAATAACTGCATATTTTCCATCGTTTATGTTTTCTGTAGTATTCCGTTTAAAACTGTAGTATTGCAGCACTTCATATAGACATATGTTGTCAAGATTATGACTTCTATTTGGATAATATGTATCCAACATGTTTGTTTTGACAATATCTGTACTTTCTGGATCTTTTTCTGCTAAATATTCAATTTCTTGTACCGATTTAAGTACTCGATTTCGTGTTGCAGCAAGACCTAGACTCACCCAAATAATTGATCTAGATTTTGAGTATAAACTTGCAGATGATAACCGATCTGAGCATTCATATGCTCCAATTTCTCGATGGGATAACATCTTCAAACTGAAACTGTATAACTTCTTACTAAGACTCTTCTCATGAGCAATTTCTTCCCACATTTCTTTTAACTCTGTCTTTTCAGATTTTGTTATATAAGATGTGACATACCGGGCAACAGCAATGGAATTATCCGCAACATACTGAATATCCATATTAGCATTCCACATTGAGAGAATAACTTGATTATAATCATTAATATATTTTGATTCTTCTGTTCTTCTCAAATTATATGTATTTTTGGGTGATTTTCTAGTGATGGTATGTCTCATAGCTGACATAAAACTGTTTACTCTTCCTTTGGATATTACAGGACGTGGAAATCCAAAACGACATTTGGTGTAAAACTTTTCCTTAGACTTGTACTTCCGTCGACAGTATTTTCCACATCGATGATTTTGGAATCGTAACATTTGTTCTCTTAAGCTGTTCTCATCTGTTCTTTTTGGTATAGCACATGTCGCATATTCCTCAATAAAAGACAAAACAGTGTCATCCGAATCAGTTCCGAATTTAGGTGCATCCTTAATCCATAACCGCATATGTATATGAGGAGCACCTCTAGCTTGATACTCCTTTCTCCCAAAAAAATCTAAAACTTCTCCAAGAGGAGGATTCTTTTTATTGCAGATAAAAGACATCATAGCTTCAAACCTATGATTGAAATACCTGCATACATTAACAGGATCCAAAGAGCACAATTCTCCAGGTGTCTTGTATTCAATATTTTTTACATTTGAATTAGCCTCACGAAGAAATTCAAGTAAATCATCCCAAGCGTATTCAGCACAGCTTAGGGTAAGAAACCATGTAGGAGTACCTAAGTTCCTTAGCATGCATTTAAGTTCTCCATGACGACGGTACCAATACTCATTAGTACCACGCTGACATGCCATCAAATTAATCAACTGAGATTCTAGATGATCGTCTCTCTCATGTACTTTATCCATAAATTGCTTTGCAGAAACATTTTGAAAATGTACTCCTGTTTTCAAAATGTGGTTGACTGCATATGAAAGTCCAGATAAGTCACTCTCAAACAAAAGATGAAATATATATGGGATACATTGTCGAAACCTTGGGTCTTCTGCATACAATCTTGTTGTCCGATATTCAGATGCAGGAATCTGCACTGGTCGTTCATCATATCGCCCACCTTTTCAAGTTGGAAACAGCTGCGGAAAACAACGAGCTTCCAAACTTTTCTCCCATACACTCATGGGAGTACCCTTTGCTTTTTTCATTTGGAATAATTCAATTGTATTCCCCATCACTTCTTTCGAATGAAGTGGATGTACACTATAATGTTCATAGATTTCTTCACTTTTGGTCATGTCCACTTTTTCAATTTGTCCATTTGACGTTTGAGTATCGTCTCCTAAAAGTATTTCTTCTTCTTCCACATGTACATTTTTGTAGTAATCATTGTTTTGAATCAGATATAATGTTGCCTTTTGCACTTTCCTAACATCCACTAATTCTTGCCAGATTTTCTTACTCTTAGTAGGAACACCATTAACTAGAATAAGTAGTGGCTCACTTTCTACATTCTCTCCACCAATAGTTTCAATATTTTTCTTTAAATCTAGAGGTAAATATACAACTCTTCCTTTTAATCCTCTCTGTAAATCTGTAGGAGGCAATTTACCTGTTTTAGGCTCCATACGAACAATAGCTTGAAATGGGTGCACACATTGAATCAGAATAGACTCATATGTATTTAAATCTATCAGTTCTGGAGGAATAGTTACCAACTCTAGATTATTATGGACAGCTCTAGCAGGCATTTTATTCTCGTTTAATTTGTTATAACAATATTTACAAATACGCTGATCAGAACCCAAATCAAAACAATCCTCTACGAACAAATAAGTTGAAAATTCCTTCCACTTATCATTATTTTCTCTTTCACTTTGTAAATACAGATCAACAGTCCTAGTCTGAATTTTATAGTGAGTTCAGTCGGCAACAAATACAAGTATAATTTGGCCTTTCACATGAAATCACCTCAAACTTTGTAATTTCATCTTCAAATTTTTTTGTAGTGGTATGTTGCACATTCTCCTCAACATTTTCCTGTATTAATGTGTCAGTTTCTGCACTCTCTTCTCCAGGACCAAAGTAACAAAACTCAATTTTATCACAAACCTTTTTCACATCTGATACTGACCCACGCAAAAGAGCACTGTTCAACTCATTTAACATTAGTGCTGGACTTTTAGCATAATACAATCTTCTGACTAACTTTCGGATTTCAGAATGATGTACTGCTAACATCCTAAAATGATGAAAAACACTTTGACATACTTTTCTAGAAAGACAAGCAAGAGAATGTCCTTGCAAACCAGTATTTTTCTCACTCTGCAAGGGTCTAGTCCTTGCAACATCTTAATCTTTTGCTTAACACTTTTTTTAGTATACTGTCGTAAGAAATTGCGTAAAATATCAATAGATTCTTGTCGTATACTACAAATACTACTGCAATCCCAAGTATACACTGGGGCTTTAGGTCGTCTCCCTACAACTTCATCAGCTAACACTTCTTCTACATTTCTGGAAACCATCTTCTCTTTCTCAATTGGACAACCATTTCTAACCTCATAAGCTCGACCACTTGTATCAACTGTATGCAATAAATTATTGGTCTGAAAATAACTCTCTTCATTAAAGAAAGGCTCTGAACTTGAAGTGTGTTTCCATTCACCCAAAAAAAATTCACAAAAATTAGTTCTGTTAATTACTCTTTTCTTCTTACTTTTATCCTTTAATAAATGGATTGGTTTATTTAGAGATCGAATTCTGTTTAAAACTAAAATGAATAATTTCCTTTTTAATTCAAAAGTCTTTTCAACTACAGTTTCAATATGCTTCTTCTTTCGATAAAATACTGCTCTTTTTTTAGATTTCCTCACATCTTTCAACAAATTAAGAACAACTCTATTATAAAAAATCTTTTTCTGATTTCTTTATACTGACTCTGCCTTCTTTTACCATACATTGTGTTTTTTGAATGTAAATTCCCATTTTTTGTATTGTTTTTATTCATATTCTTTTTTCTGGTAGAACCATTTTCCATATTTTCCACATTTTGCACACTGTTTCTTGGCTTTGAAAGTTTTTGAATAAATTGTTTTGTTCTCTTACCAGAAGACTTATTGTTTTTCCCCACATGTTGTTGCTCTTCCAATATTGTTTGTTGATTTTTCTTCAAATAATAGCCCTTTTTGTTTCCTTTTCTCTTTTCTGTTTTTTTAGGCATGATAAGTTTATTTTAATGATCCTAATAAATATCTGTAAAAAATAATTTTAAATACATTAATTGTAATAAATATATAAATTATACTTTTTTATTTCTAAACAAATACATTGTATATACAAAACATTTAAGCACTTTCTTTTCTAATGACTAATTAAATGTGTGAAACAGAAGTGTGTAGGTGGTTAGAGCAGTGCATGCATAGTGGATAGGGGTTTGAAGCAGTCTATGTGCTAAGGCCTGGGTTACTGAATGAGTACTTGGGTATAAACTGAACAATTATAGTAGTACAAGGAGAGTGCCTGGGTGAATGTATAAGTGGTTGGGTTTTTTGCGCAGCAAATGGATTTTTAGGTGTTGCAGAATGAGTCAACAGAGGACTGCAAGGGGAGTGACAGGATGTTTGCTGGAGTGTATGGATACTGACTGGTGATTTGAAGGTGTGAAAGAAAAGTGTGTAGGTGGTTAGAGAACCGCATCCATAGTGCATAGGGGTTTGAAGCAGTCTATGTGCTAAGGCCTGGGTCACTGAATGAGTTCTTTGTGTATAGACTGAACGATTAGAGTACTACAAGGAAAGTGCCTGGGTGAATGTATAACTCTTTTGGTGTTGGCGCAGCGAATGGCTTTGTAGGTGTTGCTGAATGAGTCAACAGAGGACTGCAAGGGGAGTGACAGGATGTTTGCTGGAGTGTATGGATACTGACTGGGGAATTTAAGGTGTGAAAGACAAGTGTGTAGGTGGTTAGAGAACAGCATGCATAGTGATTAAAGGTTTGAAGCAGTCTATGTGCTAAGGCCTGGGTTACTGAATGAGTACTTGGGTATAAACTGAACAATTATAGTAGTACAAGGAGAGTGCCTGGGTGAATGTATAAGTGGTTGGGTTTTTTGCGCAGGAAATGGATTTTTAGGTGTTGCAGAATGAGTCAACAGAGGACTGCAAGGTAAGTGACAGGATGTTTGCTGGAGTGTATGGATACTGACTGGTGATTTGATGGTGTGAAAGACAAGTGTGTAGGTGGTTAGAGAACCGCATGCATAGTACATAGGGGTTTGAAGCAGTCTATGTGCTAAGGCCTGGGTCACTGAATGAGTACGTGGGTACTGACTGAACGATTAGAGTACTGCAAGGAGAGTGCCTGGGTGAATGTATAAGTGGTTGGGTTTTGGCGCAGCGAATGGATTAGTACATGTTGCTGAATGAGTCAACAGAGGACTGCAAGGGGAGTGACAGCATGTTTACTGGAGTGTATGGATACTGACTGGGGAATTTAAGGTGTGAAAGACAAGTGTGTAGGTGGTTAGAGAACTGCTTGCATAGTGATTAAGGGTTTGAAGCAGTCTATGTGCTAAGGCCTGGGTCACTGAAAGACTACTTGGGTATAGACTGAACAATTATAGTAGTACAAGGACAGTGCCTGGGTGAATGTATAAGTGGTTGGGTTTTTTGCGCAGCAAATTGATTTTTAGGTGTTGCAGAATGAGTCAACAGAGGACTGCAAGGGGAGTAACAGAATGTTTGCAGGAGTGTATGGTTAGTGAGTGGGGAATTTAAGGTGTGAAAGACAAGTGTGTAGGTGGTTAGAGAACTGCATGCATAGTGATTAAGGGTTTGAAGCAGTCTATATGCTAAGGCCTGGGTCACTGAATGAGTTCTTTGGGTATAGACTGAACGATTAGAGTACTACAAGGAAAGTGCCTGGGTGAACGTATAACTCTTTTGGTTTTAGCGCAGCAAATGGCTTTGTAGGTGTTGCTGAATGAGTCAACAGAGGACTGCAAGGGGAGTGACAGGATGTTTGCTGGAGTGTATGGATACTGACTGGGGAATTTAAGGTGTGAAAGACAAGTGTGTAGGTGGTTAGAGAACAGCATGCATAGTGATTAAAGGTTTGAAGCAGTCTATGTGCTAAGGCCTGGGTTACTGAATGAGTACTTGGGTATAAACTGAACAATTATAGTAGTACAAGGAGAGTGCCTGGGTGAATGTATAAGTGGTTGGGATTTTGCGCAGCAAATTGATTTTTAGGTGTTGCAGAATGAGTCAACAGAGGACTGCAAGGGGAGTGACAGAATGTTTGCTGGAGTGTATGGATACTGACTGGTGATTTGATGGTGTGAAAGACAAGTGTGTAGGTGGTTAGAGAACCGCATGCATAGTACATAGGGGTTTGAAGCAGTCTATGTGCTAAGGCCTGGGTCACTGAATGACTACTTGGGTATAGACTGAACAATTATAGTAGTACAAGGAGAGTGCCTGGGTGAATGTATAAGTGGTTGGGATTTTGCGCAGCAAATTGATTTTTAGGTGTTGCAGAATGAGTCAACAGAGGACTGCAAGGGGAGTGACAGAATGTTTGCTGGAGTGTATGGATACTAACTGGGGATTTGAAGGTGTGAAAGACAAGTGTGTAGGTGGTTAGAGAACCGCATGCATAGTGTACAGGGGTTTCAAACAGTGTATGTGCTAAGGCCTGGGTCACTGAATGAGTACTTGGGTATAGACTGAACAATTAGAGTACTACAAGGAGAGTTCCTGGGTGAATGTATAACTGTTTTGGTTTTGGTGCACCGAATGGTTTTTTATGTGTTGCTGAATGAGTCAACAGAGGACTGCAAGGGTAGTGACAGGATGTTTGCTGTAGTGTATGGATACTGACTGGGGATTTGAAGGTGTGAAAGACAAGTGTGTAGGTGGTTAGAGAACGGCATGCATAGTGTATAGGGGTTTCAAACAGTGTATGTGCTAAGGCCTGGGTCACTGAATGAGTACTTGGGTATAGACTGAACAATTAGAGTACTACAAGGAGAGTTCCTGGGTGAATGTATAACTGTATTGGTTTTGGTGCACCAAATTGATTTTTAGGTGTTGCTGAATGAGTCAACAGAGGACTGCAAGGGTAGTGACAGGATGTTTGCTGTAGTGTATGGATACTGATTGGGGATTTTAAGGTGTGAAAGACAAATGTGTAGGTGGTTAGAGAACCGCATACATAGTGCATAGGGGTTTGAAGCAGTCTATGTGCTAAGGCCTGGGTCACTGAATGATTTCTTTGGGTATAGACTGAACGATTAGAGTACTACAAGGAAAGTGCCTTTGTGAATGTATAAGTGTTTTGGTTTTGGCGCAGCAAATGGCTTTGTAGGTGTTGCTGAATGAGTCAACAGAGGACTGCAAGGGTAGTGACAGGATGTTTGCTGTAGTGTATGGTTAGTGAGTGGGGAATTTAAGGTGTGAAAGACAAGTATGTAGGTGGTTAGAGAACTGCATGCATAGTGATTAAGGGTTTGAACCAGTCTATGTGCTAAGGCCTGGGTCACTGAATGAGTACTTGGGTACTGAATGAACGATTAGAGTACTACAAGAAGAGTACCTGGGTGAATGTATAACTGTTTTGGTTTTGGCGCAGCGAATGGCTTTGTGGGTGTTGCTGAATGAGTCAACAGAGGACTGCAAGGGGACTGACAGGATGTTTGCTGGAGTGTATGGATAGTGAGTGGGGATTTGAAGGTGTGAAAGACAAGTGTGTAGGTGGTTATAGAACTGCATGCATAGTGTATAGGGGTTTGAAACGGTGTATGTGCTAAGGCCTGGGTCACTGAATGAGTACTTGGGTACTGACTGAACGATTAGAGTAGTGGAAGGAGAGTGCCTCGCCGAATGTATAAGTGTTTACGTTTTGGCGCTGTGAATTGATTTCTACGTGTTGCTGAATGAGTCAACAGAGGACTGCAAGGGAAGTGAGAGTATGTCTTCTTGAGTGTATGGATACTGACTGGGGAATTGAAGGTGTGAAAGACAAGTGTGTAGGTGGTTAGAGAACGGCATGCATAGTGGATAGGGGTTTGAAGCACTGTATGTGCTAAGGCCTGGGTCACTGAATGAGTACTTGGGTACTGACTGAACGATTAAAGTACTGCAAGGAGAGTGACTGGCTTAATGTATAAGTGGTGGGGTTTTGGCACACGAAATGGATTTGTCAGTGTTTCTAAATGAGTCAACAGAGGACTGCAAAGGGAGTGTCAGGATGTTTGCTGGAGTGTATGGATAGTGACTGGGGAATTGAAGGTGTGAAAGACAAGTGTGTACGTGGGTAGAGAACAGCATGCATAGTGATTAAGGTTTTGAAGAAGTCTATGTGCTAAGGCCTAAGTCACTGAATGAGTACTTGGCTACAGAATGAACGATTAGAGTACTACAAGGTGAGTGTCTGGGTGAATGTATAAGTGGTTGGTTTTTGGCGCAGCAAATGCATTTTTAGGTGTTGCTGAATGAGTCAACAGAGGACTGCAAGGGGAGTGACAGGATGTTTCCTGGAGTGTATGGATACTGACTGGTGAATTGAAGGTGTGAAAGACAAGTGTGTAGGTGGTTAGAGAACTGCATGCATAGTGGATAGAGGTTTGAAACAGTCTATGTGCTAAGGCCTGGGTCACTGAATGAGTATTTGGGTACTGACTAAACAATTATAATACTAGAAGGAGAGTGCCTGGGTGAATGTATAAGTGGTTGGGATTTTGCGCAGCAAATGGATTTTTAGGTGTTGCAGAATGAGTCAACAGAGGACTGCAAGGGGAGTCACAGGATGTTTGCTGGAGTGTATGGATACTGACTGGGGATTTGAAGGTGTGAAAGACAAGTGTGTAGGTGGTTAGAGAACCGCATGCATACTGGTTAAGGGTTTGAACCAGTCTATGTGCTAAGGCCTGGGTCACTGAATGAGTACTTGGGTACTCAATGAACGATTAGAGCACAGCAAGGAGAGTGCCTGGGTGAATTTATAAGTGGTTGGGTTTTGGCGCAGCAAATGGATTTTTAGGTGTTGCAGAATGAATTAACAGAGGACTGCAAGGGGAGTGACAGGATGTTTGCTGGAGTGTATAGATGCTGACTGTGGATTTGAAGGTGTGAAAGACAAGTGTGTAGGTGGTTAGAGAACCACATGCATAGTGATTTACGGTTTGAAGCAGTCTATGTCCTAAGGCCTGGTTCACTGAATGGGTACTTGGGTACAGAATGAATGATTAGAGTACTACAAGGAAAGTGTCTGGGTGAATGTATAAGTGGTTTGATTTTGGCGCAGCAAAAGGATTACAACATGATGCTGGATGGCTGATTAGAGAATTGCAAATACAAAGACTCACTAGTCTGGATGCAGTTAGGTGACTACATACATACGACACATTTCACTGCAACACTGCTAATGTGAATGCCTCACTAATTGTGCGAATCCATAAGCAGTAACTAAGTTCTACTACTACTAAAACTGGAGAACAGGTTAGGTTTTTAAGCAGTTATGTGTCAGCAAAGACATAAAGTAACCACATGCTTCTGTCACAATGGTTTCACAAGTGCACACATACTCACAGTGTGGTTCTACAAAACCAAAACTATTCCCTGGGCTTTAGCAAAAGAGACGCACTAGTCTGGAAGAGGTTAGGAGACTGCATACATTCTACACATTTCACTACAGCATTGCTAGTATAAATTCCTGAATAATTTGCGGATCCATAAGCACTGACTGAGTTCTAATACTAGTGCAACTTCACAATAGGATAGGTTTTTAAACAGTTAACTGTTAGCAGAGACATAAAGTAAACACATGCTTCTGTCACAATGGTTACACAAGTGCACACATACTCACAGTGTGATTCTACACAAGCCAAACTATTCTCTGAAATTTATCAGAAGAGACTCACTAGCCTGGAAGCAGTTAGGTGACTACATACATTCTACACATTTCACTACAGCACTGCTAATGTGAATGCCTGAGTCATTGTGCAAATCCATAATCAGTAACTAAGTTATACTACTACTACAACTTGACAACAGGTTAGACTTTTAAGCAGTTATGTGTCAGCAAAGACATAAAGTAATCACAACCTTCTGTCACAATGGTTGCAGAAGTGCACACATACTCACAGTGTGAATCTAGAGAACCAAAACTATTCCCTGTGCTTTAGCAAAAGAGACACACTACTCTAGAAGAGGTTAGGTGACGGCATACATTCAACATATTTCACTACAGCATTGGTAGTATGAATGCCTGAATTATTCTGCAAATCCATAAGCAGTGACTGAGTTCTAATACTACAGAAACTTGACAACACGATAGTAGAATAAATAATTATTCAACTATTCCTTTCAACACATTTAAAAATATATATATTACTATACAAAGGGGCAAATTTACAAGCCTCTTGCGCCACATTTGCCTCACTTTTCCCATGTTAAAAGTGACGCAAAAGTGGCACAAGAGGCTTCTAAAACTGTCCCATACTATTAAAAATAATTAAACTATACATCAATACATTTAATAATATATTTCAAAAAACACAGTTTCATTAAAGTATCAAATCTTTTTTAAATAAACGTTCAAAATATATAGCTCACCTATTAAATAAATCTGTTCAATTAAAAATCTCACACACTGAATCAGGATTTTCTTTTTCGCACAGAATGTAGATAAGCACACTCTCCAATATAAAACCAGTAATGGCAAACTTTCCCTCTAATTTTTCATACATATACACATGACTTCCCAGTGTTTTTCAAATTGTAAAACGAATTTCCATTGGTCATAGAGAATAATACTTTTCAACTGACATCTTTCCCCCTTGTTCTGAATATCAGTTTCCATAGCAACAGCTCATGCAACATTCAACTTAGCTGCCAGGTCACAAGTTCACCACACAATGTTGCAAATGACAACAGCAGGTGTGGTTGGCTTTGCAAAGCATTCACTAATCCTTTCTGCTGTACCTTGCAAACTTTTCATTATAACCAATAAAAAACATGCTTTCTAAACAAAGAAAAATGCACCCTATATTAGAATGTAGAGTGTTCTTAAACAGCCAATCAAATCTCTACTTTCTTAAAAACAGCATGTTGTCCACCATTTTAGATAGATTTCATTTTCCCTCCTACCTTCCTCAGCTACAGAGATCTTTTTATTACCTACATTGATCCCTTCAAGATGCTTTCAGTGTGGATTGTGGGACACAGCTATGTTTTCTGGTGCAAAAGGTATGCTGAAAGCAGAGGTATTGACAAAGATTTAGCTTTGCCAAATGTAGACATTAAATGGATTGGTCAGAGAGGATTAAAGTGGCACCAATTGATGCCATTGGTTAAATCCTTTTGCATCTCCAACACCCTGACCTCATAATTGTGCACTGTGGTGGCAATGACCTAGGCACTTTGACTGGGGTAGGTCTGGAAATGCTTATGAAGGACACCTTTGCAGAATTCATGTCACTTTTCTCCCAAACTGCCTTTGTCTATTCGAACATATGCCAAAGACAGAAATGGCAGTGGTCCAATCATTTTTGTCCACAGTTTGAGAAAGCTAGGAAACATGTCAATAAAGCTGTTTCTGCTTATCTCAGAGATTATAGGATGGGGTCCATTTTCAACAACAATCTGCGTTTTAATATACATGGCATCTATAGGAGAGACGGTGTTCATTTTACAGATGAGGGTAACCGAATCTTTCTCATCAACTTTAGACTCTGCATCGGTACTTACTTGTAGGTACCATAATGTATGAATAAACACAAGGGCTCTTTTTAGAGCCACCCAAGATATAAACATATATACTTCATGTATATTTACTGTTTTCCCAAAAATATTTGGGGCATTCGCGCACCCAACGCGTTTACCTTGGAGTCGCGCACCCAACGCGTTTACACCAGGGGGCCGCGCTGGGAGTCGCGCACCCAACGCGTTCACACTAGGGGCCGCGCTGAGCGGCGCGCTGGGTGCGCGACTCCTTATTTTTCCGTAAAAATTTTGATAGCTCCTATCCCTAATTTGTATTCTCCCCGGGGACCCCATCCCCCGGGGTCTATACATAATGATGGAGACCGTGAGGGGAGCCCCAATGCCCCCACGGTCCCGCCGGCTCCCCGCATCCTTCGAGAGCCGGCATTGCTTTTCCACATGGGGAGCTGCTAACATGCAGCTCCCCGTGTGGAAAAGCAATTTGCTTTAGATATTGGAAGAGAGAGCAGGTTTCCCTGCTCTCTCTTCCAATATCCAAGCAGTTTGCTATGGCAGGACGGGAGCCGCGAGGCTCCCGTCCTGCCATAGCAAACTACAGTGTCCCGGGGTAGGCACCCGGGACACTGCAGGAGCCGGCCCTGGGGGTGGCGGTCCCCAGGG
Source organism: Calotriton arnoldi (assembly GCA_963921515.1). NCBI lineage: Eukaryota > Metazoa > Chordata > Amphibia > Caudata > Salamandridae > Calotriton > Calotriton arnoldi. Next base: position 59,425 of record CAWUFW010014824.1, on the reverse strand, counting down.
CCATCAAGGGATCCAGGAGGGGGCCGTGCGGCCCCCTCCCATCGTGTGCACAGCCCCGGGGAGGTGGTGGTCCCTGGGCTCTGGGGTCCGTAATGGACCCCCACATTTATTTTATAGGTGCCCCGGGAGGTGGTGGTCTCCGGGCGTGTGGGGGCTGGAGCCCCCCACACACCTTATTCAAATTAAAAAAGAAGCCCCGGGGGTGGCGGTCCTCGGGGCTGCGGGAGGGCAGAAGAGCCCTCCCGCACTATTTTTTCAATTATGCCCCGGGGGTGGCAGTCCCCGGGGCATGGGGGCCCTTGAGGCCCCCCACACATAAAATAACCCCCCACCATGCCCCCGGGACTTGGGCCACCTGGGGGCAAAATACAATAGAAGCGCGGGAGACCGCGCTTCGTTTTTTTTTTTTTCGGTAGGATTCGCGCACCCTGAGCGCACCCAACGTGTTTACACCAGGGGGCCGCGCTGGGAGTTGCGCACCCAACGCGTTCACACTAGGGGCCGTGCTGAGCGGCGCGCTGGGTGCGCGACTCCTTATTTCTCCGTAAAATTTTTGATAGCTCCTATCACTAATTTGTATTCTCCCCGGGGACCCCATCCCCCGGGGTCTATACATAATGATGGAGACCGTGAGGGGAGCCCCAATGCCCCCACAGTCCCGCCGGCTCCCCGCGTCCTTCGAGATCCGGCATTGCTTTCCCACATGGGGAGCTGCTGACATGCAGCTCCCCGTGTGGAAAAGCAATTTGCTTTAAATATTGGAAGAGAGAGCAGGTTTCCCTGCTCTCTCTTCCAATATCCAAAGCAGTTTGCTATGGCAGGACGGGAGCCGCGAGGCTCCCTTCCTGCCATAGCAAACTACAGTGTCCCGGGGGTAGGCACCCCGGGACACTGCAGGAGCCGGCCCTGGGGGGTGGCGGTCCCCAGGGCCATCAAGGGCTCCAGGAGGGGGGCCACGCGGCCCCCCTCCCATTCAGTTCAAAGCCCCGGGGAGGTGGTGGTCCCCGGGGCGTGTGGGGGGGCTGGAGCCCCCCCACACAGGTTTTTTAATTTAAAAAAAAGCCCCGGGGAGGTGGTGGTTCCGGGGCTGCGGGAGGGCTCAGAGCCCTCCCGCACCATTTTTTAAAAAGCCCCGGGGGTGGCGGTCCCCGGGCTTGGGGGCCCTTGAGGCCCCCACACATTAAATTATCCCCCCCACCATGCCCCCGGGACTTGGGCCACCCGGGAGCCAATTAATATCGAAGCGCGAGAGACCGCGCTTCGATTTTTTTTTTTTTCGGCAGGAGTCGCGCACCCTGAGCGCATCCTGCCGATTTTTTAAAAATGTTTTTTATTTTATTTTGCCCAGGGGTCCTTGTGGGACCCCTGAGCAAACCTAGGGGGTCAGGGTGTTTCTACCCTGCCCCTTTGTGCGCTTTGCGCACTTAGTTTCTGTCCCTCGGTTCTACCGAGGACAAAATGGCTGCCAACATTTCCTGAATCGGAATGTTGACAGCCAGCTGACAGCCAATTAACATGCAGCTCGTGATCGGGACGGTGCGCGCAGGGTGCGCTGAGGGTACGCGGACCCTACTCGGCCATAGATATCACTATCTTTTTTACTTTTCATTTTCTCAGCAACTACTGAACGGATTTACACCATTTAACAAAAAGGGTTCTTTCTGAACCAAGAACTACCTCTTTGCCAAATTTGGTGTAATTCCGTTCAGCAGTTCGGGCTGTAGCCGTGTCTAAAGTTTCCTATGGGAAAATGCATGGGGAAAATGCGTTTTGGGACCCCCCTTTTTTCTCGGCCCCCGTTTGACGAATCGCCCCGAGACTTTCAGGGAAGGAGCGGACCGGAGCGGGCCACAAAGTTTGAAAATTTTGCGAAGATACGTCAACCGGCAAGAGAGTTATCTCAAATAGAATGTCGCGGATTTCCTATGGATAATAGGTTGTAACTATAACTATCTACTGGCGACCGCCAGTAGATAATATATATATATATATTCACTGAAAAAACCATAGGTTTCAGGCACGTTATAGTTAGAAATTAGCATTTAAAAACCTTAGAAATTCACTGAAAAAACCATAAGGTTTTAGGGACAGTTATAGTTAGTTGGACATTGCACTCGTACAAAACCCGTGAAATTCCCCGTTATAGTTAGTTCAGGTAACTATAACTCGCGCCCAGCAATGCACTGCTGATGACGTCACATATTACATCACTCATGACATGGTCAGTGACATCACTGATGACATCACTGATGACATCTCAAATGACATCACTGATGACATCACTGATGACATCATCCAGTGACTGTGTGTTTCTGTAAAGTTTAAATATGTTTAATATATATAGGGAAAGGCGTATTGAAGAATGAGTGGGTGTAGAAGCGCCTGAATGGATGATTTAGTAGGTTCGTGACTGAGTCTATAAGTGAGTGATTAAACGTATCTTACTGGATGCATGGGTGAGTGACTAAACTGTGTGAATGTCTGTATCCGTCTGTCTGTTGTTGTGTAAGCAACTGCATGGGTTTCTGACTAGCTAAATGAGTGTCTATATGGGTTATGGATTGGTTCTCTGAGTATCTGTATGGGTGCCTCAGTGTTTGTGTGGGTGGGGTGTGTGTGACTCTGTGCATAGATGTGTGAGTGGGTGATTCACTGGGTGCATGGTTTCAAGAGTGCGTCTGTGATGGACTGTATGGGTGGGTGAGTGTGTGTATGGGTGTGTTAGTGATTGAATGTATATCTCAGTGGTACATGTGTGAGTAACTACATATGTGAAAGGCAGTATATATGTGTGTTGGAGTATATAAATGGCTATAAGTGAGAGTGTGTGATTGTGAGAGTGGCTATATGGATGAGTGTGTACTTGCATCAGTGATTGCATAGGAGCGTAAGAATGTGCTAGTATTTTTATGAGTAAGTGAGCTGGTGTGTATAACTGTATAGGTGAGTAAATTGGAGTGTGATTAATTATTTGCATGACTGACTAGGTGTGTGAGTACCTCTATGGATGAGTTGCGTTGTGTGAGTGTTTATATAGGTGTATGAGTGCATATGATAGTCCTGTACTGAGTGACTGTAAGTATGAGTGACTGTACGGGTGAGTGAGTAGATGTGTGTGTGTAGACCTAAGAATCAGTGAGTGGGTATGTACTTATTGGTATTGGAGTGTGTATGGTTTTGAGAATGGCAGTCTGTAATGTAGAGTGGGTGTATCAAAACTTATATTAGGGTGTGAGAAGATACATTAAATTCTCACATGGATGATGTCATCAGTGATGTCATCAGTGATGTCATTTGAGATGTCATCAGTGATGTCATCAGTGATGTCACTGACCATGTCATGAGTGATGTAATATGTGACATCATCAGCAGTGCATTGCGGAGCGCGAGTTATAGTTACCTGAACTAACTATAACGGGGGAATTTCACGGGTTTTGTACGAGTGCAATGTCCAACTAACTATAACTGTCCCTAAAACCTTATGGTTTTTTCAGTGAATTTCTAAGGTTTTTTAAATGCTAATTTCTAACTATAACGTGCCTGAAACCTATGGTTTTTTCAGTGAATTTCAAAGGTTTTTTAAATGCTAATTTCTAAATATAACGTGTCTGAAACCTATGGTTTTTTCAGTGAATTTCAAAGGTTTTTTAAATGCTAATTCCTAACTATAACATGTCTGAAACCTACGGTTTTTTCAGTGAATTTCAAAGGTTTTGTAAATGACAATTTTTAAATGTATTAATTGTTATATTTATTTTTTTCATACTGATTTACTACATTTTTAGAAACAATTTTTTTTTACATATTTTATTTTTTAAACTACATTGTAATTACATTATACATTACAAAAAATACTTTCTCAGAATGAATTACTTTAGTTTAAATACTTTGCACATAGGCAATAGACTTTTAAGTACAGTAGTTACAGTTGTTGCAATGGGCAACACATTTTCAAACACAATGCAACATTCAGCTCAATGTGAATTTCTAGTTAAATGCAATTAGTTACTTTATGGATTACTTTTCTAACCACAGGACTGGATCCTAGATTCAGTCCTGGGACATCTCCTGTAAACAGTTGAGTAAAAGCGTTTTGGTTACAGTAGTGATTTTTAAGGAATATTATTGTATTTTAAAAGTTGACACAGAAACTTTTTCTCATAGAATCACCAATGTTATCCTATGGAAGGAAATTCACTTAGCAGGTAAAAACTGTTATCGTTACTTTTTCTTACTCAGTGTTGGATCCTGGATCCAGCACTGGTGCATCTCCTGTAAACAGTTGAAAGAATGCGTTTAAGTCATACAGGCGATTTTTAAGGAATATTTGTAGTTTGTGAAAATCGACACTTTGAAACTTTTCTGCTGAAAACCAGACAATGGATTCCTATGGAAGAAAATATAAGTTACTGGTAAGTACGGTTAAAATTACTTTTAGGGTCAGTGCTGGGCTTTGCCACTGGATTCAAGCAAACCTGGCTGATGACGGCTGGAATGCCAGAAACCGGTCCTAGGATGCTTGTTTCCGGTCCAGGGAAGACATGGCTTGGCAGTTCGGGCTGGACTGTTCCCATGAGGCACAGGGTCAGACTGATTTGCATATGGCCATGTCTGAACTGGGGTGGTGGAGTGAGCTAAAGAATGATGATGGATTAAACCCAGATCAGTTGACTGGGGGTGAGTGTTTGATTGGCTCAAACATTCCGTCCATCATCCCCTTTTGTAGGGCTAAAAGATGCAGCACTGGGTTCTCTCCTGATAACAGGTGAGTAAATCGGAATTCGTATTTCGGCTGATTTTAGAGGAATATTTTAAAGTTCCAAAACTCCACACTTAGAAGAATTTCCAAGTGAAACCAGTCAATGTTAGCCTATGAAGGAAATTCAAGTTACTGGTAAGTACGGTTAAAATTACTTTTCAGGACCAGTACTGGGCTGAAAGATACAGCACTGAGGTCTCTCCTGATAACAGGTGAGTAAATTGGAATTCGTACTTTGGTTGATTTTAGAGGAATATTATAAAGTTCCAAAACTCCACACTTAGAAGAATTTCCAAGTGAAACCAGTCAATGTTAGCCTATGAAGGAAATTCAAGTTACCGGTAAGTACGGTTAAAATTACTTTTCAGGACCAGTACTGGGCTGAAAGATGCAGCACTGAGGTCTCTCCTGATAACAGGTGAGTAAATCGGAATTCGTATTTCGGCTGATTTTAGAGGAATATTTTAAAGTTACAAAACTCCACACTTAGAAGAATTTCCAAGTGAAACCAGTCAATGTTAGCCTATGAAGGAAATTCAAGTTACTGGTAAGTACGGTTAAAATTACTTTTGAGGATCAGTACTGGGCTGAAAGATGCAGCACTGAGGTCTCTCCTGATAACAGGTGAGTAAATCGGAATTCGTATTTCGGCTGATTTTAGAGGAATATTTTAAAGTTCCAAAACTCCACACTTAGAAGAATTTCCAAGTGAAACCAGTCAATGTTAGCCTATGGAAGGAAATTCAAGTTACTGGTAAGTACGGTTAAAATTACTTTTCAGGACCAGTACTGGGCTGAACGATACAGCACTGAGGTCTCTCCTGATAACAGGTGAGTAAATTGGAATTCGTATTTCGGCTGATTTTAGAGGAATATTTGTATGTTTCAAAAATCAACACTTAGAAACTTTTTCAGCAAAAAGCAGGCAATGATATCCTATGGAAGGAAATTCAAGTTACTGGTAAGTACGGTTAAAATTACTTTTCAGGATTAGTACTGGGCTGAAAGATGCAGCACTGAGGTCTCTCCTGATAACAGGTGAGTAAATCAGAATTCGTAGTTCGGCAGATTTTAGAGGAATATTTGCACAATGGTGAAGGGAGGGGCGGGGCCTGAGGTGACATCTGTGCAAACGCGCCCTGTGGCGCGTTTTAAGTTGGGGGATTAAGTCCCCTTGAATCATGAGGGTCCCTAGGGGCCAACTAGCCCACCAGGAACCTCCAGTATGTGCCAGGGGCTGCGTTGCAGAGACGTGTAGAGAGGCCACACCCCTTTTACACCTCTCTGCAACGCAGCTCTGTGGCGCTTTCTGGATGTACCTGTTGGGCTAGTTGGCCCTCAGGGACCCTCAGGATTGAAGGGGATTTAATTCCCCATCTTAAAACGCGCCATGGGGCCTGTTTGCACACATGTCACCTCAGGCCCCGCCCCCTTCTTTCACCACTGTGCAAACGCGCCCCGTGGCGCGTTTTAAGTCGGGGGATTAACTCCCCTTGAATCCTGAGTACTGCAGGGAGGGGGGCGGGGCCTCGGCACGATGCCGTTTTTTTTTTTTTATGGGAGGGGGGCTGCGTGGCCCCCCTTCCCTCGGCCACTTTTGGCCCCGGGACCCCATCCCCGGGGCCTGGGCATTTTTTTGTTTTATTAAAAAAAAAAAAAAAAAACGGGAAGGGGGCCGCGTGGCCCCCTTCCCTGGGCCTCTATTGGGCCCGGGGACCCCATCCCCCGGGCATGCCCTCTTTTTTAAATAAAAATATGGGGGGGCTGCGTGGCCCCCCTCCTCAGGCCATTTAAGGCCCGGGGACCCCATCCCCCGGGGCCGGCCTTGCCCTTATTTTTTTATTTTTTTTATTTTTTGTATTTGGGGAGGGGGCTGCGTGGCCCCCTCCCGGGCCACTTATGGCCCCGGGGACCCCATCCCCCGGGGCCTGGCCTCTGGTTGGGGACTGTGGGGGTCCCCAAACCCCCCACAGTCCCGCCGGCTCCCCGTGTCCTACGGGAGCCGGCATTCCTTTTTCACATGGGGAGCAGCTAACATGCTGCTCCCCGTGTGGAAAGCAATTGGTTTGCATTTTGAAAGAGTGTGCAGGTTTCCTGCTCTCTCTTTCAAAATGCAAACTAAGTTTGCTATGACAGGACGGGAGCCGCGAGGCTCCCGTCCTGTCATAGCGAACTACAGTGTCCCAGGGGTAGGCACCCCGGGACACTGCAGGAGCCGGCCCTGGGGGTGGCGGTCCCCAGGGCCATCAAGGGCTCCAGGAGTGGGGCCGCGCGGCCCCCTCCCTACAGTTTTGAAAGCCCCGGGAGGTGGTGGTCCCCGGGGCTTGGGGGTCCAAAACGGACCCCCATTTTCAATGTTCTTAGTGCCCCGGGAGGTGGTGGTCCCGGGCGTGTGGGGGCTGGAGCCCCCACACAGGTTTTAAATTTTTAAAAAAAAAGCCCCGGGAGGTGGCGGTCCCCGAGGCTTGGGGCCCTTGGAGGCCCCCATACATAAAATAAACCCCCTCAGCATGCCCCCGGGACTTGGCCCACCCGGGGCAGATTACATCGAGCGCGGGAGACCGCGCTTCGATGTTTTTCCGGCAGGATCCGCGCTCCCTGAGCGCATCCTGCCGATTTTTTTTTTTAAATGCTTTTTTGCCCAGGGGTCCTTGTGGGACCCCTGAGCAGGCCTAGGGGTTAGGTGTTTCTACCCTGCCCCCTTTGTGCGTTTTGCGCACTTGTTTCTTTTTTTTCTCGGCGGATCCGCGCACCCTAAGCGCATCCCGCCGATTTTTAAAAAAAAAAATGCTTTTTTCTGCCCAGGGGGTCCTTGTGGGACCCCCTGAGCAGACCTAGGGGGTCAGGGTGTTTCTACCCTGCCCCCTTTTTGCGCTTTGCGCACTTGTTTCTGTCCCTCGGTTCTACCGAGGGACAAAATGGCTGCCAACACTTCCTGATTTGGAGTGTTGACAGCCAATTAGCATGCAGCTCGTGATCGGGAGGGTACGCGGATCCGACGCGCCCATAGATATATATGTGATTTTAATTGTGAATTTCTCAGGAACTACTGAACGGATTTACACCATTTTAGCAAAAGGCACCAGTCTGAACCAAGGGCTACCTCTTTGCCAAATTTGGGGTAATTCCGTTCAGCAGTTCGGGCTGTAGCTGCGACTAAAGGTTCCTATGGAAAAATGAATGGGGAAAACGCGTTTTGGGACCCCCTTTTTCTCGGCCCCCGCTTGACGTATCACCCCGAGACTTTCAGGGTAGGAGCGGACCGGAGCGCCCCAACAAGTTGGAAGCTTTCGCGAAGATTCGTCAACCGGCGCCAACGTTATTGCAAATAGAATGTCGCGGATTTCCTATGGATAATAGGTCCTAACTATAACTATCTACTGGCGACCGCCAGTAGATAATATATATATATATATATATATATATATATATATATATATATTCACTGAAAAAACCATAGGTTTCAGGGACGTTATAGTTACAAATTATCATGTTAAAAACCTTTGAAATTCACTGAAAAAACCATAGGTTTCAGGGACGTTATAGTTACTTGCACATTTCACTCGTACAAAACCATAGAAATTCGTCCGTTATAGTTAGTTGAGCTAACTATAACTCACGCCCCCACAATGCACTGCTGATGACGTCACATATTACATCATTCATGACATGGTCAGTGACATCACTGATGACATCTCAAATGACATCACTGATGACATCACTGATGACATCATCCAGTGACTGTGTGTTTCTGTAAAGTTTAAATATGTTTTATAAATATATTGCCCAAGGTATATTGTAGAATGAGTGGCTGTATAAGTGTGTGGATGGAGTATTTAGTAGGTGTGTGACTGACTGTATAAGTGAGTGATTAAATGTCTCTTACTGAATTTATGGGTTAGTGACTAAACTGTGTGAATGTCTGTATCAGTCTGTCTATTGCTGTGTAAGCTGCTGCATTGGTTGATGAGTAGCTACATGAGTGTCTATATGGGTTATTGATTGGTTGCTTGAGTATTTGTATGGGTGCCTGAGTGTGTGTGTGAGTGGGTGGGAGGTGTGTGACTTTGTGCATAGATGTGTGAGTTCTTTATTCACTGGGTGTATGGGTTTAAGAGTGCATGTGGAAACAGCTGTATGGGTGGGTGAGTGTGTGTATGGGTTTGTTGGTGAGTGAATGGATATCTCAGTGCTACATGTCCAAGTAACTACATATATAAAACACAGTGCATGAGAGAGTTGGAGTATATAAATGACTATACGTGAGAGTCAGTGATTGTGAGAGTGCTGTATGGATGAGTGTGTACTTGTATCAGTGATTGTATAAGAGAGTAAGTATATGTTAATATCACTATGAATAAGTGAGGTTGTGTGTGTATAACTGTATAGCTGAGTAAATAGAAGTGTGATTGATTCTTTGCATGACTGACTAGATGTGTGAGTAACTCTGGATGAGTGGCGGTGTGTGAGTGTTTGTATAGGTGTATGAGTGCCTATAATAGTGTTGTATTGATGAGTCACTGCATGTATGAGTGACTTTATGGGTGAATGAGTGGATATGTGTGTAGACCTAGGAATCAGTGTGTGCGTATGTAGTAACTGGTATTGGTGTCTGTATTGTTTCGAAAATGGTAGTCTGTATTTTAGAATGGGTGTATCAAATGTTTCATTAAGGTATGAGGAGGTGCATCAGATTTTCACGTGGATGATGTCATCAGTGATGTCATCAGTGATGTCACTGACCATGTCATGAATGATGTAATATGTGACGTCGTCAGCAGTGCATTGTGGGGCGTGAGTTATAGTTAGCTCAACTAACTATAACGGCCAAATTTCTATGGTTTTGTACGAGTGAAATGTGCAAGTAACTATAACGTCCCTGAAACCTATGGTTTTTTCAGTGAATTTCAAAGGTTTTTAACATGATAATTTGTAACTATAACGTCCCTGAAACCTATGGCTTTTTCAGTGAATTTCAAAGGTTTTTTAAATGCTAATTTCTAATTATAATATTCATTAAACCTATCTGCTGTGCGATCTAAAAACAAGCTGGTGCTTGTAGTGTTATGGACAGTGGACGCAACCATGTTACCTCAGGCAGTGGGGAAGATCTCGGTCATGAACCTGTGTCGTCGCCCCCTGTAAGCGGAAGCGCAGTGGGCTGGTCCAACGTACTCCACTCCAGCGTAGAAGTGTGAATAAATAGGCCGGGGTTCTGGGCGTGGTTCACTTGTGTGAAACCCAACGCGTCTGCCAAAGCGGTGACCCTCACCCTGTCATGTGGCTGCCGCCATGACCGCGGGCCTCCTCGACACAAGCCCCCTGCGAACACAGCGGCACAACACTGCACAGTTATGTCTGTACAGACTACTGCCTTCGATCTACACTGCGGACAGCAGGGCTCACAATTCAAATTGAGTCGCGATTCCAGATGACGGAGTCCAGTAGGCATGACACATTGCTCCCAGTGCAGCCCACACGGACCACGCATCATCGCAGGATGCGCACACGCTGAGTGCTTCAGGTGCCACTAGCTCACTGCACCATAAGTCATCGCCACGTACCCTTAAACCTACATAATATCCTTTTAGTATCCTTGCTTCAAGAACTTTTTTGATATCAATTATAGCTTTAGTACAATGACCAAATTCATCTTGCAAGTCCAAAGGAACACTGAATGGCAGTCTACACTGCGGACAGCAGAGCTCACAATTTGAATTCAGTCTTTATTTATTAATTGCAGACAGAATTGTACTCTATGTCGTTGAATTTTCTCAAGAGGAAGTGACAAAAAGCTTTCCTCGATGTCTGTGCTGACTACTGCCTTCGATCTACACTGCGGACAGCAGGGCTCACAATTCAGATTGAGTCGCGGTTCCAGATGACGGAGTCCAGTAGGCATAACACATTGCTCCCAGTGCGGCCCGCCCGGACCATGCATCATCGCAGGCTGCGTACACGCTGAGCGCCAGAGGTACCACTAACTCAGTGCTCCACAAGTAAACACCACGTGGCCTTATTAAGGCAGAATTCATTAAACAAAACACATTGCTACCAGTGCTGCCCACACGGACCATGCATCATCGCAGGATGCGCACACGCTGAGTGCTTCAGGTGCCACTAGCTCACTGCACCATAAGTCATCGCCACGTAACCTTAAACCTACATAATATCCTTTTAGTATCCTTGCTTCAAGAACTTTTTTGATATCAATTATAGCTTTAGTACAATGACCAAATTCATCTTGCAAGTCCAAAGGAACACTGAATGGCAGTCTACACTGTGGACAGCAGAGCTCACAATTTGAATTCAGTATTGATTTATTAATTGCAGACAGAATTGTACTCTATGTCGTTGCATTTTCTCAAGAGGAAGTGACAGAAAGCTTTCCTCGATGTCTGTGCTGACTACTGCCTTCGATCTACACTGCGGACAGCAGGGCTCACAATTCAGATTGAGTCGCGATTCCAGATGACGGAGTCCAGTAGGCATGACACATTGCTCCCAGTGCGGCCCGCCCGGACCACACATCATCGCTAGCTGTGCACACGCGGAATGCTTCTGATGCTCCTACCTCAGTCCACCACAACTGATGGACCCTTTATGACAGAATATTTTGTATATGATTTCAGATCTGGTGCCCCTAACTTAGTGTAGCACAAGTCATGGACCCTTTATGATTGAATCTTTGTGTGTGATCTGATGATTACTGTTGTACTTGTTACAAGCACCAACCATTCCCGGAGGGCTGGCTTACACTCACCCCACACTCATCCAGCACAGATGTCACTGGACATGTGACCCTGGTAATAAAAAGGAGTCGAGTGCAAGTGCTCGTATCCAGTTCCACTATCTATCTGTGTCCGTGTGTTCATTATGTATGCAACATACTGCTCCTGGGCCCTACCACATTACATTGTGCTCTGGACAGCGTATGCAACCAACTTACCTTTGACAGTGGGAGAAAACTTTGGTTATGTAACTTTGTCTCGGTCATTGTACAAGTACGTACGTAGAGACTGGATGATTAGAGTACTGCAAGGAGAGTGTATAGTGAATTTATAAGTGCGTGGGGATTGGTGGAGTGATTGTATAAGTACATATGTTGGCGCACCCTAACTCCGACAACGAGCTTGTCTCTAATTGGCTGCCCTCCATGTCCCAAAAACTGAAATTTGGATTTTGCATGGCCCAGTATTGCTACAGCTGCAATACTCCACTGAATGTGCAATAAACATTCACACCCACACAGATGTGTCATGTCCACCATCTTTCTTGTGTGGAACTATGGATGAATGTAGGGCCAGTGATTCCCCGTACCTTCCATGTTGGCCATGTTCAGGGACTTGGCTCACAGAGTGACACATTGACGCTTGCGACCCGGGTGACGGCAGCACTACAACAAGAACACCGGCACGCATCAGTTGATTCCTCATACAACTCACGATGGAGCCACGCCCATAGCTCCGGAGTCATTCTTCACAGCCTCACGCAGAACTGGCATACGCCTGGCCAGCCCACTCCGCTTACGCTTACAGGGAAGGACAACAACGCCACATGGCCCAGATTTTCATTGCAGTGATCTGCTGGTCACACCCTAGTTGTCAGTATGCCACAGCCACTCCCTCAAGGCTAGTATGCACCCACACCACACCCATCCAGCACAGGCGTCACAGGACACGTGACCCTGCCAATAAAAAAGACCGGGCGCATGTGCTCAACGCCATTTCAGAGTTGCTCACACCGGATGCACTGCGGCCGGCACAGGCACACCGGCACGGGACGGTGACTTTCGGTCCACTGAGGTACGGGTACCGTAACTGCTGAGCGGGTGTACAGCCTGCGGTGATGGCCCGTCCTGGCGGTCTGGACAGCTCAGGTTTTGTATGCCCTGCTGGACCGCAGTGTAGGCCTGAGCCACCGAACAGGGAGGCCTACCACCACGTGCGTGGCCTCACTGTTCACTGAGTTAGTGGCACTGCAAGGACTGAGTGGGTGTGCAACCTGTGATGATGATAGGTGCACTAGTATGTCCTCTGGCATGGCAAAATCAAGACGCAGCACCAAATGTGAGACCTGTTGGCCTGCGGAGCGGGACTGCATGATGCGGAGGGTGCCCTATCCGCGAAAAGGTGAGCAGTGAGGCCTGGGTGCGCAGCGGTGGGCAAATACGTCTGGGCGGCTGGAGTGGATACACAAAGGCGGCAAAGTGATTAAGGCGTACGCAATCGTATATACTCTCCCATTACTAATTCTGTACTATGTTTAGATGTGGGAGCTTGAGGGCTCCACTAGGTCCCGGCACGTGGTTGGAGACACAGCACTCACTGTCCCTCTTCATCTCTTCCTTTCTCTCCTTCACACTCTTTCTCTCTCTCTTCTTCTCTCACTCTCTCACTCTTTCTCTCTGTCTTCCTCTCACTCTTTCTTTCTTTTTCTCTCTCTCTTCCTGTCACTCCCACTGTTTCTCTCTTCCTCTCTGTCTTCCTCTCACTCCTTCTTTCTTTTTCTCTCTGTCTTCCTCTCACTCTTTCTTTCTCTCTCTGTCTCTCTTTCTCTCTCCTTTGATGGACGCATGACGCACAATCTTATCTTGCTTTTTGTCTTGCAGGCCTGCAATGAAGCGTGGCCATCCTGCAATCAACACTCAACCTGAATTGTGAGCTCCGCTCTCTGCGTGTACACAACGGGTGAGGAGGTTTCTTCGGCACGTGGTGGACCCTCTTCGACACACGCCGGTGGTGTAAGGTGAGCAGAGAGGCTTGTTTGCGCAGCGGCGGGCAGTCACCTCTGAGCAGTGGGAGTGGATGGGGTGCAGCAGCCTGGGTGCGCAGTGGCACGCAGTCACCTCTGGGCAGTGGGAGTGCATTGGGTGCAGCAGCCTGGGTGCGCAGCGGCTGTCATACACCTCTGGGCAGTGGGAGTGGATGGAGTGCAGCAGCCTGGGTGTATAGCAGCGGGTAGACACCTCTGGGCAGTGGAAGTGGATGGGGTACACTAGCCTGGATACACAAAGGCGGGACAGCGATTTAGGCATACGCAGTTGTATGTACTCATCCATTACTGATTCCATTTTTAGGTTTCAGATGACTAAGCTTGAGGGCTGCCCTATATCCCGGCACGTGGTTGGAGACACACCGGTGACAGAAAGGTGAGTTGTGAGGATTTTCTCCACAGTGTCAACACTCACTCTCCCTCTCCATCTCTTCCTTTCTGTCACTCACACTCTTTCTCTCTCTCTCACTCTCTATCTCTTCCTTTCTCTCTCTCTCACACTCTTTCTCTGTCTCTTCCTCTCTCTCTCTCTCTCTCTCTCTCTCTCTCTCTCATTCTTTCTTTCTCTCTCTTCATCTCTCACTCTTTCTCTCTCTCTTCCTCTCTCTCACACTGTTTCTCTCTTCCTCTCTTCCTTGTAACTCACTCTTTCTCTCTTTCTCTCTTCCTCTCTCTCACACTTTCTCTCTTCCTCACTCTCACTCTTTCTCTCTCTCTCTTCCTTTCTCTCACTCTTTCTCTTTCTCTCTCTCTCTCCCTCTCTCTCACTCTTTCTCTCTCTCTTCCTCTCTCTCACTCTTTCTCTCTCTTTCTGTCTCTCACTGTTTCTCTCTCTCTTCGTCTCTCTCACTCATTCTCTCAGTCTTCCTCTCACTCTTTCTTTCTTTTTCTCTCTCTCTTCCTGTCACTCCCACTGTTTCTCTCTTTCTCTCTGTCTTCCTCTCACTCCTTCTTTCTTTTTCTCTCTATCTTCCTCTCACTCGTTCTTTCTCTCTCTATCTCTCTATCTCTCTTTCTCTCTCCTTTGATGGATGCATGACGCACAACATTATCTTGCTTTTTGTCTTGCAGGCCTGCGATGAAGCGTGGCCATCCTGCAATCAACACTCCACCTGAATTGTGAGCTCCACTCTCCGCGTGTACACAACGGGTGAGGAGGTTCCTTCGGCACGTGGTGGACCCTCTTCGACACACGCCAGTGGTGTAAGGTGAGCAGAGAGCCTTGTTTGCGCAGCGGCGGGCAGTCACCTCCGGCAGTGGCAGTAGATGGGGTACAGCAGCCTGGGTGTGCAGCGGCATGCAGTCACCTCCGGGCAGTGGGAGTGCATGGGGTGCAGCAGCCTGGGTGCGCAGCAGCGGGTAGACACCTCTGGGCAGTGGAAGTGGATGGGGTACACTAGCCTGGATACACAAAGGTGGGACAGTGATTTAGGCATACGCAGTTGTATGTACTCATCCATTACTGATTCCATTTTTATGTTTCAGATGACTAAGCTTGAGGGCTGCCCTATATCCCGGCACGTGGTTGGAGACACACCGGTGACAGAAAGGTGACCTGTGAGGATTTTCTCCACAGTGTCAACACTCACTCTCCCTCTCCATCTCCTCCTTTCTGTCACTCACACTCGTTCTCTCTCTCTCACTCTATCTCTTCCTTTTGCTCTCTCACACTCTTTCTCTCTTTCTCTGTCTCTTCCTCTCTCTCTCTCTCTCTCTCTCTCATTCTTTCTTTCTCTCTCTTCCTCTCTCACTCTTTCTCTCTCTCTCTCCTCTCTCTCACACTGTTTCTCTCTCTTCCTCTCTCTCATACTGTTTCTCTCTTTCTCTCTTCCTTGTATCTCACTCTTTCTCTGTCTTCCTCTCCACACTTTCTCTCTTTCTCACTCTCACTCTTTCTCTCTCTCTCTTCCTTTCTCTCACTCTTTCTCTCTCTCCCTCTCTCTCACTCTTTCTCACTCTCTTCCTCTCTCTCACTCTTTCTCTCTCTTTCTGTCTCTCACTGTTTCTCTCTCTCTTTGTCTCTCTCACTCTTTCTCTCTGTCTTCCTCTCACTCTTTCTTTCACTCTCTATCTCTCTTTCTCTCTCCTTTGATGGACGCATGACGCACAATCTTATCTTGCTATTTGTCTTACAGGCCTGCGATGAAGCGTGGCCATCCTGCAATCAACACTCAACCTGAATTGTGAGCTCCGCTCTCCGCGTATACACAACGGGTGAGGAGGTTTCTTCGGCACGTGGTGTACCCTCTTCGACACATGCCAGTGGTGTAAGGTGAGCAGAGAGGCTTGTTTGCGCAGCGGCGGGCAGTCACCTCCGGGCAGTGGGAGTGGATGGGGTGCAGCAGCCTGGGTGTGCAGCGGCACGCAGTCACCTCCGGGCATTGGGAGTGCATGGGGTACAGCAGCCTGTGTGCGCAGCAGCTGTCATACACCTCTGGGCAGTGGGAGTGGATGGAGTGCAGCAGCCTGGGTGTACAGCAGCGGGTAGACACCTCTGGGCAGTGGAAGTGGATGGGGTACACTAGCCTGGATAATCAAAGGCGGGACAGCGATTTAGGCAACGCAGTTGTATGTACTCATCCATTACTGATTCAATTTTTATGTTTCAGTTGACTAAGCTTGAGGGCTGCACTATATCCCGGCACGTGGTTGGAGCCACACCGGTGACAGAAAGGTGAGCTGTGAGGATTTTCTCCACAGTGTCAACACTCACTCTCCCTCTCCATCTCTTCCTTTCTGTCACTCACAGACTTTCTCTCTCTCTCACTCTCTATCTCTTCCTTTCTCTCTCTCACACTCTTTCTCTCTTTCTCTGTCTCTTCCCCTCTCTCTCATTCTTTCTTTCTCTCTCTTCCTCTCTCACTCTTTCTCTCTCTCTTCCTCTCTCTCACACTGTTTCTCTCTCTTCCTCTCTCTCTTCCTCTCTTCCTTGTATCTCACTCTTTCAATGTCGTCCTCTCTCACACTTTCTCTCTTCCTCACTCTCACTCTTTCTCTTTCTCTCTTCCTTTCTCTCACTCTTTCTCTCTCTCCCTCTCTCTCACTCTGTCTCTCTCTTTTCTTCTCTCTCACTATTTCTCTCTCTTTCTGTCTCTCACTGTTTTTCTCTCTCTTCGTCTCTCTCACTCTTTCTCTCTGTCTTCCTCTCAAACTTTCTTTCTTTTTCTCTCTGTCTTCCTCTCACTCTTTCTTTCTCTCTCTCTATCTTTCTTTCTCTCTATCTCTCTTTCTCTCTCCTTTGATGGACGCATGACGCACAATCTTATCTTGCTTTTTGTCTTGCAGGCCTGCGATGAAGCGTGGCCATCCTGCAATCAACACTCAACCTGAATTGTGAGCTCCGCTCTCCGCATGTTCACAACGGGTGAGGAGGTTTCTTCGGCATGTGGTGGACCCTCTTCGACACACGCCGGTGGTGTAAGGTGAGCAGAGAGGCTTGTTTGCGCAGCGGCAGGCAGTCACCTCCGGGCAGTGGGAGTGGATGGGGTGCAGCAGCCTGGGTGCGCAGCGGCACGCAGTCACCTCCGGGCAGTGGGAGTGCATGGGGTGCAGCAGCCTGGGTGCGCAGCGGCTGTCATACACCTCTGGGCAGTGGGAGTGGATGGAGTGCAGCAGCCTGGGTGCGCAGCAGATGTCATACACCTCTGGGCAGTGGGAGTGGATGGAGTGCAGCAGCCTGGGTGTACAGCAGCGGGTAGACACCTCTGGGCAGTGGAAGTGGATGGGGTACACTAGCCTGGATACACAAAGGCGGGAAGGGATTTAGGCAACGCAGTTGTATGTACTCATCCATTACTGATTCCATTTTTATGTTTCAGATGACTAAGCTTGAGGGCTGCCCTATATCCCGGCACGTGGTTGGAGACACACCGGTGACATAAAGGTGAGCTGTGAGGATTTTCTCCACAGTGTCAACACTCACTCTCCCTCTCCATCTCTTCCTTTCTGTCACTCACACTCTTTCTCTCTCTCTCACTCTCTATCTCTTCCTTTCTCACTCTCACACTCTTTCTCTCTCTCTTCTTCTCTCACTCTCTCACTCTTTCTCTCTGTCTTCCTCTCACTCTTTCTTTCTTTTTCTCTCTCTCTTCCTGTCACTCCCACTGTTTCTCTCTTCCTCTCTGTCTTCCTCTCACTCCTTCTTTCTTTTTCTCTCTGTCTTCCTCTCACTCTTTCTTTCTCTCTCTGTCTCTCTTTCTCTCTCCTTTGATGGACGCATGACACACAATCTTATCTTGCTTTTTGTCTTGCAGGCCTGCAATGAAGCGTGGCCATCCTGCAATCAACACTCAACCTGAATTGTGAGCTCCGCTCTCCGCGTGTACACAACGGGTGAGGAGGTTTCTTCGGCACGTGGTGGACCCTCTTCGACACACGCCGGTGGTGTAAGGTGAGCAGAGAGGCTTGTTTGCGCAGCGGCGGGCAGTCACCTCTGGGCAGTGGGAGTGGATGGGGTGCAGCAGCCTGGGTGCGCAGCGGCACGCAGTCACCTCTGGGCAGTGGGAGTGCATTGGGTGCAGCAGCCTGGGTGCGCAGCGGCTGTCATACACCTCTGGGCAGTGGGAGTGGATGGAGTGCAGCAGCCTGGGTGTACAGCAGTGGGTAGACACCTCTGGGCAGTGGAAGTGGATGGGGTACACTAGCCAGGATACACAAAGGCGGGACAGCGATTTAGGCATACGCAGTTGTATGTACTCATCCATTACTGATTCCATTTTTATGTTTCAGATGACTAAGCTTGAGGGCTGCCCTATATCCCGGCACGTGGTTGGAGACACACCGGTGACAGAAAGGTGAGTTGTGAGGATTTTCTCCACAGTGTCAACACTCCCTCTCCCTCTCCATCTCTTCCTTTCTGTCACTCACACTCTTTCTCTCTCTCTCACTCTCTATCTCTTCCTTTCTCTCTCTCTCACACTCTTTCTCTGTCTCTTCCTCTCTCTCTCTCTCTCTCATTCTTTCTTTCTCTCTCTTCATCTCTCACTCTTTCTCTCTCTCTTCCTCTCTCTCACACTGTTTCTCTCTTTCTCTCTTCCTTGTAACTCACTCTTTCTCTATCTTCCTCTCTCTCACACTTTCTCTCTTCCTCACTCTCACTCTTTCTCTCTCTCTCTTCCTTTCTCTCACTCTTTCTCTTTCTCTCTCTCTCCCTCTCTCTCACTCTTTCTCTCTCTCTTCCTCTCTCTCACTCTTTCTGTCTCTCACTGTTTCTCTCTCTCTTCGTCTCTCTCACTCATTCTCTCTGTCTTCCTCTCACTCTTTCTTTCTTTTTCTCTCTCTCTTCCTGTCACTCCCACTGTTTCTCTCTTTCTCTCTGTCTTCCTCTCACTCCTTCTTTCTTTTTCTCTCTATCTTCCTCTCACTCTTTCTTTCTCTCTCTATCTCTCTTTCTATCTCCTTTGATGGATGCATGACGCACAACATTATCTTGCTTTTTGTCTTGCAGGCCTGCGATGAAGCGTGGCCATCCTGCAATCAACACTCCACCTGAATTGTGAGCTCCGCTCTCCGCGTGTACACAACGGGTGAGGAGGTTCCTTCGGCACGTGGTGGACCCTCTTCGACACACGCCAGTGGTGTAAGGTGAGCAGAGAGCCTTGTTTGCGCAGCGGCGGCAGTCACCTCCGGCAGTGGGAGTGGATGGGGTACAGCAGCCTGGGTGTGCAGCGGCATGCAGTCACCTCCGGGCAGTGGGAGTGCATGGGGTGCAGCAGCCTGGGTGCGCAGCAGCGGGTAGACACCTCTGGGCAGTGGAAGTGGATGGGGTACACTAGCCTGGATACACAAAGGTGGGACAGTGATTTAGGCATACGCAGTTGTATGTACTCATCCATTACTGATTCCATTTTTATGTTTCAGATGACTAAGCTTGAGGGCTGCCCCATATCCCGGCACGTGGTTGGAGACACACCGGTGACAGAAAGGTGACCTGTGAGGATTTTCTCCACAGTGTCAACACTCACTCTCCCTCTCCATCTCCTCCTTTCTGTCACTCACACTCGTTCTCTCTCTCTCACTCTCTATCTCTTCCTTTTGCTCTCTCACACTCTTTCTCTCTTTCTCTGTCTCTTCCTCTCTCTCTCTCTCTCTCTCTCTCTCATTCTTTCTTTCTCTCTCTTCCTCTATCTCTCTTTCTCTCTCTCTTCCTCTCTCTCACACTGTTTCTCTCTCTTCCTCTCTCTCATACTGTTTCTCTCTTTCTCTCTTCCTTGTATCTCACTCTTTCTCTGTCTTCCTCTCTCACACTTTCTCTCTTTCTCACTCTCACTCTTTCTCTCTCTCTCTTCCTTTCTCTCACTCTTTCTCTCTCTCCCTCTCTCTCACTCTTTCTCTCTCTCTTCCTCTCTCTCACTCTTTCTCTCTCTTTCTGTCTCTCACTGTTTCTCTCTCTCTTCGTCTCTCTCACTCTTTCTTCCTCTCACTCTTTCTTTCACTCTCTATCTCTCTTTCTCTCTCCTTTGATGGACGCGTGACGCACAATCTTATCTTGCTTTTTGTCTTGCAGGCCTGCGATGAAGCGTGGCCATCCTGCAATCAACACTCAACCTGAATTGTGAGCTCCGCTCTCCGCGTATACACAACGGGTGAGGAGGTTTCTTCGGCACGTGGTGTACCCTCTTCGACACATGCCAGTGGTGTAAGGTGAACAGAGAGGCTTGTTTGCGCAGCGGCGGGCAGTCACCTCCGGGCAGTGGGAGTGGATGGGGTGCAGCAGCCTGGGTTTGCTGCGACACGCAGTCACCTCCGGGCATTGGGAGTGCATGGGGTGCAGCAGCCTGGGTGCGCAGCAGCTGTCATACACCTCTGGGCAGTGGGAGTGGATGGAGTGCAGCAGCCTGGGTGTACAGCAGCGGGTAGACACCTCTGGGCAGTGGAAGTGGATGGGGTACACTAGCCTGGATAATCAAAGGCGGGACAGCGATTTAGGCAACGCAGTTGTATGTACTCATCCATTACTGATTCCATTTTTATGTTTCAGTTGACTAAGCTTGAGGGCTGCACTATATCCCGGCACGTGGTTGGAGCCACACCGGTGACAGAAAGGTGAGCTGTGAGGATTTTCTCCACAGTGTCAACACTCACTCTCCCTCTCCATCTCTTCCTTTCTGTCACTCACACTCTTTCTCTCTCTCTCACTCTCTATCTCTTCCTTTCTCTCTCTCACACTCTTTCTCTCTTTCTCTGTCTCTTCCCCTCTCTCTCATTCTTTCTTTCTCTCTCTTCCTCTCTCACTCTTTCTCTCTCTCTTCCTCTCTCTCACACTGTTTCTCTCTCTTCCTCTCTCTCTTCCTCTCTTTCTCTCTTCCTTGTATCTCACTCTTTCAATGTCGTCCTCTCTCACACTTTCTCTCTTCCTCACTCTCACTCTTTCTCTTTCTCTCTTCCTTTCTCTCACTCTTTCTCTCTCTCCCTCTCTCTCACTCTTTCTCTCTCTTTTCTTCTCTCTCACTCTTTCTCTCTCTTTCTGTCTCTCACTGTTTCTCTCTCTCTTCGTCTCTCTCACTCTTTCTCTCTGTCTTCCTCTCAAACTTTCTTTCTTTTTCTCTCTGTCTTCCTCTCACTCTTTCTTTCTCTCTCTCTATCTTTCTTTCTCTCTATCTCTCTTTCTCTCTCCTTTGATGGACGCATGACGCACAATCTTATCTTGCTTTTTGTCTTGCAGGCCTGCGATGAAGCGTGGCCATCCTGCAATCAACACTCAACCTGAATTGTGAGCTCCGCTCTCCGCATGTTCACAACGGGTGAGGAGGTTTCTTCGGCATGTGGTGGACCCTCTTCGACACACGCCGGTGGTGTAAGGTGAGCAGAGAGGCTTGTTTGCGCAGCGGCGGGCAGTCACCTCCGGGCAGTGGGAGTGGATGGGGTGCAGCAGCCTGGGTGCGCAGCGGCACGCAGTCACCTCCGGGCAGTGGGAGTGCATGGGGTGCAGCAGCCTGGGTGCGCAGTGGCTGTCATACACCTCTGGGCAGTGGGAGTGGATGGAGTGCAGCAGCCTGGGTGCGCAGCAGCTGTCATACACCTCTGGCCAGTGGGAGTGGATGGAGTGCAGCAGCCTGGGTGTACAGCAGCGGGTAGACACCTCTGGGCAGTGGAAGTGGATGGGGTACACTAGCCTGGATACACAAAGGCGGGACAGCGATTTAGGCAACGCAGTTGTATGTACTCATCCATTACTGATTCCATTTTTATGTTTCAGATGACTAAGCTTGAGGGCTGCCCTATATCCCGGCACGTGGTTGGAGACACACCGGTGACAGAAAGGTGAGCTGTGAGGATTTTCTCCACAGTGTCAACACTCACTCTCCCTCTCCATCTCTTCCTTTCTGTCACTCACACTCTTTCTCTCTCTCTCACTCTCTATCTCTTCCTTTCTCTCTCTCACACTCTTTCTCTCTTTCTCTATCTCTTCCTCTCTGTCTCATTCTTTCTTTCTCTCTCTTCCTCTCTCACTCTTTCTCTGTCTCTTCCTCTCTCTCACACTGTTTCTCTCTCTTCCTCTCTCTCATACTGTTTCTCTCTTTCTCTCTTCCTTGAATCTCACTCTTTCTCTGTCTTCCTCTCTCACACTTTCTCTCTTCCTCACTCTCACTCTTTCTCTCTCTCTCTTCCTTTCTCTCACTCTTTCTCTCTCTCCCTCTCTCTCACTCTTTCTCTCTCTCTTCCTCTCTTTCACTCTTTCTCTCTCTTTCTGTCTCTCACTGTTTCTCTCTCTCTTCGTCTCTCTCACTCTTTCTCTCTGTCTTCCTCTCACTCTTTCTTTCTTTTTCTCTTTCTCTTCCTGTCACTCCCACTGTTTCTCTCTTTCTCTCTGTCTTCCTCTCACTCCTTCTTTCTTTTTCTCTCTGTCTTCCTCTCACTCTTTCTTTCTCTCTCTATCTCTCTCCTTTGATGGACGCATGACGCACAATCTTATCTTGCTTTTTGTATATCAGGCCTGCGATGGAGCGTGGCCATCCTGCAATCAACACTCAACCTGAATTGTGAGCTCTGCTCTCCACGTGTACACAACGGGTGAGGAGGTTTCTTCGGCACGTGGTGGACCCTCTTCGACACACGCCGGTGGTGTAAGGTGAGCAGAGAGGCTTGTTTGCGCAGCGGCGGGCAGTCACCTCCGGGCAGTGGGAGTGGATGGGGTGCAGCAGCCTGGGTGCGCAGCGGCACGCAGTCACCTCTGGGCAGTGGGAGTTCATGGGGTGCAGCAGCCTGGGTGTGCAGCGGCTGTCATACACCTCTGGGCAGTGGGAGTGGATGGAGTGCAGCAGCCTTGGTGTACAGCAGCGGGTAGACACCTCTGGGCAGTGGAAGTGGATGGGGTACACTAGCCTGGATACACAAAGGCGGGACAGCGATTTAGGCATACGCAGTTGTATGTACTCATCCATTACTGATTCCATTTTTATGATTCAGATGACTAAGCTTGAGGGCTGCCCTATATCCTGGCACGTGGTTGGAGACACACCGGTGACAGAAAGGTGAGTTGTGAGGATTTTCTCCACAGTGTCAACACTCACTCTCCCTCTCCATCTCTTCCTTTCTGTCACTCACACTCTTTCTCTCTCTCTCACTCTCTATCTCTTCCTTTCTCTCTCTCTCGCACTCTTTCTCTGTCTCTTCCTCTCTCTCTCTCATTCTTTCTTTCTCCCTCTTCCTCTCTCACTCTTTCTCTCTCTTCCTCTCTCTCACACTGTTTCTCTCTTTCTCTCTTTCTCTGTCTTCCTCTCTCTCACACTTTCTCTCTTCCTCACTCTCACTCTTTCTCTCTCTCTCTTCCTTTCTCTCACTCTTTCCCTCTCTCCCTCCCTCTCTCTCACTCTTTCTCTCTCTCTTCCTCTCTCTCACTCTTTCTCTCTCTTTCTGTCTCTCACTGTTTCTCTCTCTCTTCGTCTCTCTCACTCTTTCTCTCTGTCTTCCTCTCACTCTTTCTTTCTTTTTCTCTCTCTCTTCCTGTCACTCCCACTGTTTCTCTCTTTCTCTCTGTCTTCCTCTCACTCCTTCTTTCTTTTTCTCTCTGTCTTCCTCTCACTCTTTCTTTCTTTCTCTCTCTATCTCTCTTTCTCTCTCCTTTGATGGACGCATGACGCACAATCTTATCTTGCTTTTTGTCTTGCAGGCCTGCGATGAAGCGTGGCCATCCTGCAATCAACACTCAACCTGAATTGTGAGCTCCGCTCTCCACGTGTACACAACGGGTGAGGAGGTTTCTTCGGCACGTGGTGGACCCTCTTCGACACACGCCGGTGGTGTAAGGTGAGCAGAGAGGCTTGTTTGCGCAGCGGCGGGCAGTCACCTCCGGGCAGTGGGAGTGGATGGGGTGCATCAGCCTGGGTGCGCAGCGGCACGCAGTCACCTCCGGGCAGTGGGAGTGGATGGAGTGCAGCAGCCGGGGTGTACAGCAGCGGGTAGACACCTCTGGGCAGTGGAAGTGGATGGGGTACACTAGCCTGGATACACAAAGGCGGGACAGCGATTTAGGCATACGCAGTTGTATGTACTCATCAATTACTGATTCAATTTTTATGTTTCAGATGACTAAGCTTGAGGGCTGCCCTATATCCCGGCACGTGGTTGGAGACACACCGGTGACAGAAAGGTGAGCTGTGAGGATTTTCTCCACAGTGTCAACACTCACTCTCCCTCTCCCTCTCTTCCTTTCTGTCACTCACACTCTTTCTCTCTCTCTCACTCTCTATCTCTTCCTTTCTCTCTCTCTCCCACTCTTTCTCTGTCTCTTCCTCTCTCTCTCTCATTCTTTCTTTTTCTCTCTTCCTCTCTCACTCTTTCTCTCTCTTTTCCTCTCTCTCACACTGTTTCTCTCTTTCTCTCTTCCTTGTAACTCACTCTTTCTCTCTTTCTCTGTCTTCCTCTCTCTCACACTTTCTCGCTTCCTCACTCTCACTCTTTCTCTCTCTCTCTTACTTTCTCTCACTCTTTCTCTTTCTCTCTCTCCCTCTCTCTCACTCTTTCTCTCTGTCTTCCTCTCTCACTCTTTCTTTCTCTTCCTGTCTCTCACTGTTTCTCTCTCTCTTTGTCTCTCTCACTCTTTCTCTCTGTCTTCCTCTCACTCTTTCTTTCTTTTTCTCTCTCTCTTCCTGTCACTCCCACTGTTTCTCTCTTTCTCTCTGTCTTCCTCTCACTCCTTCTTTCTTTTTCTCTCTGTCTTCCTCTCACTCTTTCTTTCTCTCTCTCTCTCTATCTCTCTTTCTCTCTCCTTTGATGGACGCATGACGCACAATCTCATATTGCTTTTTGTCTTGCAGGCCTGCGATGAAGCGTGGCCATCCTGCAATCAACACTCAACCTGAATTGTGAGCTCCGCTCTCCGCATGTACACAACGGGTGAGGAGGTTTCTTCGCACGTAGTGGACCCTCTTCGACACACGCTAGTGGTGTAAGGTGAGCAGAGAGGCTTGTTTGCGCAGCGGCGGGTAGTCACCTCCGGGCAGTGGGAGTGGATGGGGTGCAGCAGCCTGGGTGTGCAGCGGCACGCAGTCACCTCCGGGCATTGGGAGTGCATGGGGTGCAGCAGCCTGGGTGCGCAGCAGCTGTCATACACCTCTGGGCAGTGGGAGTGGATGAAGTGCAGCAGCCTGGGTGTACAGCAGCGGGTAGACACCTCTGGGCAGTGGAAGTGGATGGGGTACACTAGCCTGGATACACAAAGGTGGGACAGCGATTTAGGCATACGCAGTTGTATGTACTCATCCATTACTGATTCCATTTTTATGTTTCAGATGACTAAGCTTGAGGGCTGCCCTATATCCCGGCACGTGGTTGGAGACACACCGGTGACAGAAAGGTGAGTTGTGAGGATTTTCTCCACAGTGTCAACACTCACTCTCCCTCTCCATCTCTTCCTTTCTGTCACTCACACTCTTTCTCTCTCTCTCACTGTCTATCTCTTCCTTTCTCTCTCTCTCACACTCTTTCTCTGTCTCTTCCTCTCTCTCTCTCTCTCTCTCATTCTTTCTTCTCTCTCTTCCTCTCTCACTCTTTCTCTCTCTCTTCCTCACTCTCACACTGTTTCTCTCTTTCTCTCTTCCTTGTAACACACTCTTTCTCTGTCTTCCTCTCTCTCACACTTTCTCTCTTCCTCACTCTCACTCTTTCTCTCTCTTCCTTTCTCTCACTCTATCTCTCTCTCCCTCTCTCTCACTCTTTCTCTCTCTCTTCCTCTCTCTCACTCTTTCTCTCTCTTTCTGTCTCTCACTGTTTCTCTCTCTCTTCGTCTCTCTCACTCTTTCTGTCTGTCTTCCTCTCTCTCTTTCTTTCTTTTTCTCTCTCTCTTCCTGTCACTCCCACTGTTTCTCTCTTTCTCTCTGTCTTCCTCTCACTCCATCTTTCTTTTTCTCTCTGTCTTCCTCTCACTCTTTCTTTCTCTCTCTATCTCTCTTTCTCTCTCCTTTGATGGACGCATGACGCACAATCTTATCTTGCTTTTTGTCTTGCAGGCCTGCGATGAAGCGTGGCCATCCTGCAATCAACACTCAACCTGAATTGTGAGCTCCGCTCTCCGCTTGTTCACAACGGGTGAGGAGGTTTCTTCGGCACGTGGTGGACCCTCTTCGACACACGCCAGTGGTGTAAAGTGAGCAGAGAGGCTTGTTTGCGCAGCGGCGGGCAGTCACCTCCGGGAAGTGGGAGTGGATGGGGTGCAGCAGCCTGGGTGTGCAGCGGCATGCAGTCACCTCCGGGCAGTGGGAGTGCATGGGGTGCAGCAGCCTGGGTACGCAGCAGCTGTCATACACCCCTGGGCAGTGGGAGTGGATGAAGTGCAGCAGCCTGGGTGTACAGCAGCGGGTAGACACCTCTGGGCAGTGGAAGTGGATGGGGTACACTAGCCTGGATACACAAAGGCGGGACAGCGATTTAGGCATACGCAGTTGTATGTACTCATCCATTACTGATTCCATTTTTATGTTCAGATGACTAAGCTTGAGGGCTGCCCTATATCCCGGCACATGGTTGGAGACACACCGGTGACAGAAAGGTGAGCTGTGAGGATTTTCTCCACAGTGTCAACACTCATTCTCCCTCTCCATCTCTTCCTTTCTGTCACTCACACTCTTTCTCTCTCTCTCACTCTCTATCTCTTCCTTTCTCTCTCTCACACTCTTTCTCTGTCTCTTCCTCTCTCTCTCATTCTTTCTTTCTCTCTCTTCCTCTCTCACTCTTTCTCTCTCTCTTCCTCTCTCTCACACTGTTTCTCTCTCTTCCTCTCTCTCATACTGTTTCTCTCTTTCTCTCTTCCTTGTATCTCGCTCTTTCTCTGTCTTCCTCTCTCTCACACTTTCTCTCTTCCTCACTCTCACTCTTTCTCTCTCTCTCTTCCTTTCTCTCACTCTTTCTCTCTCTCCCTCTCTCTCACTCTTTCTCTCTCTTTTCCTCTCTCTCACTCTTTCTCTCTCTTTCTGTCTGTCACTGTTTCTCTCTCTCTTCGTCTCTCTCACTCTTTCTCTCTGTCTTCCTCTCACTCTTTCTTTCTTTTTCTCTCTCTCTTCCTGTCACTCCCACTGTTTCTCTCTTTCTCTCTGTCTTCCTCTCACTCCTTCTTTCTTTTTCTCTCTGTCTTCCTCTCACTCTTTCTTTCTCTCTCTATCTCTCTTTCTCGCTCCTTTGATGGACGCATGACGCACAATCTTATCTTGCTTTTTGTCTTGCAGGCCTGCGATGAAGCGTGGCCATCCTGCAATCAACACTCAACCTGAATTGTGAGCTCCGCTCTCCGCGTATACACAACGGGTGAGGAGGTTTCTTCGGCATGTGGTGGACCCTCTTCGACACATGCCAGTGGTGTAAGGTGAGCAGAGAGGCTTGTTTGCGCAGCGGCGGGCAGTCACCTCCGGGCAGTGGGAGTGGATGGGGTGCAGCAGCCTGGGTGCGCAGCGGCACGCAGTCACCTCCGGGCAGTGGGAGTGGATGGAGTGCAGCAGCCAGGGTGTACAGCAGCGGGTAGACACCTCTGGGCAGTGGAAGTGGATGGGGTACACTAGCCTGGATACACAAAAGCGGGACAGCGATTTAGGCATACGCAGTTGTATGTACTCATCCATTACTGATTCCATTTTTATGTTTCAGATGACTAAGCTTGAGGGCTGCCCTATATCCCGGCACGTGGTTGGAGACACACCGGTGACAGAAAGGTGAGCTGTGAGGATTTTCTCCACAGTGTCAACACTCACTCTCCCTCTCCATCTCTTCCTTTCTGTCACTCACACTCTTTCTCTCTCTCTCACTCTCTATCTCTTCCTTTCTCTCTCTCACACTCTTTCTCTGTCTCTTCCTCTCTCTCTCATTCTTTCTTTCTCTCTCTTCCTCTCTCACTCTTTCTCTCTCTCTTCTTCTCTCTCACACTGTTTCTCTCTCTTCCTCTCTCTCATACTGTTTCTCTCTTTCTCTCTTCCTTGTATCTCGCTCTTTCTCTGTCTTCCTCTCTCTCACACTTTCTCTCTTCCTCACTCTCACTCTTTCTCTCTCTCTCTTCCTTTCTCTCACTCTTTCTCTCTCTCACTCTCTCTCACTCTTTCTCTCTCTTTTCCTCTCTCTCACTCTTTCTCTCTCTTTCTGTCTGTCACTGTTTCTCTCTCTCTTCGTCTCTCTCACTCTTTCTCTCTGTCTTCCTCTCACTCTTTCTTTCTTTTCTCTCTCTCTTCCTGTCACTCCCACTGTTTCTCTCTTTCTCTCTGTCTTCCTCTCACTCCTTCTTTCTTTTTCTCTCTGTCTTCCTCTCACTCTTTCTTTCTCTCTCTATCTCTCTTTCTCGCTCCTTTGATGGACGCATGACGCACAATCTTATCTTGCTTTTTGTCTTGCAGGCCTGCGATGAAGCGTGGCCATCCTGCAATCAACACTCAACCTGAATTGTGAGCTCCGCTCTCCGCGTATACACAACGGGTGAGGAGGTTTCTTCGGCATGTGGTGGACCCTCTTCGACACATGCCAGTGGTGTAAGGTGAGCAGAGAGGCTTGTTTGCGCAGCGGCGGGCAGTCACCTCCGGGCAGTGGGAGTGGATGGGGTGCAGCAGCGGCACGCAGTCACCTCCGGGCAGTGGGAGTGGATGGAGTGCAGCAGCCAGGGTGTACAGCAGCGGGTAGACACCTCTGGGCAGTGGAAGTGGATGGGGTACACTAGCCTGGATACACAAAAGCGGGACAGCGATTTAGGCATACGCAGTTGTATGTACTCATCCATTACTGATTCCATTTTTATGTTTCAGATGACTAAGCTTGAGGGCTGCCCTATATCCCGGCACGTGGTTGGAGACACACCGGTGACAGAAAGGTGAGCTGTGAGGATTTTCTCCACAGTGTCAACACTCACTCTCCCTCTCCATCTCTTCCTATCTGTCACTCACACTCTTTCTCTCTCTCTCACTCTCTATCTCTTCCTTTCTCTCTCTCTCACACTCTTTCTCTGTCTCTTCCTCTCTCTCTCTCATTCTTTCTTTCTCTCTCTTCCTCTCTCACTCTTTCTCTCTCTCTCTCCTCTCTCTCACACTGTTTCTCTCTTTCTCTCTTCCTTGTAACTCACTCTTTCTCTCTTTCTCTGTCTTCCTCTCTCTCACACTTTCTTGCTTCCTCACTCTCACTCTTTTTCTCTCTCTCTTACTTTCTCTCACTCTTTCTCTCTCTCCCTCTCTCTCACTCTTTCTCTCTCTTTCTGTCTCCCACTGTTTCTCTCTCTCTTCGTCTCTCTCACTCTTTCTCTCTGTCTTCCTCTCACTCTTTCTTTCTTTTTCTCTCTCTCTTCCTGTCACTCCCACTGTTTCTCTCTTTCTCTCTGTCTTCCTCTCACTCCTTCTTTCTTTTTCTCTCTGTCTTCCTCTCACTCTTTCTTTCTCTCTCTATCTCTCTTTCTCTCTCCTTTGATGGACGCATGACGCACAATCTTATCTTGCTTTTTGTCTTGCAGGCCTGCGATGAAGCGTGGCCATCCTGCAATCAACACTCAACCTGAATTGTGAGCTCCGCTCTCCGCGTGTACACAACTGGTGAGGAGGTTTCTTCGGCACGTGGTGGACCCTCTTCGACACACGCCAGTGGTGTAAGGTGAGCAGAGAGGCTTGTTTGCGCAGCGGCAGGCAGTCACCTCCGGGCAGTGGGAGTGGATGGGGTGCAGCAGCCTGGGTGTGCAGCGGCACGCAGTCACCTCCGGGCAGTGGGAGTGCATGGGGTGCAGCAGCCTGGGTGCACAGCAGCTGTCATACACCTCTGGGCAGTGGGAGTGGATGGAGTGCAGCAGCCTGGGTGTACAGCAGCGGGTAGACACCTCTGGGCAGTGGAAGTGGATGGGGTACACTAGCCTGGATACACAAAGGCGGGACAGCGATTTAGGCATACGCAGTTGTATGTACTCATCCATTACTGATTCCATTTTTATGTTTCAGATGACTAAGCTTGAGGGCTGCCCTATATCCCGGCACCTGGTTGGAGACACACCGGTGACAGAAAGGTGAGCTGTGAGGATTTTCTCCACAGTGTCAACACT
Organism: Calotriton arnoldi; assembly: GCA_963921515.1. Classification (NCBI taxonomy): domain Eukaryota; kingdom Metazoa; phylum Chordata; class Amphibia; order Caudata; family Salamandridae; genus Calotriton; species Calotriton arnoldi. The sequence goes on along the minus strand of CAWUFW010014824.1, from coordinate 29,405 downwards.
CCCTCTCCCTCTCCATCTCTTCCTTTCTGTTACTCACACTCTTTCTCTCTCTCTCACTCTCTATCTCTTCCTTTCTCTCTCTCACACTCTTTCTCTCTTTCTCTGTCTCTTCCTCTCTCTCTCATTCTTTCTTTCTCTCTCTTCCTCTCTCACTCTTTCTCTCTCTCTTCCTCTCTCTCACACTGTTTCTCTCTCTCTTCCTCTCTCTCATTCTGTTTCTCTCTTTCTCTCTTCCTTGTATCTCACTCTTTCTCTGTCTTCCTCTCTCTCACACTTTCTCTCTTCCTCACTCTCACTCTTTCTCTCTCTCTCTTCCTTTCTCTCACTCTTTCTCTCTCTCCTCTCTCTCACTCTTTCTCTCTCTCTTCCTCTCTCTCACTCTTTCTCTCTCTCTTCCTCTCTCTCACTCTTTCTCTCTCTTTCTGTCTCTCACTGTTTCTCTCTCTCTTCGTCTCTCTCACTCTTTCTGTCTGTCTTCCTCTCACTCTTTCTTTCTTTTTCTCTCTCTCTTCCTGTCACTCCCACTGTTTCTCTCTTTCTCTCTGTCTTCCTCTCACTCCATCTTTCTTTTTCTCTCTGTCTTCCTCTCACTCTTTCTTTCTCTCTCTATCTCTCTTTCTCTCTCCTTTGATGGACGCATGACGCACAATCTTATCTTGCTTTTTGTCTTGCAGGCCTGCGATGAAGCGTGGCCATCCTGCAATCAACACTCAACCTGAATTGTGAGCTCCGCTCTCCGCTTGTTCACAACGGGTGAGGAGGTTTCTTCGGCACGTGGTGGACCCTCTTCGACACACGCCAGTGGTGTAAAGTGAGCAGAGAGGCTTGTTTGCGCAGCGGCGGGCAGTCACCTCCGGGCAGTGGGAGTGGATGGGGTGCAGCAGCCTGGGTGTGCAGCGGCATGCAGTCACCTCCGGGCAGTGGGAGTGCATGGGGTGCAGCAGCCTGGGTACGCAGCAGCTGTCATACACCCCTGGGCAGTGGGAGTGGATGAAGTGCAGCAGCCTGGGTGTACAGCAGCGGGTAGACACCTCTGGGCAGTGGAAGTGGATGGGGTACACTAGCCTGGATACACAAAGGCGGGACAGCGATTTAGGCATACGCAGTTGTATGTACTCATCCATTACTGATTCCATTTTTATGTTCAGATGACTAAGCTTGAGGGCTGCCCTATATCCCGGCACATGGTTGGAGACACACCGGTGACAGAAAGGTGAGCTGTGAGGATTTTCTCCACAGTGTCAACACTCATTCTCCCTCTCCATCTCTTCCTTTCTGTCACTGACACTCTTTCTCTTTCTCTCTCTCTCACTCTCTATCTCTTCCTTTCTCTCTCTCACACTCTTTCTCTGTCTCTTCCTCTCTCTCTCATTCTTTCTTTCTCTCTCTTCCTCTCTCACTCTTTCTCTCTCTCTTCCTCTCTCTCACACTGTTTCTCTCTCTTCCTCTCTCTCATACTGTTTCTCTCTTTCTCTCTTCCTTGTATCTCGCTCTTTCTCTGTCTTCCTCTCTCTCACACTTTCTCTCTTCCTCACTCTCACTCTTTCTCTCTCTCTCTTCCTTTCTCTCACTCTTTCTCTCTCTCCCTCTCTCTCACTCTTTCTCTCTCTTTTCCTCTCTCTCACTCTTTCTCTCTCTTTCTGTCTGTCACTGTTTCTCTCTCTCTTCGTCTCTCTTACTCTTTCTCTCTGTCTTCCTCTCACTCTTTCTTTCTTTTTCTCTCTCTCTTCCTGTCACTCCCACTGTTTCTCTCTTTCTCTCTGTCTTCCTCTCACTCCTTCTTTCTTTTTCTCTCTGTCTTCCTCTCACTCTTTCTTTCTCTCTCTATCTCTCTTTCTCGCTCCTTTGATGGACGCATGATGCACAATCTTATCTTGCTTTTTGTCTTGCAGGCCTGCGATGAAGCGTGGCCATCCTGCAATCAACACTCAACCTGAATTGTGATCTCCGCTCTCCGCGTATACACAACGGGTGAGGAGGTTTCTTCGGCATGTGGTGGACCCTCTTCGACACATGCCAGTGGTGTAAGGTGAGCAGAGAGGCTTGTTTGCGCAGCGGCGGGCAGTCACCTCCGGGCAGTGGGAGTGGATGGGGTGCAGCAGCCTGGGTGCGCAGCGGCACGCAGTCACCTCCGGGCAGTGGGAGTGGATGGAGTGCAGCAGCCAGGGTGTACAGCAGCGGGTAGACACCTCTGGGCAGTGGAAGTGGATGGGGTACACTAGCCTGGATACACAAAAGCGGGACAGCGATTTAGGCATACGCAGTTGTATGTACTCATCCATTACTGATTCCATTTTTATGTTTCAGATGACTAAGCTTGAGGGCTGCCCTATATCCCGGCACGTGGTTGGAGACACACCGGTGACAGAAAGGTGAGCTGTGAGGATTTTCTCCACAGTGTCAACACTCACTCTCCCTCTCCATCTCTTCCTATCTGTCACTCACACTCTTTCTCTCTCTCTCACTCTCTATCTCTTCCTTTCTCTCTCTCTCACACTCTTTCTCTGTCTCTTCCTCTCTCTCTCTCATTCTTTCTTTCTCTCTCTTCCTCTCTCACTCTTTCTCTCTCTCTTCCTCTCTCTCACACTGTTTCTCTCTTTCTCTCTTCCTTGTAACTCACTCTTTCTCTCTTTCTCTGTCTTCCTCTCTCTCACACTTTCTTGCTTCCTCACTCTCACTCTTTTTCTCTCTCTCTTACTTTCTCTCACTCTTTCTCTCTCTCCCTCTCTCTCACTCTTTCTCTCTCTCTTCCTCTCTCTCACTCTTTCTCTCTCTTTCTGTCTCCCACTGTTTCTCTCTCTCTTCGTCTCTCTCACTCTTTCTCTCTGTCTTCCTCTCACTCTTTCTTTCTTTTTCTCTCTCTCTTCCTGTCACTCCCACTGTTTCTCTCTTTCTCTCTGTCTTCCTCTCACTCCTTCTTTCTTTTTCTCTCTGTCTTCCTCTCACTCTTTCTTTCTCTCTCTATCTCTCTTTCTCTCTCCTTTGATGGACGCATGACGCACAATCTTATCTTGCTTTTTGTCTTGCAGGCCTGCGATGAAGCGTGGCCATCCTGCAATCAACACTCAACCTGAATTGTGAGCTCCGCTCTCTGCGTGTACACAACGGGTGAGGAGGTTTCTTCGGCACGTGGTGGACCCTCTTCGACACACGCCAGTGGTGTAAGGTGAGCAGAGAGGCTTGTTTGCGCAGCGGCGGGCAGTCACCTCCGGGCAGTGGGAGTGGATGGGGTGCAGCAGCCTGGGTGTGCAGCGGCACGCAGTCACCTCCGGGCAGTGGGAGTGCATGGGGTGCAGCAGCCTGGGTGCACAGCAGCTGTCATACACCTCTGGGCAGTGGGAGTGGATGGAGTGCAGCAGCCTGGGTGTACAGCAGCGGGTAGACACCTCTGGGCAGTGGAAGTGGATGGGGTACACTAGCCTGGATACACAAAGGCGGGACAGCGATTTAGGCATACGCAGTTGTATGTACTCATCCATTACTGATTCCATTTTTATGTTTCAGATGACTAAGCTTGAGGGCTGCCCTATATCCCGGCACCTGGTTGGAGACACACCGGTGACAGAAAGGTGAGCTGTGAGGATTTTCTCCACAGTTTCAACACTCCCTCTCCCTCTCCATCTCTTCCTTTCTGTTACTCACACTCTTTCTCTCTCACTCTCTATCTCTTCCTTTCTCTCTCTCACACTCTTTCTCTCTTTCTCTGTCTCTTCCTCTCTCTCTCATTCTTTCTTTCTCTCTCTTCCTCTCTCACTCTTTCTCTCTCTCTTCCTCTCTCTCATACTGTTTCTCTCTCTTCCTCTCTCTCATACTGTTTCTCTCTTTCTCTCTTCCTTGTATCTCACTCTTTCTCTGTCTTCCTCTCTCTCACACTTTCTCTCTTCCTCACTCTCACTCTTTCTCTCTCTCTCTTCCTTTCTCTCACTCTTTCTCTCTCTCCCTCTCTCTCACTCTTTCTCTCTCTCTTCCTCTCTCTCACTCTTCTCTCTCTTTCTGTCTCTCACTGTTTCTCTCTCTCTTCGTCTCTCTCACTCTTTCTCTCTGTCTTCCTCTCACTCTTTCTTACTTTTTCTCTCTCTCTTCCTGTCAGTCCCACTGTTTCTCTCTTTCTCTCTGTCTTCCTCTCACTCCTTCTTTCTTTTTCTCTCTGTCTTCCTCTCACTCTTTCTTTCTCTCTCTCTTTCTCTCTCCTTTGATGGACGAATGACGCACAATCCTATCTTGCTTTTTTTCTAACAGGCTGTGATTCACGAATCGACGCCCCCCCCACACCACCACAGCTGAACGTGTGTACAAACTGCGATGATGCGTGGCCATCCTGACAACGCCTGACAAAGTTGCTTCAGCACGTGGTGCACCCTCTTACACACACGCCGGTGGTGGAAGGTGAGCAGAGATACTTCTTTCCGCAGCAGCGGGCAGTAACCTCTGGGCGGTGGGAGTGGATAGTTTGCAGCAGCCTGGGCGCACAAGAGCGCACAGACACCTCCGAGCAGTGGGAGTGGATGGGCAGCTACAGCCTGAGTGCGCATTACCGAAACAGATAATTAGGCGTGTGCAGTTGTATGTACTCTGCAATTACTAATTCTATACTATCTTTTAGATCACTAAACTTAAGGGTGCACTATGTCCCGGCACGTGGTTGGAGACACACCGGAGGCACAAAGGTAAGCTGCGAAGATTTTCTCCAGTGTCAACACTCCCTCTCCATCTCTTCCTTTCTCTCTCTCACACTTTCTCTGTTTCTCTGTCTGTTCCTGTCTCTCATTCTTTCTTTCTCTCTCTTCCTCTCTCTCACTCTTTCTCTCTCTCTTTCTCTCTACCTCGCTCTCACACTGTTTCTCTCTCTCTCTTTTCCTTGTATCTTACTCTTTCTCTTTCTCTCTCACTCTTTCTCTTTCTCTGTCTTTGTCTGTCTTCCTCTCTCTCACTCTTTCTCTCCTCTCTTTCTCTCTTCCTCTCTCTCTTCCTCTCTCTCTCTCTTTCTCTCTCTCTTCCTCTCTCTCACTCTTTCTCTCTCTCTCTTCCTCTCTCACACTATTTCTCTCTTTCTCTCTCTCACTCTTTCTCTATTTCTTTGTCTTCCTCTCTCTCTCACTCTTTCTTTGTTTCTCTCTTTCTCCCTCACTCTTTCTCTCTTTCTCTTTCTCCTTTGCTGGATGCATGACGCACCATATTATCTTTCTTTTTGTCTTACAGGCTGTGATTCACAAATGGTCCAGCGATGACACGACATGGCTGTACATAGTTTTATTTGTTGTTGTTTTGTTTTAATAAAATGTTTTATATGTAAATCCATACATGACTAAGATTCTTATTTCTCCAACCTAACGTGACTGTCACATTTGTGTGTGGGGTGTGGGGGTGAGGGGAGATGGCGGACAAGGAGCTCCTACTGGGGGATGTCGGAGCAGTGTTGGGTGTCCGACATGCATGATCGTTGCCTCCATTACATCTGTTCTCAGAGACTTAAGAGCCGGCGGTCTGGCTCATAGATGAAGAACTGCGAGCCGACTAGCAGGCTCATAGAGGGAGAACTGCGGCCCATCAGTTCGCAGAGGAAGAGCTGCGGGCCAGCTCGCAGAGGAACACCTGCGGGCCGACTAGTATAGGGAAAGGTGCGGGCCATCGGCTTCCAAAGGGATAGCTGCGGAACACTGATGTGGGGAGAGGGAGCATGAAGAGCGTATCTCGCAGAGAGACACCTCCGGTATATTTCCAGTATTGGCTTCACAGATACAACTGCGGGCCCGAGAACTCGCACCCGAAGAGCTGTGAGCCGACAAGTGGTTCGCAGAGGCAGACTTGCGGGCCCAAGTATATTGTTGGAGGTATGCTGTTGATGGTGGAAAAAGGGTGCGTGTGTAGGGAGACGCAGCATGAAAGCAGTATCTCACACAGACAGAGCTCCGGTATATTAAATTGCCCCCGGGACCTTTCTTTTATATTTTCACTCGATGCGAGGCACAAGATGGCTGCTAACACTTCCTGGTTTGAATTGTTAGCAGCCAATCAGAGGCAAGCTTGTGCTCGGGAGTTAGGCACAGTCCAGATATATATATCTTTTTTTCCTTTAATATCTCAAAAACTACTGAACCGTTTTACACCATTTCCACAAAACAGCGCTTTCTGCACCAAGACCTTTCTCCCTGCCAAATTTGCAATTCTTTCTTTGTCACACAGTACATGTAATGCACCGCTCTCATCAAGAATGGAATCAGTAATGGCACAATTTCCCTGTTGCTCCACACATAAATACATGTAAAGAACAAATCAGAATAGTTCCTTTATTTTTTCAAATTGCAAAACTTCTCTCTATTGGTTATTTTTTAACTTTCCATATAAACAGTTTTAAAAAAAGTTAAGAACACATACAGGTGAGAAGTTCAACGTATTCTATCAACAAACTTTCTAGAACATTCTACGACACATGCAGGTTAAAAGTTCATCATTTTTTCAAACCTAACAATATTTTTTTGCAACATTTTCTCGAACATTTAAGGGCACGTGCAGGTTAAAAGTTCACCATTGTTTTAAGTTCGAACAGTGCCTTCCAAATGCAAGTAGCAGGTGTGGTTGAACTGAGCAAATCTTATCCTATCATATGAACTCTACGTTGAAACTGCTTTTTATTAACCAATCACAAAGATGCTTTTCGACAAACTAATATGCACCCTACTTTTTAGTAAACAATGTTTTTCATCTCCCAATCAGTTATCGTTTTGTATGAGAAAAAAAGTAGTTCCCCATCTTTAAACATATCTCTTATTCTACGAACGGACTGCATGAGCTACAGACATCTATCCATATCTTCCAGCTACACCTTCAAAATGCTAGTGTGGATCGTAGGACATAGCTATGTTTTCTGGTGCAAGAGGTATGCAGAACAGAGACGTATTGACTTAGACCTAGGTTTACAAAATGTGGACATTAAATGGTTTGGACAGAGAGGATTGAAGTGGCACCAATTACTCCCTTTGGTTAAAACATGTTTGCATCTCCAACTCCCTGACCTCATGATTGTGCACTGTGGTGGAAATGACCTAGGCACATTGACTGGGGTAGGTTTGGAAATGCTAATGAAGGACACCTTTAGACAATTGATGTTGCTTTTGCCTCAAACTGTCTTTGTATATTCCAATATATGCCAAAGACAGAAGTGGAAATGGTCAAACAAATTTTGTCCTCAGATTGAAAAATCTAGGAAGAATGTCAACAAAGCTGTGTCTGCATACCTCAGAGACCATAGAATGGGGTCGATCTACAACAACAACATACGTTATGATATGGCTGATATCTACAGAAGTGATGGAGTACACTTCACAGATCAGGGAAATAGAGTTTTTCTGAATAACCTGAAGCTGTGCATCCGCACTTATATGTAGCTCCAACTATTAAACACAAAGGCTCTTTTTAGAGCCGCCTTATATTCCCAATATCGGTTCGCAGACTGACAACTGCGATCCGGCTAGCACAGGGAGACCTGCAGGCCGTCGGGCAGCCTCGCAAAGGGAGAGCTACGGCCTGTGGGCTCGGCTCGCACAGAGAGAGCTACGGGCTGTCGGCTCGCAAACGCTGAGCTGTGAGCCAATGGACTGGTAGTGTTTTATGGTTTAGGGTAGTGCAGTGCTGTTTGCGTAGTGTAGGGGGTCCTGCTGTGAGTAGTGTTTTAGGGTTTATGGTAGTGCAGTGGTGTTTGTGTATTGTAGAGGGTGGTGCTTGGGGTACATTTAGGGTTTAGGGTAGGGCAGTGGTCTTTACGTAGTGTAGGGGGTCCTGCTGTGAGTAGTGTTTTAGGGTTTAGGGTAGTGCAGTGGTGTTTGGGTAGTGTAGAGGGTCATGCTGGGGGTAGCATTTACGGTTTAGGGTAGTGCAGTGGTGTTTCTGTAGTTTAGGGGGTCGTGCTGGGGGTAGTGTTTTAGGGTTTAAGGTAGTGCAGTGGCGTTTCTGTAGTGTAGGGGGTCGTGCTGGCAGTAGTGGTTTATTGTTTAGTTACGTAGTGCAGTGGTGTTTGGGTAGTGTAGGGGGTCGTGCTGGGGTAATGTTTTAGGGTTTAGGGTAGTGCTGTGGTGTTTCTGTAGTGTAGGGGGTCGTGCTGGCAGTAGTGGTTTAGTGTTTAGTTAGGTAGTGCAGTGGTGTTTGGGTTGTGTAGAGGGTCATGCCGACAGACTGACTCACAGAGCTCCGTGCCAACGGACTGGCTTCTAAAGGCATAGCCAGCCGTGACCTCGTGATGTGGGGAGAGGCAGCATGAAAGGAGTATCTTACACAGACACAGATGCCAGTGTTGCCTCACAGAGGTAAAACTACACACCCGATGGCTTCTACACGGAGAGATGCGAGCTGACAGACTAAGTCACAAAATGGCTGCCAACACTTCCTAGTTTCAACCGTTCACAGCCAATGAGCCGCGAGCTCGTACTCGTAACCCTCAGCCAATCAGATGTCAGAATTCTCAAATATCGATATCTGTAAAATTTGATATTTCTCAAAAACTACTGAACGGATTTACACCATTTCAACAAAAGCGCGCTTTCTCGACCACAACCTTTCTCCCTCACAAATTTGACGTAATTCCGTTCAGCAGTTTGACCTGTAGCCTTGTCTAAAGTTTCCTATGGAAAATGCATTGAGAAAACACATTTTGGGACTCCCCTTTTTCTCAGGCCCCCTTGACCAAACACCCCCAAACTTTCAAGATAGGAGCTGATCAAAAAAGAGAAACTTTTTTGAAAATTTTGTAAAGATTCGTCAAACGACGCCAAAGTTATAAGCACATGGAGGGCTTCAGGAGAGGGGCAGCGCAACCCCCCTCCCAACATGAGTGAAGCCCCCGCAGCCCCAGCGACCCCCAGCTATTATTTTTTAAGAAATGCTCGTGGGACCTAGCCCACCCGGGGACCTCATTAAAATAAAACGCAGGAACCCGCGACCCCAGCGCGAATTGCGCCGATTTGTTTTAATTATAAAAAATGCTTTTTTTGGCCCTGGGGTCCTTCTGGGACCCCCTGAGCAGGCCTAGGGGGTCACGGTATTTCTACCCTGCCCCCTTCTCTTGTTTTATACCTTTGTTTCTCTGTTTTCTAGTGACTCACTTCTACCGAGCCACAAGATGGCTGCCAACACTTCCTGGTTTGGAGTGTTTGCAGCCAATCACAGTGAAGCTCGTGCATGGGACTTAGGCTCCGCCCAGATATCAAAACTTTTATCTTTCTTATTTCTCAGCAACCACTGAACGGATTTACACCATTTTACAAAAGGTCGCTTCCTGAGCCAAGCACTACCTTTTTGCCAAATTTGGGGTAATTCCGTTCAGTAGTTTCGGCTGTAGCCTTGCACAAAGTTTCCTATGGGAAATTGATTTTTTGACTCTTATTTTTTGTATTTCTCAAAAACTACTGAACGGATTTACCCCATTTAAAAAAAAGGTTGCTTTCTGAACCAAGCTCTACCTTTCTGCCAAATTTGAGGTAATTCCGTTCAGCAGTTCGGGCTGTAGCTAGTCGCAAAATTTCCTATGGAAATTAACATGGAGAAAACGCGTTATGGGACCCCCCTTTTTTCTCAGCCCCGCTTGACAAATCACCCCCAAACTTTCAAGATAGGAGCTAAACTAAAAGTGCAACTTTTTGCAAAATTTCATAAAGATTCGTCAAACGACGCCAAACTTATTAGCAAATCAAAAAATGCTTTTCCTATGGAAACTAGGTTGTAACTATAACTACCTACTGGCGACCGCCAGTAGGTAATATATATATATATATATATATATATATATATATATATATATATATATATATATATATATACTACTAAACAAAGTTTCCACCAAAGAAACAAAACTGCGCACTCCAGCTCGATCGTGCAAGTTCTTTTTATTCCAGTTCCAAGAGGAAGACTAACACACGCGTTCCGGCACCCTGGCCTTCGTCAGTGTTAGTTTACTACACATTTCACCACCTTTAAATAACAGGTTACCTTATTCGTCAGCAAGTAATCTTACATTGACACAAAGAAAGGACTTTAAGGTACATTATCCTTGCTCGCGCTTGCGTGGCGGCCATCTTAACACAATAAAAATTTCACAGGTTTCTACCCAATATGTTCTCATTGATATATAAACTGATCAATTTCATTTTTAATCAATGGCAGTAAATTATTAACAGCAGGAAATAGTTATATTATTAATACCACTTCAAATGAATTCCTGCATATAATTAAATGCTCACTGTTCGCAAAATTGAGCCCTCAAATGGGCTATGTTTTTCTACCATGATTACAAAAATGTTAATTCACAATATTTCAAGGGTAGCCTATGTACCGTTTATCCTACTAGTCATTGGATCTACCCAGGGATGTCGTAATCGCTACTAAAAAAATAATGCTAATAAAAAGAGAAAATCATTTTTTAATCTGACTAAACAATGTATATATTGTCCTGGATGTGGGACGCATACCCAGGGGTCTTAGGATTTACACTATCCCCTCGTATGAGAATCCGGACCCCAATCTTCTTAAAGATTGGGCAGATCATACAGTAGCATCATCTAAGGGTATGGTTCAAATTTTGATAACTTATGCTAAAAGCGACAGAGCAAAATTGCTCAATGAGATCAAAGAAATTGAAGAACAAATTGCAACCTTTGAAGATCAAACAGAGACTGACAGCCTCAGAGCGAAAATGAAAACTAGGCTCATCTCGTATGAGAATGATATTAAACGACGCAAACAAAATAAATTTGCAAGAGACCAACAGGATTACGAGTCGGGCCGAGTATTAACTTTTGCCAAGAAATATGATGCACCAAGGAAAGCATTGCAGACAACAACTTCCAAGGCAAAACAACAAGACCCAAGGGATACATCAGAGTCAGAAATTGAAACTGACCAATCAGAGGCTGAAAATCCTCCAAGTGAGGCAGGAGCCAGCACAAGTCAGGAACCGAATTTTCCGAAGGAATACGAAGTGATGAAAGAATCGTGGAGGAGATACGCACAAAGAACAAGGCCCCCAGAGAAAAACATCGAAAAACCAGGAGAGGGGGGGAAAACAGGAAGAGGAGGCTCCATCCCCCGGATGACAAGGAGCAAACGGGGGTACAACAAAAAGTGAACAAGCTGGCTGTGATCAATCTGTCTTCAAGGACACTGACTGACACCGAAGTCAAAGTCCTAGAGATGGGGCTTACATTCTGTCCAACAATTGAATGGGACTATGTGCAGACATGTATTGATCTTTACCACTTTATACGCAAGTTGAAATTAAAAAAGACTTTTATCTTACGTCCGAGTACACCTGGACCTGGACCAGTATATGATGTGACAGACGAACTCACAGGAGATGATCTAGAAGCATTGCAAACGTTACATGCACTACGTATGGATATCCCGCAGAACGAACTCAATGAGGAGAATATCGGGAGTATTGATTGTATGGGCATTGAGGAAACCAGTGGCAAAAGCAGGTTTAAAGTTAAATCAAAGTTCATCCCTAAAATGCCTTTTGACGCTATTGACTGTTTCCATGAGACTATGATTAAGGATTTGAATAATTTGAGAGCAGGGAATTTACAGCAGAAAAGCAAACGCTCTTTTAATCTTTCAAAAGCTCAATGGTTAGCAGTCAAGACCCTCAAAGATGACACAACCATCATGATAAAGCAGTCTGATAAAGGCGGGAATGTGGTGGTGTTGTCAAAAGTGTCATATAAGGAGGAAGCATTACGCCTTTTGGGGGATAGGACAAGTTACACGAAAGTCAATAGAGACAGATATAACTACAGTGTGTTATCGTTCTATGATTTACTTGATAAATGGAGGATAAGTGGCATTTTAGAAGAGGACGAGTTCCAGTTCATGAAGGTGGACTGTCCTGTATTACCTACATTTTACCACTTACCTAAAGTACATAAAGACGCCCTCAAACCACCAGGGTGTCCTATTGTTTCAAGTAAAGAAAGCCTGCTGGAAAAAGCTTCCATTTATGTGGACCATTTTCTGTTTCCACTGGTTAAAGATTTAAGCTCTTTTGTTCAAGATACAACTGATTTTATAAAGCGTATTAAAGACATTCAGTGGGAACCTGACTTCCTCCTCATTACTATGAATATAACTAGTTTATATACTTGTATAGCACATGATGGAGGTCTTATGTCTCTTCAATATTTTTTAAAAACTAGGCCTCTTAAGTTTCAGATGCATAGTAAGATGTTGCTTGAAATTGCGGAATTCTGTCTATGTAATAATATTTTTCTTTTTGGTGGCCAGCTCTATTTGCAAACACAAGGGACCGCGATGGGCACGTGCTTCGCCCCCAGCTACGCGAACTTGTTCGTGGGCTGGTGGGAGAACCACGTAGCCTGGGCGGAAGACAATGAAAGGTGGGTTGAGAAGATTGCCCTATGGGCGCGATATATAGACGACCTTTTCATTGTCTGGAGGGGCACACCAGAAGAGGCAGCAGATTACATCAGAGTACTGAATGACAATACACTGAATTTAAGGTTCACAAGTTATATGAGTAGGACTGAAGTACCTTTTTTAGATCTTTCAGTGTTTGTGGCAAATGACATGATATGCACGAAACTTTATCGGAAGCCCACTGCAGGCAATACAGTTCTGCATTACAAGAGTCAACACCCTCGAAGCTTAATACACAGCATCCCCTATGGGGAGCTGTTGCGGCTTAAAAGAAACTGCACTCTCCACAGACTACACACAAGCAGCGAGTGAGTCATTAGGGAGATTTAGGCAGAGGGGATATCACAATCTGCCCTGAGGGTGCAGACAACAGAAAGGCAGACACTCTTGGGATATAAAGAGACAAAGGAGACCCAAGAGAGTGATGATGTGGAAAAAGTGAGATTGATTTTGGGGTTTTCGTCTGAGTCAGGCACTATTAGAAGGCTGGTTGAGAGAAATTGGAAAGTGCTGCAGACAGATACGGTAATTGGAAAATTGGTACCAAGCAGACCCGATATTACGTAGCGGAAGAGTAAATCTTTAAAAGATCTGCTAGTACGTAGCCATTTTATAGAGACGGTACACAAAACGACAGTGGCAGGTTTTTATCCATGTACTTCCTGTAAGGTCTGTAAAAACAGTGTGAAAGTAAAAGAGTATCCAATCCCAGGAAGGAAGTGGAGACGTAGTATAGACAAATTAATGAATTGCAACACGAGTTTTGTTGTTTACTGTTTGGTGTGCCCATGTGGTCTCCAATATGTTGGAAGTACCATTCATCCAGCTAAGAAACGGGTATTGGAGCACACACGGGCAATAACCAATCGTGATAATGCCTATCCAGTGGCTAGACACTTCGCGGAAGTGCATGAATCACGTAGTGATAGGCTAAGATATTTGCCTGGATCATGTCCCAGTGACTGAAAGGGGAGGAGATAGGGTGAAGCTGTTGCGTCAGCTGGAAGCAAGATACATCATTGAGCTGCAAACACGCACACCCGGGGGGTTGAATAGTGAAGAGGAACTGTGGTCCTTTGTTGGTTAAATATGTTCACGGATGAGACTTGTGAGCATAAGTTCTGGAGCTGTAGCCAACAATGTAGGAGGAACAGGATCCTCTCATCCTGTGCATGTGGATATATTGCCTTCCCCTTTTAACTGTAGGACAATGTATACATTGTTTAGTCCTTTCTTTGTGTCAATGTAAGATTACTTGCTGACGAATAAGGTAACCTGTTATTTAAAGGTGGTGAAATGTGTAGTAAACTAACACTGACGAAGGCCAGGGTGCCGGAACGCGTGTGTTAGTCTTCCTCTTGGAACTGGAATAAAAAGAACTTGCACGATCGAGCTGGAGTGCGCAGTTTTGTTTCTTTGGTGGAAACTTTGTTTAGTAGTATATTTTTTGTGTTGCCGTCTACACGAACTGCGCACCCGCACTGCTGAGAGCAAGGAGAGTTGGGCGGCTTTATGTTCTTCTTATATATATATATATATATGCGCATAATGATAGTCTCTTTTGAGAAGTCCCAAATAAGAACAGCAGCACATCGAAAGACAACACAATTCATTTATTGTGCCCCAAAAAAAAAATATATATATATATATATATATATATATATATATATATATATATATATATATATATATATATATATATATATATATATATATATATATATATATATGTATATATATATATTATCTACTGGCGGTCGCCAGTAGATAGTTATAGTTACAACCTATTATCCATAGGAAATCCGCGACATTCTATTTGAAATAACTCTCTTGCCGGTTGACGTATCTTCGCAAAATTTTCAAACTTTGTGGCCCGCTCCGGTCCGCTCCTACCCTGAAAGTCTCGGGGGATTCGTCAAGCGGGGGCCGAGAAAAAGGGGGTCCCAAAACGCGTTTTCCCCATGCATTTTTCCATAGGAAACTTTAGACACGGCTACAGCCCGAACTGCTGAACGGAATTACACCAAATTTGGCAAACAGGTAGTTCTTGGTTCAGAAAGAACCCTTTTTGTTAAATGGTGTAAATCCGTTCAGTAGTTGCTGAGAAAATGAAAAGTAAAAAGTTAGTGATATCTATGGCCGAGTAGGGTCCGCGTACCCTCAGCGCACCCTGCGCGCACCGTCCCGATCACGAGCTGCATGTTAATTGGCTGTCAACATTCCGATTCAGGAAATGTTGGCAGCCATTTTGTCCCTCGGTAGAACCGAGGGACAGAAACAAGTGCGCAAAGCGCACAAAGGGGCAGGGTAGAAACACCCTGACCCCCTAGGTTTGCTCATGGGGTCCCACAAGGACCCCCTGGGCAAAAAAAAATTTTTTTTATAAAAATCGGCAGGATGCGCTCAGGGTGCGCGAATCCTGCCGGAAAAAAAATCGAGCGCGGGCTCCCGCGCTCGATGTTAGTGGCCCCGGGTGGGCCAAGTCCCGGGGGCATGGTGGGGGGGATAATTTAATGTGTGGGGGCCTCAAAGGGCCCCCAAGCCCGGGGACCGCCACCCCCGGGGCTTTTTTAAAAATGGTGCGGGAGGGCTCTGAGCCCTCCCGCAGCCCCGGGACCACCACCTCCCCGGGGCTTTTTTTAATACATTATAAAACCTGTGTGGGGGGCTCCAGCCCCCACACGCCCGAGACCGCCACCTCCCGGGGCACTAAACATTTTAATATGGGGGTCCGTTACGGACCCCAGAGCCCCGGGGACCACCACCTCCCGGGGCTGTGTACTGAATGGGAGGGGGCCGCGCGGCCCCCTCCTGGAGCCCTTGATGGCCCTGGGGACCACCACCCCCAGGGCCGGCTCCTGCAGTGTCCCGGGGTGCCTACCCCGGGACACTGTAGTTTGCTATGGCAGGATGGGAGCCTCGCGGCTCCCGTCCTGCCATAGCAAACTGCTTTGGATATTGGAAGAGAGAGCAGGAAACCTGCTCTCTCTTCCAATATCCAAAGCAGATCGCTTTCCACATGGGGAGCTGCATCTTAGCAGCTCCCCATGTGTAAGAGCAATGCCGGCTCCCGTAGGACACGGGGAGCCGGCGGGACTGTGGGGGTTTGGGGACCCCCCCACAGTCCCCAACGGAGAGGGCCAGCCCCGGCGGATGGGGTCCCGGGGGCAAGTAGTGGCCCGGGAGGGGGGCCACGTGGCCCCCCTCCCCAAAAAAGAGAAAAAAAATAAAATAAAAAATGGAAAGGCCGGCCCCGGGGATGGGGTCCCCGGGGCCTTAAAATGGCCAGAGGAGGGGGGCCACGCTGCCCCCTCAAAATAATAAATATAGAGGCCATGCCCCGGGGGATGGGGTCCCCGGGGCCAATACAGGCCCAGGGAAGGGGGGCCACGCGGCCCCCTTCCCGTTTTTTTTTTTTGTAATTTAAAAGGGGTAAGGCCCTGGGGGATGGGGTCCCCAGGGCCCAAAAAGAGAAAAAGGAAGGGGGCCACACAGCCCCCTTCAGGGGACAAAAAAAAAATGTAAAAAACGATCGGGCCCGCAGGCCCCGCCCCTTCCTTCACCACTCTGCAAACGCGCCCCTGGCGCGTTTGCAGAGGGGAACGATCCCCTTGAATACTGGGGATCCCTGGGGCCAACTAGCCCAACAGGTACATCCAGAAAGCGCCACAGAGCTGCGTTGCAGAGAGGTGTAAAAGGGGTGTGGCCTCTCTACACGTCTCTGCAACGCAGCCCCTGGCGCATATTGGAGGTTCCTGGTGGGCTAGTTGGCCCCTAGGGACCCTCAGGATTCAAGGGGACTTAATCCCCAACTTAAAACGCACCACGGGGCGCGTTTGCACAGATGTCACCTCAGGCCCCGCCCCTCCCTTCACCATTGTGCAAATATTCTTCTAAAATCATCCGAAATACGAATTCCGATTTACTCACCTGTTATAAGGAGAGACCTCAGTGCTGCATCTTTCAGCCAAGTACTGGTCCTGAAAAGTAATTTTAACCGTACTTACCAGTAACTTGAATTTCCTTCCATAGGCTAACATTGACTGGTTTCACTTGGAAATTCTTCTAAGTGTGGAGTTTTGGAACTTTAAAATATTCCTCTAAAATCAGCCGAAATACGAATTCCGATTTACTCACCTGTTATCAGGAGAGACCTCAGTGCTGCATCTTTCAGCCCAGTACTGGTCCTGAAAAGTAATTTTAACTGTACTTACCGGTAACTTGAATTTCCTTCATAGGCTAACATTGACTGGTTTCACTTGGAAATTCTTCTAAGTGTGGAGTTTTGGAACTTTAAAATATTCCTCTAAAATCAGCCGAAATACGAATTCCGATTTACTCACCTGTTATCAGGAGAGACCTCAGTGCTGCATCTTTCAGCCCAGTACTGATCCTCAAAAGTAATTTTAACCGTACTTACCAGTAACTTGAATTTCCTTCCATAGGATATCATTGCCTGCTTTTTGCTGAAAAAGTTTCTAAGTGTTGATTTTTGGAACTTTAAAATATTCCTCTAAAATCAGCCGAAATCCGAATTCTGATTTACTCACCTGTTATCAGGAGAGACCTCAGTGCTGCATCTTTCAGCCCAGTACTGATCCTCAAAATTAATTTTAACCGTACTTACCGGTAACTTGAATTTCCTTCATAGGCTAACATTGACTGGTTTCACTTGGAAATTCTTCTAAGTGTGGAGTTTTGGAACTTTATAATATTCCTCTAAAATCAACCAAAGTACGAATTCCAATTTACTCACCTGTTATCTGGAGAGAACCCAGTGCTGCATCTTTTAGCCCAGCACTGACCCTGAAAAGTAATTTTAACCGTACTTACCAGTAACTTATATTTTCTTCCATAGGAATCCATTGTCTGGTTTTCAGCAGAAAAGTTTCAAAGTGTCGATTTTCACAAACTACAAATATTCCTTAAAAATCGCCTGTATGACTTAAACGCATTCTTTCAACTGTTTACAGGAGATGCACCAGTGCTGGAACCAGGATCCAACACTGAGTAACAAAAAGTAACGATAACAGTTTTTACCTCCTAAGTGAATTTCTTCCATAGGATAACATTGGTCATTCTATGAGAAAAAGTTTCTAAGTGTCAACTTTTAAAATACAATAATATTCCTTAAAAATCACGAGTGTAACCAAAACGCTTTTACTCAACTGTTTACAGGAGATGTGCCAGGACTGAATCTAGGATCCAGTCCTGTGGTTAGAAAAAGTAATCCATAAAGTAACTAATTGCATTTAACTAGAAATTCACATTGAGCTGAATGTTGCATTGTGTTTGAAAATGTGTTGCCCATTGCAACAACTGTAACTACTGTACTTAAAAGTCTATTGCCTATGTGCAAAGTATTTAAACTAAAGTAATTCATTCTGAGAAAGTATTTTTGTAATGTAATGTATAATGTAATTACAATGTAATTTAAAAAATAAAATATGTTATATAAAATTGTTTCTAAAAATGTAGTAAATCAGTATTAAAAAAATTTATATAACAATTAATACATTTAAAAATTGTCATTTACAAAACCTTTGAAATTCACTGAAAAAACCGTAGGTTTCAGACATGTTATAGTTACAAATTAGCATTTAAAAAACCTTTGAAATTCACTGAAAAAACCATAGGTTTCAGGGACGTTATAGTTACAAATTAGCATTTAAAAAACCTTTGAAATTCACTGAAAAAACCATAGGTTTTAGGGACAGTTATAGTTAGTTGGACATTGCACTCGTACAAAACCCGTGAAATTCCCCCGTTATAGTTAGTCCAGCTAACTATAACTCGCGCCCGCAATGCACTGCTGATGACGTCACATATTACATCACTCATGACATGGTCAGTGACATCACTGATGACATCACTGATGACATCTCAAATGACATCACTGATGACATCACTGATGACATCATCCGTGTGATAATTTCATGCATCTTCTCACACCCTAATATAACCTTTGATACACCCACTCTAAATTACAGAATGCCATTCGCAAAACCATAGACACTCCAACACCAATAACTACATACCCACACACTGTTTCTTAGGTCTACGCACACATCCACTCACTCACCCGTACAGTCACTCATACTTACGGTCACTCAGTACAGGACTATCATATGCACTCATACTCCTATATAGACACTCAAACACCGCCACTCATCCATAGAGGTACTCACACACCTAGTCAGTCATGCAAATAATTAAACACACTACCATTTACTCACCTATACAGTTATACACACACCAGCTCACTTACTCATACAAATACTAGCACATTCTTACGCTCTTATACAATCACTGATACAAGCACACACTCATCCATACAGCCACTATCACAATCAGTCACTCTGCTTATAGCTATTTATATACTCCAACACACATATATACTGCCTTTCACATATGTAGTTACTCACACATGTACCACTGGGACATACATTCACTCACTAACACACTCTTACACACACTTACCCACCCATACAGTCTATCACAGATGCACTCTTGAAACCATCCACCCAGTGAATCACCCACTCACACATCTATGCACAGAGTCGCACACACCCCTCCCACACAAACACTCAGGCACCCATACAGATACTCACACAAGCATTCAATAACTCAAATAGACACTCATGTAGCTATTCACAAACACATGCAGCCACTTACACAGCAACAGACAGACGGATACAGACATTCACCCAGTTTAGTCACTAACCCATGCATTCAGTAAGATACGTTAAATCACTCACTTATACAGTCAGTCACGCACCTACTAAATCATCCATACAGACACTTACACACCCACTCATTCTTCAATACGTCTTTTCATATATATATTAAAAATATTTAAACTTTAGAGAAACACACAGTCACTGGATGATGTCATCAGTGATGTCATCAGTGATGTCATTTGAGATGTCATCAGTGATGTCATCAGTGATGTCACTGACCATGTCATGAGTGATGTAATATGTGACGTCATCAGCAGTGCATTGCGGGGGCGCGAGTTATAGTTAGCTGGACTAACTATAACGGGGGAATTTCACGGGTTTTGTACGAGTGCAATGTCCAACTAACTATAACTGTCCCTAAAACCTATGGTTTTTTCAGTGAATATATATATATATATGATGTGGAGAAAAATTGTTCATTGTTAAAAAGGCATTTATGGTATCGCCTCCTTCCTGCACCACCTGTGATCAGGATGCACTACAGCAAATCTACAAACCGGGGTGAAGTTGTTAGTTCTGGAGAGCCCCTGAGTACTACATTGGAATAACTGGGAATGGATGGGATGAAAGTAACAGCGTGAGTTTGGTGCTGGGAGCCGAAGGGCTACCATTGGCGGGGACTTGAGCTCTGCAGGAAGTCCTTTGATTTGATTTATTGAGGTGATCGTACCTGGGCACTGCTAAAGGCACAAGCTGAGCAGTGAATCTAAGAGGCCATGGTACTGACTGAAAGCGCTTGTTTTATGAAAGTTCTAGCAGCTTCAAACAGAGGAAAACAAGGTGAGCACTGCTGTGTGACATTAGGAATTATGGAGTCAAAGAATCCTTTCATCATTGCTTCAATAATATTATATGTGTGGCTGGCAGCAGTCAGTTGGAAGGACAGTGAATGAGTACCTCCCTGCACGTTTTGGGTGGAAAAACATCTTGAAAGGCTGCCAGCACTTACAAGCTGTAATGCAAAAAGAACTGTGATGCTAATAATGATTTCATGAGGAAAACGCAGCACACAATTAGCCAATAATGGAATTGGTGTTAGTGGCTTTAATGTTTCAGAAGTATGTATACTGCTAGAACTATTGAGAAAGAGCAGATGGTTTTAATTGTACTTTCCTACAAGTGACATTTTCACTGGGCAGAATTATGAGAACGAGATATACTCTTTCATGTGCATGCAAGTGGCAACACCTGTGGAAAGCATTTAAATGTGGAGAAATGGGGGGGTGGCTTGCGCCCACGGAAGATGGCGGCACCTGTGTAACTCTCCCCGGGACGGCGGGGGTGCAGTCAGCACTACAGTGTCTTTTCCACTCTTCGACTGGAGGAACCTGTAGAACAACCACCAGAGATGTCAGATGTAACCTCCACGTGAATTGCCTTTCTCCCGCTGTTGTCAGAAATCACCATTTCCCAGCTCAGAATGCCACCCACCATTTTGAGCAGCTGAAATCTCTCTCACTCATCGAGCGGTTTCCCTTCAAGTATATTTAACTCCTTCATGCCTCAGTTTGGCAAATACTCACCTTGACTTTCACTGCAAGGATCCAGAATAAGCAGCAGCTGTGAGACTCTTCTTTTTTCTCTCTTACTTTTTCTTGTATTTTCTGCTATATAGCGGTGGAGCTATATTTATAGGGAGCTGACTTTCCATGTATAACTGAAAGCATTTGTTATGATTTTTAATGGCTTCATTCTTTCCTATATCTTCAGTCACCTTTATTTATTGAAATGAACTGCTACCCTGGTTATCATATTTTGTTATTTATGCACCGTTTGAGTGTTTTTTGAGGTGCTGTGCTCTAATACTGTGACAACTCATTCATTCATGTCTCAGAGTTCATGTTTGATGAGTAGCTAGGCTTGCCCTCTCATTTTCTTTTATTTGTGTGCAGATAAAAAAATCAAAGTCTTCACTGACAACCTCTGCTCATAAATTTATAAATAACTCATCTTTTTTCTCACAACTTGCAACACTGGAAGATTCAGTGGTTTCTTTACATAGAGGCACTTCCTCATCAGGTTCAAACAGGAACCATGCTTCACTTGCCACTGGAAAAGCATCAACCAAACACCTGAAAAAAGATCCGCCATCCCCTCCAAAATCACTTCCGACTGTCTCTATGAATCTTCTTTTGGAAGAAATATGTGCTTTATGCCCCTTTATGGAAGAGACTAATGTTAAGTTGCAGCACCTTATGAATAGATGGTCTAAGATGGAGGAAAGACTTAGCGCCGCTGAGCAAAATCTTGCATTACTTGGATCAACCACTCTCAAGATGGATGCCCTTCAATCTCAGGCGTCGTCACTCCAGAAGCAGGTGGAAGACCTTGAAAACAGAAATAGGAGAAACAACCTTTGCATATATTGTCTTCCTGAGAACTCGGAAGGCTATGATGCAATTGCTTTCTTTAAATCATTCCTCCCATAGGTCTTACACCTAGCTGATGATACTCTTCTTAATGTACAGGGTGCACATAGATTGGACCCTCAACCTAAGATTTCTTCTTCAAGATGACCAAGAGGAGTTATCTTATATTTTTTGGAGTACATTGATCTTCTTAAACTTCTCTCTGCGGTCATATCCATGAAACGTGTTTCATGGTCAGGCAAACATATGTACTTCTCTGAGGACTATGCAAAGAGCACAGCTGACAGACGCAGAGAGTTTCTTGCCATGAGATTGGATCTTAATTCGCTTGGAGCCTGCTTGAGCCATTTTCATCCCTATCTGTTTAAAGTAACATACAATAGCAAAACAACCACATACGAGGACCCTTGCAAGATTGACACTATAGATACCTCTATACCATCTACTTCATAATTGACTTTGGCTTTGTTATTCTTTAGGACTTTTTTCTCTTAAACGAGGGACAGAAAAAGTAAAGAAAAGTCATACTGTGATATTCATGTATCCATTTACACCTTTCAATAGTATATTGTTACATTATTAGAGATTTTATGTATTAACAATCTTTTATTTCCTGACAGGTACTATCCTCTCATTTCGTGGCCTTCCTATACCTCTTGTCATTTGTGCTGCAGTCTCCCTTGCCTTTCCCATGGAGTCCGGACGTGTCATCTGTTCCATGTGATCTCACCCCCCCCCCCATTCCTTCTGGAATTTTTGTGGGAATGTTATTCTCTTTCTTCTTACTATTATTCTTTTTTCAATTTCATTCATATCTTTTTCAAAATGTCTTTTGTACTCTTTCTTGCTACTTTTTCTTTACTCTTTATTTTCTCTCATTCCTTACCCCCTGTTTATTGTCTTTTAATGTCATCATGTACACAACAGTTGTCTTTTGGTCTATATTGTACACCCTTTATATTGTGTCTGGTTTATTCTGTTACGTCTTTCATATGGTTGATTCATGTCCCTGAAAATAATTTCTTGGAATGGCAGAGGCTTGAATTACCCTATTAAGAGAGAGCGTGTTTTATGGTATTTAGCTAAATTAGATGTCAAATAAAGCTCTAATTCAAGAGTCGTATCTCACGGAAACTGAATCATTAAACTTGAAGAAAGGTTGGGTAGGTGATGTTTTCTTTTCGCCAGGTGATGGTAAGAGAAATGGAGTTATAATTTTGAGTCATAAATTGTGACTGATATGTCACAAGCGGAACTACACAATGCATTGATTACTCTTCAAAAAGATAAAGCCCCAAGTCCGGACGGATTTATAGTTGAGGTTTACACATTCATTTTGCACAGATACTTCTCCCACAATTACATGCTCTCATAACTTCTTTTTCACACTCACACAAATCTTGCAGCTCCTTTTTAGATGCCTTATTCTAAGGAGGAGAAAGATCTTCATTATTTCAAAAACTATAGACCTATATTATTAGTCAATGTTGATTATAAAATCTTTTCTAAGGGCTTAGCCATTCGACTTGATTCCTTCCTTCCTAAATTACTTGGCAAAGAATAATCTGGTTTTGTTAAAGGATGATATATCTCTGATAACACTCGTTTATATTTTTATATATTATTAAAAGCGTCACACTACTCAGATGCCCTTGCAGCAACTGCTTTAGATGTTGAAAAGGCATTTGATCGAGTATATTCTCTTTTTATTTTTCACACTCTCCAATGGTTTGGATTCGGTCCTAAAATCATATCCCTCATCTGCCTTCTTTATACTTCCCCGAAGGCTGCTATTTTTGCAAATGACCTTACCGCTTCATATTTTACCTTACATAGAGGTGTTCGCCAAGGTTGTCCTCTATCCCCCTTTCTTTTTAATTTAGCGTTAGAACCATTTTTATCCAAAATAAGACAGAATCAACTTATTCGTGGTTTCACGTTTAATAATCACCATATTAAACTAGCTGCTCTGATGATGTTTTATTGTTCCTCTCCCAGCCTCAATCTTGACTCCCAGCTTTTCTACAAGAAGTTGATAAATACACGTTAGTGTCTGGATATAAACTAAATAATGAAAAGTGCGAAATATTGCCCTTAACTAAATTTCCTTTTAAAGAGGATTTTTAGTCTCCAATATTATGTAGTGTCCTAAACATTTTAAATACTTTGGTTTATGGCTCACTTCATCCATTAAAACATCAATTTCTTTATATTTTGATAAATGTCTTCAAAAACTAACCACTCTAGTTATGAAATGGCACCCGCTATATCTGTCATGGTGGGGTCGACTTGATACCATTAAAATGATGTTGACTCCTATTATGCTTTATATTATTTCTAACATTCCCTTGCATATACCCCTTAAGTCCTTTCAAAAGATTAACTCTATACTCACCTCATTCCTCTGGAATAACAAAAATCTCGTATATCATTGCCATGATTATCTTGTCCAAAAATGGAAGGAAGTGTACATTTTTCATTTTTATAGGTATCATAAGGCGTTCTTGCTTTGTCAAGCTTCTTGATAGCTCTCAGATTCCTCTTTGGAATCTCTATTATGGGTTGACCTTGAAAAGTCCTTTCTTTCCCCTTTCTAAGAGTACTTGTCTTTCATGCACAAACCACAAACTATATCTACATCAGTTCTCAAACACTCTTGTAAATTACTTGATTCAATAATTCATTTCACTCCTAAAGATCTTGGTAACTTTTTTAAATATCTTTATTGGCATTTTCAATTTTATGACACAGTCTCATAAAATAAGTATAGGCAAGACATTCCTAAGAGCAAATATCAGGATAACCACAGAATATAACACTGACCATAATTCTCAGTACCTGGTCCCTAATACTTAGTGCTTAACAATGTTCAAAGTGGGGCCAACCACCAATAGTACAGGATGCCCAAATAATGCTTTAGGTTTGTGAAATTCTACTGCAGTTGTTAAATAATAATTCCAATATCATAAGCCTAACATAATTCCAAAACCAAGGGCCCAACTGGGGCAAAGGAAAAAAAATAAAAAGAGGAAAAAACCAAATAAAAGACCTTATGCAGAGGGGGGAACTTATCATATATGTCCATATCAGCTTGTGGTGGGTACACTTTATATAAAGAAGTTACAGCAGGGGGCAAGCGGGTTAACACAAAGGGAAGAGACCCATAGCTGCAATTAAGGTTACCTCCCCCAGGGCACACAAGAGCAGTGGGTACATCTCCCGCACAGCCTTTGGACGCTCTACACTGTCAGGGCCTCAAGCTTTCTCAGATAGCAATAGGCAGTTCAAGCTAGGACACCACCGGGTGGGAACCCGTGTCTGATTCGGGGTCCGAGTCCATCTCCCTCGCCTCATGCCCCCTGGATTCTCCCAGGTCGCCAACACCTTCCTCCACTGGCCTGCCATGGGGAGCTTCCTCATACCCTTAGATTCCTCCCAGCCGAGTGCTCTGCCCTCCGCTCCCCCCACACGACAACATCACTATGCCAGGTCGCAAACTGTGGTCCCCTGGTAGATTTCCATTCCAGCGCAATACGGCGTTTTGCTAGTCCCAGCGCCAGGTCTATGAGTCTGTTCCCTACCTTGCGCTTTGGCGGTCTAGGAAAAAGACCTAAAATACACATCTGCATTGTGAGAGCTAAGTCCCTGCCTAGTACTTCAGCCAGCTTACCCAGGATTGCCTCCCAGAAAGGCCGCAGGACCCTACACTCCCAAATCATGTGACCAAAGTCCGCGTCTGGATGAGAACATCTGGTGCAAGAGCGAACCTCCCTCCATATGTCACGTTAAGTCGATGTGGGGTCATGTAAGCCATATGTGTGTAATTAAACTGTAGTTATTTGAGACAGGAGTTTCGAGAAATTTTCTTGGGATAGTGCAAGACCCTTCACCACTCCGCATCCATTAACACTTTACTCCCAATCTCATCCCATTTAGCACGTAGTCTGGCCAAGGGTCGCACTGAGACCTCCTGGAGAGCCACATAAAACCATTTCACTAGGTGCCTTGCCGTTCCAAGCGTAAACAGGGCATGGAGCACTGGGTGCGTTTCCGGCTCGCCTCTACCCACTTCCCACAACTGAGCAAAGGTTCGGGTCAGGGCTTCATAATGCAGGAACTGACCTGGGCTAGGCCACAATCCTCCACGAGGCCATCAAAGGGAATTAGAGACTTATCCAAAAAACAATCTCCAACAGTGTCTAGCCCTACATCCGTCCAGGGGGCCAGTTGCTCAGTAGTAAAGACAGATTGGGGGTCGCCATGCGGCAAGCCCACTAGAGGCAACACAGGTGTGTATTTAGCCATCTGCCGACCTCTATTCCCACATCTCCGCCAGGCCTGAAAGGCAGTACGTTGTAGTAGGGAACAGTACGGTGCGGGCGTCCTTGGTTTTAGCATTTTTGCCATTACCAATCTGGGACGAGTGTCCGGAAATGACAAGAATGTCTCCTCCTCATTTACCTCTTCTATCCATTGCGCTAGCCACTGCAGCTGACCAGCCAGCATATAATATTCAAAATTCGGCACTCCCAGCCCACCCTCAGCAGCTGGACGCTGCAGTGTCGCCAGGGACACTCGAGTACGGCCATCTCCCCACACCAGATCCCGGAGCAGGGCGTTCAGGGGGCGGAACCAACTGCTAGGCATAAGGACTGGAAGGTTGACAAAGAAATACAGCAAACGTGGAAGCATGACCAACTTAGATAAGGAGACCCGGGACATCACTGGTAGCTGCAATGTATGCCAAAAGTGGACACACGCACGTAAAGAACGCACCGCCTTTCCTAGATTACCCTCTTTCAGGTCGTCAAGTGAATGGAACACTTGGATACCCAGATTTTTAATGTGTTCTGAGCCCAGACGATGTCGGGCGCCAGAGCATCCGGTCTAGGAAGGGGACCTGCCACTGGAAATAGGTACGTCTTTGCTTTATTGACCCGCAAACCTGATAGACCGGCAAAATCTGCTAGTATTCGCATTACCGTCGAGGTGCCCACCACAGCGTCCCCAGATACACCAGAAGATCATCGGCATAGAGGGAAACGTAGTGTGTCTGCCCAGCAAATTCCAGCCCAATCCCGTTTCCCCCCTGGCGAAGTCTCTCGGCCATAGGTTCAATTGCCAAGGCAAAAAGGAGGGGAGAGAGGGGGCACCCCTGTCTGGTCCCCCGAAACACACCATACTCCCTAGATATTGTTCTACCCGTTCGGACCCTGGCAGTGGGTGCTGCATATAACAACCGTACCCAACGGATCCATTCATCACCTAACCCCATTTGCCTCATCACTTCAAACAAATACCCCCATCCCACCGTGTCAAAAGCTTTTTCCAGGTCAACAGAAAGCACTGCAGCCTGGGGGTAGAGTGGGGCATCAGCATGGTACAGAATGGAGTAAAGCCTACGAAGGTTGTATGAGGTGTTACGGGCAGGAATAAACCCATTTTGATCCGGGTGCACGAGTGCCTGGATGTGTGGGACTAACCTACCGGCTAGCACCTTGCTCAGAATCTTGAAGTCCAAGTTAAGCATAGAAAGGGGCCTATATTCCTTGACCCCGGCCCTCAGCGACTTGGTTTTTGGAAGAGGGATTACTAGAGCACTCCGAGTGGAGGCAGGCAGCTCCCCGGCCTCATAGGCATCCGCATACATCCTGACCAGATGTGGCGCAAGTATGTCTGAGAAGCGCTGATAAAATTCGGCCGGGAGTCCATCCGGCCCCGGCGTCTTACCGGATGCCAACGCATGAATAGCGGCTTTAATTTCCTGCAGGGTGATTGGGTCTCCCAACCCCTCCCTATCCTCATCCGCCAACACCCTAAGGGACAGTGGATCCAGGAACTCCCCTACCACAGAGCAAGGGATCGCCGTCGGAGCCGCATAAAGATGTTCATAATATGTGGTGAAAGAGTCATTAATTTCATCTGGGCAATACTGTAGCACACCAGCCTCCGTTTCCAATTGGGTAATAGGGGAGCCACCCAGTTCAGGCTGGATTAATCTAGCTTTTCCTTCCTCTCTCTGCACCCTGTCAAGGTACTAGTTGTAGTTATAGCAGCGTAGACGTCCAAGGGCCACATTATGATGGGTACGTGCCTCCTGCAACGCCAAGTGAGTCGCCTCCCCGTACCTTGAATGTTATCTAACTTGCGAATGTTTTCTTCCAAGTGGAGTACCTCCTGCCGAAGCTCCCTATAGACCCCGGTCGCCTGTTCTAGGCAGTGGCCCCGCACCACCACCTTAAACGCCTCCCATTCTACCCGGACTGAGGATGCAGTGTTGGCATTAATAGGGAAATACGTATCCAGAAGAGCATGTAACGAAGTCCGAAATGGGTCATCGTCCAGCATCGCCGGATCGAGTCTCCAAGTGGGGACAGGAGGACACCGTCCTACTGGTTGGTGCATCATCAGTAATGGACTATGGTCCGACAATGTACGGCCCAGGTACTCCGTGTGTATGATAATACTATTAAAAGCAGGGGACCATAAAAACATGTCGAGGCGCGTATGCACCTGGTGTCCTGCGGAGAAGAATGAAAATTCCCTGTGACTGTCGTGTTGTAGCCGCCATGTATCGCCAAGCCCCCAGTGTTCCATCCAAGCACGGAACCCCAGGGCGGCACGGCGAGCCGGGGACCCCATTAAAGGCGGATGCGACCGGTCTAGGACAACATCTGTGACACAATTGAAGTCTCCCCCAAGGATTAAATTGCCCTGTACACTACCCGCCAGTGTAGCAGAGAAACAGTCCAAAAGCCAATCTGATCTTGATTAGGGGCATAGACATTTCCAAGTGTAACTTTGCGACCTGCCAATCTCCCAGCCACCAGGACATATCTGCCTCCCTCATCCAACCATGTTCTCTTTACTGCAAAAGGGACTCCCGGTTTCACCCAGGCCAATACCCCTTTGGCAAAGGCTGAGCAAGCAGTCGCAAATACATGGCCCCTCCACCTTCGTTTCAGTTTCCCAGCTTCCTCACAGTTTAAATGGGTTTCCTGCAAGAACGCTATATGGATGTCCCTACGCTGCAAGTATGAGTAAATATTATGACGCTTCGCCATGGACCCCATCCCTCTAACATTCCACGTTAGGAACCGTATATGTTGCTGAGTCCCTGCCATTCCTGCTGCATCACACCGAGAAGCATCCCGGTAACCACAGTCTCCACCCCATCCACCTGTTGCACAGAACTTCCTTCCCCTCTGCAATCATACCAGGTCATGAAAACAACAACAGAAAAACCCTTATGGTGATTAACTCCCCGATCCCAGGGCAGTCCAACAACGCTCAGCCGCCCAAACATCTTAAGTAACAGTACGTGCTAAGTGAGGCCACAACCTAGTGTGGTGCTCAACGGGGGTAGGCTAGGTAGAGAAGGGCAAGAAAGAAGTGCAGAGAAGTGTTCCTATCTGGGAGAGCGCACCAGCCTTCAATAAGAACGACACAGCACAGGGCCCAGGGTGGGCAACATTCAAACCATAAGTCTCTGGTTGGCTCAGCAGCCTCAAGTTACCAGTCTCATCAGATGATATCATCCGTTAGATATAATGACCAGCCCCTTGATCAAATTTCTTTGTTTACGAAGTGCCGTTGGATGATCTTACCAGCTCCAAAAGTGCCCAGACAACTCCCCTTGGGTCACATACACATATTAAGGTATGTTTTGCTTAAATCCGGCACAATTCACCTATTCACCTTGTGGGGGTACAATTCTCTCATTGGTTTCTCCCTTTTAACTCTAGGGGCCAGATGTACGAACACATTTTCCCATAGACACAGAATGGGTAAAACTGTTTGATACATCTGGCCCTAGGTGATTTATCACAACAACACTCTTTTTTTCCCCAAGCCGATAAGTTGGAATCATCCATTC